>CM038145.1:19678459-20056665 GCA_021437245.1 Aegilops speltoides | reverse complement strand
ATTGTACTCTTCTTGTGCCACCAACCCCTTGGGAGGAGTCTTCTTGGTGAAGTTGCTCTTGTTCGGGAAGGACTTGGCCTTGTCTTTTCGGATGAGCTTGCCACCATTGTCTTCCCTCTTCTCATGTGGGCATTCCGCAACAAAGTGACTCACATTGCCACAATTGTAGCAAGTCCTTACACGATGCTTGCCCTTTGTTCCACTTGAGTTGTTCTTGTTGAAGTTGGGCCTTGTGTTCTTCTTGTTCCAAAATTGCCTTGAAGCGAGAGCCATGTGCTCATGATAAACATACTTTCTATCTTCAGGGTTGCTCTCCTCTTATTCCTCTTCATCCTATTCTTCCACACTAACCTTGGCCTTCAAAGCAAGGTTGGGCTTCTTAGCTCTTTGACAATGCAACACCGCATTGTCGGCGGTCTTGTCCAAGATACTCATAGCCACAAACTCATCCAACACTTCACTCGAGGACAAGGTGTGGAAGTCCGGCCTTTGGCGGATGACGGATGGCATGGCTTTATGGTAAGGCATCATGGCTTTGAGAAACTTGCGCTTGATCCAATTATCATTTGTATCCTTGCTCCCATGATCTCTGAGTGAAACGGTGAGAGTGGTCAATCTCTGGTAAAGCTCACGTGGTTCTTCATCTTCTTTCATTGCAAAGTCATCGGCTTCATCTTGCACCACTTCATGGTTGGAGCGTTGGATACTTGCACTTCCTTTGTAAAGGGAAACAACATGGTTCCATGCTTCTTTGGCAACAATGAAGGGTCAAAGGTGAGCAATATCTTCAGGTGGAATTGCATCTTGAATGATGAAGAGAGCATTCTCGTTGAATTGATTATCCACGGCTTCTCTAGGAGTGAAGTTGCTCCGGTCATGCGGATAGAAACCTTCTTCAATGATTCTCCAAAGATTAGTATGAACATGATTTAAATGACACTTAAAACGATACACCCAAGCATCAAAATCCTCATTTTTCACAACCTTAGGGGGAGAACCGGCATGATTCAAATGAGTGGAAGGAAGCGGTGATGTCTACTACACAACCTTCTTCTTGTAGACGTTGTTGGGCCTGCAAGTGCACAGGTTTGTAGGACAGTAGCAAATTTCCCTCAAGTGGATGACCTAAGGTTTATCAATCCGTGGGAGGCATAGGATGAAGATGGTCTCTCTCAAACAACCCTGCAGCCAAATAACAAAGAGTCTCTTGTGTTCCCAACACACCCAATACAATGTTAAATTGTATAGGTGCACTAGTTCGGCGAAGAGATGGTGATACAAGTGCAATATGGATGGTAGATAAAGGTATTTGTAATCTGAAATAATAAAAACAGCAAGGTAACTAGTGATAAAAGTGAGCACAAACGGTATTGCAATGATAGGAAACAAGGCCTAGGGTTCATACTTTCACTAGTGCAAGTTCTCTCAACAATAATAGCTTAGATAGATCATATAACAATCCCTCAACATGCAACAAAGAGTCACTCCAAAGCCACTAATAGCGGAGAACAAACGTAGAGATTATGGTAGGGTACGAAACCACCTCAAAGTTATTCTTTCGGATCAATCTATTAAAGAGTTTGTACTAGAATAACACCTTAAGACACAAATCAACCAAAACCCTAATGTCACCTAGATACTCCATTGTCACCTCAAGTATCCGTGGGCATGATTATACGATATGCATCACACAATCTCAGATTCATCCAACCTACACAAAGTACTTCAAAGAGTGCCCCAAAGTTTCTACCGGAGAGTCAAGAACGTGTGCCAACCCCTATGCATAGGTTCATGGGCGGAACCCGCAAGTTGGTCACCAAAACATACATCAAGTGGCACGTGATATCCCATTGTCACCACAGATAAGCACGGCAAGACATACATCAAGTGTTCTCAAATAAAGACTCAATCCGATAAGATAACTTCAAGAGGGAAACTCAATTCATCACAAGAGAGTAGAGGGGGGACAAAAATCATAAGATCCAACTATAATAGCAAAGCTCGCGATACATCAAGATTGTGTGAAGTCGAGAACACGAGAGAGAGAGAGAGAGAGAGAGAGAGAGAGAGAGATCAAACACATAGCTACTGGTATATACCCTCAGCCCCGAGGGTGAACTACTCCCTCCTCGTCATGGAGAGCGTCGGGATGATGAAGATGGCCATCGGTGATGGATTCCCCCTCCGGCAGGGTGCCGGAATGGGCTCCCGATTGGTTTTGGGTGGCTACAGAGGCTTGCGGCGGCGGAACTCCCGATCTATCTTGATATCCGAAGGTTTTAGGGTACGTAGGGTTATATAGGCGAAAGAAGTCGGTCGGGGGGTGCTCGAGGGGTCCACGAGACAGGGGGCCGTGCCCTGTAGGGGGGGCGCCCCCTATCTCCTGGGCTCCTCAAGTATCTTCTAACTTGTTCTCCAAGCCTCCAGGATGATATTCTTCCAAAAAATCACGATGCTGAAGGTTTCATTCCGTTTGGACTCCGTTTGATATTCCTTTTCTTCAAATATCAAACAGCAATAAAACAAAGAATATGGGCTGGGCCTCCGGTTAATTGGTTAGTCCCAAAAGTAATATAAAAGTGAATAATAAAGCCCGTAATCATTCAAAACACATAATAATATAGCATGAATGCTTCATAAATTATAGATACGTTGGAGACGTATCAACATCCCCAAGCTTAATTCCTACTCGTCCTCGAGTAGGTAAATGATAAAGAAAGAATTTATGAAGTATGAATGCTAGAAGGTGCACAAGTTTGATCAATGATAATTTCAATCACCTTTTCTAGCATGATAATATGTCATAATAGTAGTTCATCTCATAAAACTTTTCATAATCAAGTAACAAGCAATTCACATGTTAAAGCATAGACCATAAACTTTCTTGAAAACTAGCAAACTTCATTCTTAGTCATCAAACAATTGCAATTCATCCTATTTTCAGGAAGGGTCTATGTCAGAGCTTTGATTTAGCAAACTTCACATACTCAACCATCATATAGTCTTCTACAATTTCTAACACTCATGCAGTACTTGTGGTTATGAAGTTTTAATTAGACACAGAGAAAGATTGGGGCTTATAATATTGCCTCCAAACGTATTCACCTTCGGGTGATGTCAACAATAATAGTTCATGCTAACTTACATCCAATTGGATATATATATCAGGATCACCCCAACACAAAGTGCTTGCCAAAGGATAAAATGAAAAAGGGGAAAGTGAAGATCACCTTGACTCTTGCATAAAAGTAAAAGACATAAAGTAAAAGATAGGCCCTTCGCAGAGGGAAGCAGAGGTTGTCATGCGCTTTTAGGGTTGGATACACAAAATCTTAATGCGAAAGAATGTCACTTTATATTGCCCCTTGTATATGGACCTTTATTATGCAGTCCGTCGCTTTTATTGCTTCCATAACAAGTATGTACAAAGCTTATTTTCTCCGCACTAATAAGTCATGCGTATTTAGAGAGCAATTTTTATTGCTTGCACCGATGACAACTTACTTGAAGGATCTTACTCAATCCATAGGTAGGTATGGTGGACTCTCATGGCAAAAAACTGGGTTTAAGGATATTTGGAAGCACAAGTAGTATCTCTACTTAGTGCAAGGAATTTGGCTAGCATGAGGGGGAAAGGCAAGCTCAACATGTTTAAATGATCCATGACAATATACTTTAACTAAGATGTCGGAAAACGTAAACCATTATGTTGTCTTCCTTGTCCAACATCAACTCTTTTAGCATGTCATACTTAATGAGTGCTCCCAATTATAAAAGATGTCTATGATAGTATATTTATATGTGAAATCTCTCTTCCTTCAATATTCTTTCATGAAATTGGAAATTGTTCAAATGACCAATGTAATGCTTGCTAACCTTCAATAAATTTACAACCTCTACTTCTTAGATGTGAAGTCATTACTTCCCATGGGTAAGAAAATGAGGCATATATAATTTCAGATTTATGACAATCAACTCATTCAACCATTTACTCATAGGATATAAGTGAAGGACACGAGTAAATGAAAAACTACTCCAAAAAGATATAAGTGAAGATCAATGAGTAGCTAAATAATTATGTAACTATGTGAAGACTCTCTCTCATTTAAAGAATTTCAGATCTTGGTATTGTATTCAAACATCAAGAAAAACAAAATAAAATGACATTGCAAGGATAGCACAACTCATGTGAAGAAGCAAAAACTTAGGCTCAATCGATACTAACCGATAGTTGTTGAAGAAAAAAGGTGGGATGCCTACCGGGGCATCCCCAAGCTTAGATGCTTGAGACTTCTTGAAATATTATCTTGGGGTGCCTTGGGCATCCCCAAGCTTGAACTTTTGTGTCTCCTTAATTCCTCTCATATCATGGTTTCTCTTTTTATCAAAAGCTTCATCCACACCAAACAAAACAAGAACTCGTGAGATAGGTTAGTATAAACCAATGCAAAAACTTATCATTTTCCATTGTAACAAATCACATAAATTATTATTCAACATTTAATACTAAATGCCTCTACATATTTAATACTCCTATTATCAAATAGAATCATTAAACAAGCAAACATATGCAAACAATGCGAACATAACAGCAATCTGTCAAAACAGTACAGTCTGTAAAGAATGCAAGAGTATCAATACTTTCCTAACTCCAAACATTATGAAAAAAATACTAAGCTGTAGAAGATTTATCAGAGCTCATTATGAAAAAAGATTCAACATTATATCGTGCTCTGACTTTTCTAGGGAATTTTTGCAACAGCAGTAAACTTTCTGTTTTCAAACAGCAACATGTATACTAGCAAAATAAGCATGGTAAAGGCTATCCTTGACATTTTTATTGAAACTAAAGATGCAAAACATTAATCTAAATAACAGCAAGCAAATACTAACAAAATAAAATGACGCTCCAAGCAAAACACATATCATGTGGCGAATAAAAATATAGCTCCAAGTAAAGTTACCGATGAACGAAGACGAAAGAGGGGATGCCTTCCTGGGGCATCCCCAAGCTTAGGCTTTTGGCTATCCTTGAATATCTTGGGGTGCCTTGGGCATCCCCAAGCTTAGGCTCTTGCCACTCCTTATTCCATAGTCCATCAAAGCCTTACCCAAAACTTGAAAACTCCACAACACAAAACTCAACAGAAAACTCGTAAGCTCCGTTAGTATAAGGAAATAAAACCACCACTTAGGTACTGTAATGAACTCATTCTAAATTCATATTGGTGTAATATCTACTGTATTCCAACTTCTCTATGGTTCATACCACTTAATACTAGCTATAGATGCATCAAAATAAGCAAACAACACACGAAAACAAGAATCTGTCAAAACAGAACAGTCTGTAGTAATCTGTATCATACGTATACTTCTGGAACTCCAAAACTCCTACCAAATTAGGACGTCCTAAGAAATTTTGTGCAAATCCAGAGCAAAAAGAGTCAGATCAGAAGCACGTTTCTGTGAATTAACAAAACTGATTTACTGGGTGCAAAAGTTTCTGATTCTCAGCAGGATCAACACAACTATCACCGTAAGCTATCCTAAAGGTCTTACTTGGCACTTTATTGAAACAAAAGCTATAAAACATGATTAATACAGTAGCATAATCATGTGTACACACAAAAATAGTAAGGGTAAATATTGGGCTGTCTCCCAACAAGCGCTCTTCTTTAATGCCTTTCTAGCTAGGCATGATGATGACAATGATGCTCACATAAAAGATAAGAATTGAAATATAACGGGAGCATCATGAAGCATATGACTAGCACATTTAAGCCTAACCCACTTCCTATGCATAGGGATTTTGTGAGCAAACAACTTATGGGAACAATAATCAACAAGCATAGGAAGGTAAAACAAGCATAGCTTCAAGATTTTCAACACATAGGGAGGAAACTTGACATTATTGCAATTCCTACAAGCATATATTCCTCCCTCATAATAATTTTCAGTAGCATCATGAATGAATTCAACAATATAACCAGCACCTAAAGCATTTTTTTCATGATCTACGAGCATAGAATTTTTACTACTCTCCACATAAGCAAAATTCTTCTCATTCAGAATAGTGGGAGTATCATAAGAGACTTGAACACTAAAAATTATTTCCACATTAAAAGAGTAATGTTCAGAAAAAAGGTAATCATAATCATGACAAGATTTGTAAATATAATCATCACTACTTTTTATAGCATAAGTTTCATCACAATAATCATCATAAGTAGCAACTTTGTTCTCATCATAACCGATTGAAACCTCTTCCAAGATAGTGGAATCATCACTAAATAAAGTTGACACTCTTCCAAATACACTTTAATATTCATCACAATAAAATTCAACATCCTCCAAAATAGTGGGATCACTAATTCCTAAAGTTGACACTCTTCCTAACCCACTTTCATCAATATAATCATCATAAGTAGGAGGCATGCTATCATCATAACAACTTTGCATATCAAAACTTGGGATGCTAAAAATATCATCTTCATAAAACATAGCATCCCCAAGCTTGGTACAAACATTAATTTCAGCAAATATATTCTCAAATACTTCATTCTCATCAAACATAGCTTCCCCAAGCTTGGGCCTTTTCATATCATAAGCATAATCACTCTCATCATTAAAAATATTGATAGCACCAATAGTATAGCGATTATCATCATCACAATGAGTAGTAGGAGCAACATCATTTGGGAGGGATACCTTTCTACCTTTGTTGCTCCTTCTTTTCTTTTTCTTCTTCACATTATGTGTGGGTTGAACCTTCCTCTTTGAGCTCCTTATTGATGAGATTGGTTGAATAGAAAGCTCCTCCTCGTTACCTAATTCATCACAAGAAATAATAGGAGGATATTGGGAAGTCTCTTCCCTTTCATTAGTATTCTCATCGTCTTCTATTTGCTTTCTTTTCTTTAGGTAATTGGCAATATAAGGATTTTCAATGCAATTCTCCGCACAAAACATATAAATCTTTTCTATATCAATATTAAGGAAATGCTCAAGATTAAATTCTGGAATAGGCTTAGTTAAACGTTTCAACTCTGCATAACCCAAAAGCAAGCTAAGTTCATTATAATGTGCAAGGGAAATCATCACAATTTTTGGACACGATTCGGTCATGAAACAATTTGCATTGGAGATGTAAATGACCACGTTCATTGCAAAGTTCACAAGTACGACAAAGGAATTTTAAATTTTCAGCACTCACATCTAGCCTTTCTTGCAACCATTTAGTTTCTAAATGCTTATGCCTCTTGCAATATATATCTTCTCTATTTTGTGTGTTCATGCAAACATGCACTCCACAAAAATCAACATGCTCATAGGAGACATTTTCATCATAACTAGTGCAATCATCATTAGTACTATGGATATTCAAAGAGTTCATACTAACAACATTGCAATCATGCTCATCATTCAAAGATTTAGTACCAAGCATTTTAATGCATTCTTCTTCTAGCACTTGAGCACAATTTTCCTTTCCATCATACTCACGAAAGATATTAAAAAGACGAAGTGTATGAGACAAACTCAAATCCATTTTTTTGTAATTTTCTTTTATAAACTAAACTAGTGATAAAACAAGAAACAAAAAGATTCGATTGCAAGATCTAAAGATATACCTTCAAGCACTCACCTCCCCGGCAACGGCGCCAGAAAAGAACTTGATGTCTACTACACAACCTTCTTCTTGTAGACGTTGTTGGGCCTGCAAGTGCACAGGTTTGTAGGACAGTAGCAAATTTCCCTCAATTGGATGACCTAAGGTTTATCAATCCGTGGGAGGCGTAGGATGAAGATGGTCTCTCTCAAACAACCCTGCAACCAAATAACAAAGAGTCTCTTGTGTCCCCAACACACCCAATACAATGGTAAATTCTATCGGTGCACTAGTTCGGCGAAGAGATGGTGATACAAGTGCAATATGGATGGTAGATAAAGGTATTTGTAATCTGAAATAATAAAAACAGCAAGGTAACTAATGATAAAAGTGAGCACAAACGGTATTGCAATGATAGGAAACAAGGCCTAGGGTTCATACTTTCACTAGTCCAAGTTCTCTCAACAATAATAACATAGATAGATCATATAACAATCCCTCAACATGCAACAAAGAGTCACTCCAAAGCCACTAATAGCGGAGAACAAACATAGATATTATGGTAGGGTACGAAACCACCTCAAAGTTATTCTTTCGGATCAATCTATTAAAGAGTTCATACTAGAATAACACCTTAAGACACAAATCAACCCAAACCCTAATGTCACCTAGATACTCCATTGTCACCTCAAGTATCCGTGGGCATGATTATACGATATGCATCACACAATCTCAGATTCATCCAACCAACACAAAGTACTTCAAAGAGTGTCCCAAAGTTTCTATCGGAGAGTCAAGAACGTGTGCCAACCCCTATGCATAGGTTCATGAGCGGAACCCGCAAGTTGGTCACCAAAACATACATCAAGTGCCACGTGATATCCCATTGTCACCACAGATAAGCACGGAAAGACATACATCAAGTGTTCTCAAATAACGACTCAATCTGATAAGATAACTTCAAGAGGGAAACTCAATTCATCACAAGAGAGTAGAGGGGGGAGAAACATCATAAGATCCAACTATAATAGCAAAGCTTGCGATACATCAAGATCGTGTGAAGTCGAGAACACGAGAGAGAGAGAGAGAGAGAGAGAGAGAGAGATCAAACACATAGCTACTGGTACATACCCTGAACCCCGAGGGTGAACTACTCCCTCCTCATCATGGAGAGCGCTGGGATGATGAAGATGGCCACCGGTGACGGATTCCCCCTCCGGCAGGGTGCCGGAACAGGCTCCCGAGAGGTTTTTGGTGGCTACAGAGGCTTGCGGCGGCAGAACTCCCGATCTATCTTGATATCCGAAGGTTTTAAGGTACATAGGGTTATATAGGCGAAAGAAGTCGGTCGGGGGGTGCTCGAGGGGTCCACGAGACAGGGGCCGCGCCCTGTGGGGGGGCACCCCCTATCTCCTGGGCTCCTCGAGTATCTTCTTACTTGTTCTCCAAGCCTCCAAGATGATATTCTTCCAAAAAAAATCATGATGCCGAAGGTTTCATTCTGTTTGGACTTCGTTTGATCTTCCTTTTGTTTGAAATACCGAAACATGCAATAAAACAACAATATGGGTTGGGCCTCCTTTTAATAGGTTAGTCCCAAAAGTAATATAAAAGTGAATAATAAAGCCCGTAATCATTCAAAACACATAATAATATAACATGAATGCTTCATAAATTATAGATATGTTGGAGACGTCTCAAGCTGTCCACCATAGATAAGCGGAGGTTCTACATGGGCATAGATGCCATGCATTACCATTTTTACCACTAGATAAAGGAGCTTTCTCACTAGTAGCTTCCCCCTTGTCGGAGTTAGCATCCGTCACCTTGTTGGTGGGATCGCCCACTTCCAACGGTGCGGTGGATAATTTGAGACCATCAAGAAAGTCCTTAAACATGCTTTTGACCTCGGCCGTCATGGAGTTTTTCAATGTGTCCAACGCCACATTGCATTCTTTACGAGAGATCGCGGTTCCCCCATCGGCCGTAGACGAGGAAGGATTCACACTAGAGTGCTCCTCCCCACCGTCTATGGTGTAAACCATACTCTTCGGACGGCAAAGCCCTTAATAAAGAGACGAGGCTCTGATACCAATTGAAATGATCGATATAGTTGACTAGAGGGGCGGTGAATAGGCAACTAACAATTTTTAGCTATTCTTTACCAATTTAAACTTTGCATCAAAGTAGGTTGTCTAGATATGCAACTAGGTGAGCAACCTATATGATGCAACAACAACAACAAGCACACAAGCAAGCAAGGGATATAACACAAATAAGCTTGCACAAGTAAAGACACGAGATAACCAAGAGTGGAGCCGGTGAAGACGAGGATGTGTTGCCGAAGTTCCTTCCTTTTGAGGGGAAGTACATCTCCGGTGGAGCGGTGTGGAGGCACAATTCTCCCCAAGAAGCCACTAAGGCCACCGTATTCCCCTCACGCCCTCACACAATGCGAGATGCCGTGATTCCACTATTGGTGCCCTTGGAGGCGGCGACCGGACCTTTACAAATAAGGTTGGGGCTATCTCCACAACTTAGAGGCTCCCAACGACACCACGAAGCTTCACCACAATGGAATGTGGCTCCGCGGTGACCTCAACCGTCTAGGATGCTCAAACACCCAAGAGTAACAAGATCCACAAGGGATTAGTGGGGGGAATCAAATTTCTCTTGGTGGAAGTGTAGATCTTGGCCTTCTCAACCAATCCCTAGGAAATCAGCAAGTTCGATTGGCTAGGGAGAGAGATCGGGCGAAAATGGAGCTTAGAGCAACAATGGAGCTTGGGGGTGGAAGAGGTAGTCAACTCGAGAAGAAGACTCCCATTATATAGTGAACGAACAAATCCAACCGTTATCCACTTACTCAGCCCGCGACGAGCGGTACTACCGCACCTGACGAGTGGTACTACCGCAAGGCCCTGCAGTACTACCGCGGCCGCGGCAAGAGCTATCCCAGGTCTGTAGCATAGGAGCCGAGGGCGGTAGTGCCACTGGCACGGTACTACCGCTCCCCCTTGCGGTACTACCGCAAGGCAGGGTTGGTCTAAACTAGGAAGGCATGGACATATAAAAATACATCCGTGGCAACTTTCGCTGAGAATCGATCTATGCAAAAATCTGACATGGTACTACCGCATGCTAGGAGCAGTAACCGCGTGGGGCGCGGATGTAAAAAATTACATCCGCCCCTACTACCGCACTAGCAGCAGCACCTGGCCTGAGGCCATGGTACTACCGCTCCCAAGGTGCGGTACTACAGTGAGCACTTGCGGTACTACCTGAAAGTGCAACTAATCCCCGGGTGGTTTTGGTAATTAATAACAACATATATATCATTGAACTAATCATTTCTTGAGGATATTTCAGAAAGTTCAAGGATATGGGTATGGCAATGACCGATGATGTGGACCCTCAAAATGCTAAGGAAAACATTGGCAAAAGCTCAAGACTCTATTTTTGGTTTAGTGATCCAAGATCACATTGAGTCCATAGGAAAGCCAATACTATTAAAAGGGATGAGGTTATGATGATGATCTGGTTGCTAAAAGTGCTTAGTGATTTATCTCTCAAACTATCGCAATCTTTCATTCCAACATAAACCCATAAGTAATCTCGGTCCCACCGATTCCATAAACTCACCACACCGAGATGAACCACCTCACCATATACGCAAACCCTAAGAATTTCGGATTTTCCGATTCCAAACTCGGTCATACGAAATTGGTGTTGCCAAGCTTCAGAATCTTCAGACTCAAATCGGTGTCACCGAGATGAGAAAGTCGGTCCCACCGAGATTGGCAAACCCTAGACTTTGGAAGAATCGGACTAACCGAGATTGTATTTTCGGTCCCACTGAAAATCCCAACGCTCACAAGATTTGAACTTTCGGTCTCACCGAGTTGTCAACTTCGGTCCGACCGAGATTGGTCAAATGTGTGTAACAGTTGGATTTTGTGTGGAGGCTATAAATACCCTCCACCTCCTCTTCATTCGTGGAGAGAGCCATCGAAAGAACTACCACTCCTACCTTACATTTCGAGAAGAAAACTACCTACCCTTGTGTTGAGATCAAGTTGCTCCACTCCCACCATATGAAACTTGATTTCTAGCCTTCCCAAGTTGCTTTCCACTCAATCCCTTCCTCCACCACAGCCAAATCAGTGAGGAGAGTTGAGTGTTGGGGAGATTATCATTTGAAGCACAAGAGCAAGGAGTTCATCATCACCAACACCATCTATTACCTTTTGGAGGGTGGTGCCTCCTAGATTGGTTAGGTGTCGCTTGGGAGCCTCCGTCAAGATGTGGAGTTGAACCAAGAAGTTTGTAAGGGCAAGGAGATCGCCTACTTCGTGAAGATCTACCCCGAGTAAGGCTAGTCCTCCGTGGGCGTGAGGCCATGATGGCATAGACAAGGTTGCTTCTTCGTGGACCCTTTGTGGGTGGAGCCCTCCGTGGACTCTCGCAGCCGCTACCCTCCGTGGGTTGAAGTCTCCATCAACGTGGATTGACGATAGCACCACCTATCGGAACCACGAGAAAAATCTCCGTGTCTCCAAATTGCGTTTGCTCTTCTCCACCTCTTATTTACTACATGTGCAATTTACTTTCCGCTGCCATAACTCTAGAATTGCATGTGTAGGGTGATACTTGACTTGGTCATCTTTGTGAACTTGCTAAAAACTTACCCTAATCAAAAGGCTAAACTTTTAAGTTGTCAAGTAGTCTAATCACCCCCCCTCTAGACATACTTCCGATCCTACAAGTGGTATCAGAGCTTTGGTCTCCATTGGATTGGTTTCCATTGCATTGGATTCCATAAGCTTGGTTTCACAACCTAGGAGAGTATGGCGCCTAGTGAGGTAATTTCCGTGAGGTCCTTACTTTGATGGTTCAAATTTTGCTAGTTGGAAGCACAAAATGAAAATGCATATTCTTGGACATAACCTGCCGCATGGGGCATTATTTGTGTTGGCTTGCAAGGTGAGTTCTTCGAGGAAGGAAAAGTTCCGGATCGCGAAGCTACTACGGATGAGTTGCGGATGCTACAGAACAATGCTCAAGCTTGTGACATTCTCTTCAATGCTTTGTGTCCTGAGGAGTTCAACAAGATCAGCCGTCTTGAGAATGCAAAAGAGATTTGGGATACTTTGGTCGAAATGCACGAAGGTACCGAGTCCGTGAAGGAATCAAAGCTAGATGTTCTTCAAGGTCAGCTTGACAAGTTCAAGATGAAGGAAGGTGAAGGAGTCGCTGAAATGTACTCTAGGCTTGCTCTCATCACTAATGAGATGGCAGGCTTAGGAAGCGAAGAAATGACCGACCATTCATCATCAAGAAGATTCTCAGAGCTTTGGATGGAAAGTATGACACCGTGTGCACTTTGATCCAAATGATGCCAAACTACAAAGATCTCAAGCCTACCGAAGTCATTGGAAGGATTGTTGCTCATGAGATGACACTTAAAGATAAGGAAGAGCTTCACAACAAGTCAAGTGGTGCTTACAAAGCTGCAGTTGAAGCTCCCACAACCTCAAGTGACAAGCTAGTTTCCAATGAAGAGATAAGCCTAATGGTGAAGAACTTCAACAAATTCTACAAGAGTAGAAGCAAGGAAAGAAGCTCAAAGTCTAGATCATATGATGAAAAGAGATCTTCTAGTCGTGATCGAAACTGCTACAATTGTGGAAGACCGGACACTACTCAAATGAGTGTTCGACTCCCCACAAGAGAAGAGAAGAATCTCCAAGAAGAAGAAGCTCAAGAGAAGAGTCGCCTCGAAAAGAGAGAAGGAGTAGAGATGATCGTTATGAACGAAGATCCTCTCGGAGAAGCAAGGATTCGGAAAGGAAAGACAAGTCATCAAGGAGCTACACAAGAAGAAAACATCAAGCTCATGTTGGTGAATGGGTTTCCGCTCCGACTCGACAATCACTCCAAAGAAGCTATCACTCCAACTCCGAATACAGTCAAGATGAAGGTGTTGCCGGTCTTGCTCTCGTGTCCTCCAACTCCAACTCCTATGACATATTTGATTCACCAAATGAGGGAATTGGAAGATGCTTCATGGCAAAAGGCCCCAAGGTATCACACCCTGAGTTTATTGACTTTGATAGTGATGAGGATGACTTGCTTGGTGAAGATGAGCTTTTACATAACAAATCTAGCGAGCTTAGTAATGATGAACATGCTAATAGTCTTTATAGTCGAGAAGAGTCGAATGACAATGCTATGAAGGAGATTGAGCGTCTAACTAAAGAACTAAACACTCTTAAGTTAGCTCATGAAACAACTCAAGAAGATCATAGAGAGCTCCTAAGATCTCATGAGAAGCTACGCTCGAGAAGCTCAATCTAGAGCAAGAACATGAGTTTCTAAAAGCTATCAATGACAATCTTCAAAGAAGAGTTCTTCATATCTTGCCAAACGACTTCTCTTGTCTAATTTCTTGCCACCTATTAAAACTAAGCATGACAAGCATAAGAAAAATTCTTCATCTAGTAGTAACAATAATCATGCTAAATCAAATGTTGTTACTTCTAGTAATTCTCTTGATTCCACTAACAATGTTTCAAGCCAAGTTTCACTTGAGCAAGAAAATAGTCTATTGAAAGGGATTATAGAGAAAGGTGTCTACAAGAGTCTTGCGGAAGCAAGAGCTTTGAGGAAATTGTTCGCAAACAAGGAAGACACCGAAGAATCAAGGAATTGGTTTTGAGCGAAAGTTCAACGCCGAGGGTGTTGAATGGGAAGAAGGTCAATATCCCACTCCAAAGTTTGTTTCTCAAGAGGAGAAGTATGATCCTACTTCTTCCAATGTGGAACAAGCTCAAGATGACCTTCCACCACAAGACCACAAGCTAAAAGGCAAGGACAAGCTTCAAGAGGAGATTGATGCATTCATTGAAGCACCCAAGGCCATGGTCAAGTGGGTTCCCAAGACAACTTCAAGTTCTACTTCGACAAGCTCAACTACTACCCCAAGGATTCCCATCAAGATGATGTGGATCCCGAAGAAGAAGAACTAGAGAGTTCTTGAGGGTGACTCCGCCAACATACTTCACTCACATTCTTCTTGGCAAAGAACTTGTGCAATCAACTTCCACATCTTGCACTAGTTCATGGAGTCACAAATCCTCATGTTGGTAAGTCAAGGGACAAGGTAATCATTGCTTTCATGGACATCATCTATTGTGTACTTCAATCTATGTCCATGGATATTCTTGTTTGTTCCTTGTGGGACTAACCCATGTAGGTATTGAAAGTGCCCGAATCCAAAGGATTGCTCCCAACTCTTGGTGATCTTCATCAACATTGAGCATCCACATCTTCAACATCTACATGAAGTCTTCAACGACAACCCAAGGTTAGTTTGACCCTTTAAAAGGGGTTCTCACATCAAGGGGGAGCTTTGCTCTAAAGAATTGAGCTAAAGCATCTTCTAATGATGTGAACACATTAATGCTTTATGGAAAAGTGGTAACCCCACTTGTGCTTAAACGATGAGTATGACCTATGATCAAATGTTCTCATTTGGCTCCTAAGTCAATATACTCATATATAGATGACCTAGTCATCCCCAAATTGTGTGCTAGTAGCTAGTGTTTTGTTTGTGCATGTTTGACACATATTTTATTTGCTATCTTATTGTGTGAGCATGTTGGATGCATGATTTTATCTATTCGAGGACATCCATTTGTTGCTTTGGTCTTTTGGATTTTTCTTTTTGACCAAATGGATGGACAAGAATGCCTAAGTTCCTCCCCTAGCTATCTATGCTTTCTTGTCTCAAACTCTATTCATGCTTATATCACAAACTTTGAACAAGACTTTTTGGACAGACCGAGTGAGGAGCACTTTGAGCCACCGATCCGTCAAAAGCCTAAATTCAAACCTTCTAAGTACTTTCGTCAAACCAATATACTCAAATCGGACGGATCAAGTCACTTGGATTGATCTAGGTTTTCACCTCGGTGAAACCGAAGTTACAATTTTCGGCGTGACGAAGTGAGTAATCGCACGCAGCTTAACCATCTCGGTCCCACCGAAGTTTTCCAACTCGGTCCCACCGACACCGAAGGGTATATATACCCGAGGACAGCGCTGATTACTTCTTCAAAACGCCTCGCCTCAAACCCTTCGCTGCCGTCGCCGTGGTCTTTGGATCGTCTCCGCCGTCGCTCAGGCGCCCTCGCTGGTCTCCTTCGCCGTCAGCGGACAATCTCGTCGCGTCGTTGCCGCCGTAGTGAAACTCCACCAGATTGGGTGAGTTTCATCCCTCTCGTGCTTCAACCGCTGATTCTATGCACGATAGGTTTTGCCTAGCTTCTTGCCAAGATTGAAATCTTCCTATCCAGCAGATTAGATCATAGAACAAAATTCGAGTGAAAATTTTAGGGTTAGGTTTCACGAACACATCTCGGTGTGACCGATTCTACATTCTCGGATCGACCGATTTGGCCTCCGCCATTGACCGCACTTTTCGGTTAAACCGAAGTTGTGCAAATCGGTAAGACCGAAGTGAAGATTTAGTGAAACCCTAGTGCTCTCGGCTAGACCGAAACCCATTTCGTCCAACCGAAAGTGGTGTGTACGGTTAGGTTTAGACACTTGGATTCACCGAATTTTAAGACTCGGTCGACCGAAATGCATTCTCGTGAAAACCTAAAACTAATGTTTGAACTCATTTATTTTGCAAAATCCTCTGCGAGTTTGTGATAACTCTTCTATTCTCGCCTATACCTATTCTTTTCACAGGTTGTCACATGTCCGATGCTAGTGACAGCCAGAACTAGTCTGAATCGCCAGTTGAGATTCCAGAGGCAGTGACAAGTCCTGAAGCAAGCAGTTTTTTAGATGATGGAGAGAGAAGCACTCCAAGTGGTTTGCCTGCAGCTGCCACCAGGGCCAGGAAGAAGAGGAATTCTGATGAGGAAGACTCTGACTTTGTTGCAGATGAGGAGATTTCTTCCAAGCCAAAAAGGCAAGTGGTTGCCAAGGGCTATCAAGGGCAACAACAAAGAAAGGCACCAAGAAGGTGAAGAAATCCACAGTTGCAAAGAAGCTGAGCATGGAAGAAGAAACCTCCAAAGAAGATCAAGAAAACTTCCAAGAGGAAGAGGCTAGTTCATGAAGAAGTCGATGATGACTCAGATGAGGAAGCACCCCAGCCTCCTCGTAGCGAAGTTGATGGGAGATGCCATCGAGGCAGGAGCACCCACAAAAGCTAAGCCATCAGCTCCAAAGAAAGGCAGCCCAAGCCAAACCTGCTTGCCAAGCCAAAGAAAACTGTGAGAAACATACCGCTTCAGAGAAGAAGAAGGACAATGTGCCACCGCTGAATCGATGAAGAGGCACATGTTTTGCTAAAGCTCGATGACGAAATTGCCGCTTCATAATGATGCTCATCCTCGAGCTGAAAATATGAAGGAAAGGAAGGACAAAGGTCTCGTGCTATGGAGGCAAGTTGATCCATATGCCACCAGAGAAGGACAGCTGTTGACTCTAGGTTCCACACCGAGAGCAACAAGATTTCTATGAAACAGTGCTCATGGATAAGAAGCCAATTGTTGCTGACACCAGATATGTAGACCGGGATTACATCGACAAAGGAAGAGCACAGAGACTATTTCCCACATGTGCATGAGAGCTTCACCGCATGTGGAGTTGCTGAGTTTGTTGGTCGAAACCGATCGCTTGGAATGATGAGATGATCATGCGTTCTATGCCACCGCACACTTCTATCCAGATGGCGAATTGTATGGATGATGAAGGACGTAGATTCCATTCAACTGTTGGAATGGAGAGCGTTCTTGAATGCACCAAATCAAGGGACGATGATGTTGATGTCTATGGCATTCCAAAGAAGAATCACGAGTCTATGAAGAACATGTACAATGAAGTACCGACAAGGATGTTGAGATATGGAAGCTTGGATCAGTTTATCATCTTCAGCAGGTCTCCCAACCACTAACACCATTCTCGAGGCATACTTTGATGCCCAAGTCGAGAGACCACCGCATGATAAGAGGCTATTCTATCAACATGCTGCACATTCGGATCAAGACACCTTTTAAGGTGATGGACCCGATAGTAGAGACTATCAAGAGGACAGCAGCAGACTGTAAGAGGTCGTGTGGGTTTGCTCCGCATATTCAGATGCTCATTAATGCCAAGTTTGGCACGGACACCTACCGTTGGATAGACCCCACTTGCCATTGCAGCCTGAACATGAAGATAATGAAGTTGTGATGACCGAGGATGCTCCCACATCCGTCAAGGACATGCAAAGTCCGAAGCTGCCAAACAAGCTAAAGCTGAAAAGGAAGCAAGAAAAAGCCCAAGAGCGTTGGAGAACAACTTCTTGAAGCCACTCAGAGAATTGAACTACGCCTGCCAAAGATAGTGCGTCTCGGGAGAGTCTTGAGAGGATAGTTGAAGATAAGTTCCATGCTCGATGTCAAGTCGATCAAGTGCAGTCACCGTCAACAAGCTTGAGGCGACATTGAGGAAGCGAAGAGGGAGAAGGCAGAGCTCATGAAGGAGATGGAAGGTGATATGGTCCAGATGACTATGAGCAGCCTGCTCCAAGGCCCACAAAGCCCAGATCACTGCTATTCCAAAGGATGACCCTGGGCTACTACATCAAGACCTCCCACAGCTCCATCGGCCCAAAGACCACTCCAAGATCCACTCCTCCAGCTCCACAGACTTCAGCAGAAGCTTTTGCAGATGCAGCTATCTCCACTCCATCGACGCAGACAGGAGCCGCCAGCAGAGTCCCTAGTGACGATTAGCTCTATACCTTTCGAACTTTTTGGTAACTTGTTGCCAAAGGGGGAGAAATTGTATAGATCATAGGACTTCGAGAGAGAGAGTGCTCGTTTTTGCTCTTTCATTCGCGGTTTTCCTTGAGATACTTTTGAGTTCTTTGAGACATTTCGTGTGTTTGATACTACGTTTGCTCTATCTTGATGAGTGCTTGGTCATACTATGCTTAATGTGTGCTTGATGCTTACCATATTCTATTCATATCTTGTATGATCACTTACTCATATCTTGGTGATTGGGTGCATGTTATTCATTCTTATCATTTTGTGCGCTCCACCAAGATGTATGTGACATGGAAGAGTAACCCATGATCCTAATCGATTGTGCATTTGCATTCAAACGCAAATCTTAAATAATGCACAAATTTAGGGGAGCTCTTGCTTATCACATACTTCTCAAAGCGATTTATGTTATTCATTGATTATATCATTTGTCGAAGTTTGATCTATATGTTGTCATCAATTACCAAAAGGGGAGATTGAAAGTGCAACTAATCCCGAGTGGTTTTGGTAATTAATAACAACATATATATCATTGAACTAATCATTTCTTGAGGATATTTCAGAAAGTTCAAAGATATGGGTATGGCAATGACCGATGATGTGGACCCTCAAAATGCTAAGGAAAACATTGGCAAAAGCTCAAGACTCTATTTTTGGTTTAGTGATCCAAGATCACATTGAGTCCATAGGAAAGCCAATACTATTAAAAGGGATGAGGTTATGATGATGATCTAGTTGCTCAAAGTGCTTAGTGATTTATCTCTCAAACTATCAGCAATCTTTCATTCCAACATAAACCCATAAGTAATCTCGGTCCCACCGATTCCATAAACTCACCACACCGAGATGAACCACCTCACCATATACCCAAACCCTAAGAATTTCGGATTTTCCGATTCCAAACTCGGTCATACCGAAATTGGTGTTGCCAAGCTTCAGAATCTTCAGACTCAAATCGGTGTCACCGAGATGAGAAAGTCGGTCCCACCGAGATTGGCAAACCCTAGACTTTGGAAGAATCGGACTAACCGAGATTGTATTTTCGGTCCCACCGAAAATCCCAACGCTCACAAGATTTGAACTTTCGGTCTCACCGAGTTGTCAACTTCGGTCCGACCGAGATTGGTCAAATGTGTGTAATGGTTGGATTTTGTGTGGAGGCTATAAATACCCTCCACCTCCTCTTCATTCGTGGAGAGAGCCATCGAAAGAACTACCACTCCTACCTTACATTTCGAGAAGAAAACTACCTACCCTTGTGTTGAGATCAAGTTGCTCCACTCCCACCATATGAAACTTGATTTCTAGCCTTCCCAAGTTGCTTTCCACTCAATCCCTTCCTCCACCACAGCCAAATCAGTGAGGAGAGTTGAGTGTTGGGGAGATTATCATTTGAAGCACAAGAGCAAGGAGTTCATCATCACCAACACCATCTATTACCTTTTGGAGGGTGGTGCCTCCTAGATTGGTTAGGTGTCGCTTGGGAGCCTCCGAAGATGTGGAGTTGAACCAAGAAGTTTGTAAGGGCAAGGAGATCGCCTACTTCGTGAAGATCTACCCGAGTAAGGCTAGTCCTCCGTGGACGTAGGCCATGATGGCATAGACAAGGTTGCTTCTTCGTGGACCCTTTGTGGGTGGAGCCCTCCGTGGACTCTCGCAGCCGTTACCCTCCGTGGGTTGAAGTCTCCATCAACGTGGATTGACGATAGCACCACCTATCGGAACCACGAGAAAAATCTCCGTGTCTCCAAATTGCGTTTGCTCTTCTCCACCTCTTATTTACTACATGTGCAATTTACTTTCCGCTGCCATAACTCTAGAATTGCATGTGTAGGGTGATACTTGACTTGGTCATCTTTGTGAACCTGCTAAAAACTTACCCTAATCAAAAGGCTAAACTTTTAAGTTGTCGAGTAGTCTAATCACCCCCCCTCTAGACATACTTCCGATCCTACACTACCGCAAGGGCCTGCGGTACTACCTCTCCTTGGAGCAGTACTACCGCATGCCCCAGTTCAACAACACAAGGATATCTTCATTTTGCATAGACAAGGAGAGACGGAGGATGCTCCAAAGATCCAAAGGAAAGGTGGTGCAAAAGGAGTAGACGTGTATGTGATGATTCCACCCAAACCTTTCCAAAGCGGACCCCTCTTAATAGTACAGCTTTCCTACTACACAAATCCACCGAAAAGAAACATAGAAGAACGCCATCTTCAGTAGTCTTTGAGGGGCACCAAATCGTCTTGTGCCTAGTCATGATATGTCTGAAATACTCCATGCACACGATTAGTTTGCAAAAGCATTGTCATCAATCACCAAAACACCTAATGGATAAATATGCCCTTACAGCCGGACTTGGCAAATCCAACCCCTCAAACATTCGCGGACGCGCCCGGGCGTGTTCGCGGACAGTGACCGGTCACCCCTCAAAAAATGCATTCCACATCCAGGTACCTCAAATTAGAAACCTCAAAATCATATTATTACATGCAACACATCGAACTTTGGCCGGAGCTTCATCAAGTTCCGCTCCCGCCCACCGGCTCCGCCTAGGCCATGTCCTGCGGCCGGCTGCGATCCCCAGAGTGTTGGTCGGGTCGCCAACAAGGTAGAGTAGGGCATGGGACACTCACCGGCTCATGGGACTCAAGGCACCACCATCTCCCATGCCCTACTCTTCCTCATCGGAGCCCAGAGCCCGTTGGGTGCCGGTGGACATCAGATCAATGACGGATCCATCCAAGGACGAGCCGCCGACGACCTCCACTATGCGGGTTGCGACGCCCGGACTGATGCGCCATATGTGGCGTCAAATAATGTGGCTCTGCCTCGCTGACATCCACCGCCGCGAGGGCCGCCGCCGCCTCCCGCACCCGGTGTCTTACACGGCAGGCATGTCGTGCCATGGCCTCGTTGGACGAGGCCCATGGTGCGTCCCGATGCTCGGCGAGCCAACAAAGGGGTTACGCGTCCGCCAGCGCGTTCGGACGCCAGACGGAACGCACTGCCTCCAGCGAGGCATCTACGGCTGGCCTAGGGCCAGATCCATGCGCCATTTGGGCGGACGCAATGGATTCTCGATGGATGGAGTCCGAGCACAGCCGTGCACGGGCATTCTCCCGGGCGCGGCGGAGCGCAAGCCGGACGATCATCTCCTCCTCGAGACCGCGTGGGATGAGCTCGGGGTCGACGGATTTGGAGGTGAAGGACTCGAATCCACTACCCGCCATGCTAGAGACAGCTGGAAGGACACGGAGACGAGCTTGGGTGGCGGAGGGGAGTGGAGGTGAGGGGAGTGAAGTGGATAGGGTTTGGTCCGGCAAGCGGAAGGAGAGAAATTTACGTGGGGTCGGGTGGGCCAGCGTGGGACGGGTCCAACATGGAGGGCGTGCCTGGACGCGCTCGGGCGCTCCCATATTCGCCCCATATTTGGGATGGATATGAGGGGTGCCAGTCAGCCCAGGTGTTTGAGGGCCGTTTGAGGGGGCTGTCTGGGTCAAAAAAAAAGTGACCGGGTGGCCTACCCGGGCGTATGAGACCGGTTTGAGGTGCCCGACTGTAGATGCTCTAACCACCATATATCACTTCAACTTCTTCATTTAGACCCCCAACTGGGAAGACGAAAAATGTTCTCATTCTTGTAACAAAATATCTTCTGCTTCATTCACGCGTGTGACTTCTCTTCTAAACTCCAAGAGATTTCAAATGGAGCATTAATTTGTTTTTTGAATTAATATGATTACTAGGGCTGGTGCCAAACAATAATATGCAAAATTGAAAGTTTGACCGCATCTACAATCAATTTGGTGCCTCCGAAACAAAAATGAATAAGACAACGATGGGAAAAAATACCACGGCACGGCTCCGCCACCGAAAAATGTTAATCAAGTATTTGAAAAATATTGAGCAAGTATTTGAAAAATGTTGATCTAGCATTTGAAAAATGTTAAATTTGTATATTTTTTCTTGAATACGCAAAGCTTGCGTATCATTTCGTTGATAGAAGAAGTTCAGAGTGAGTATAGAAAGTGGTACAACGCATGACACAAACGCACGAGGCATGAACATGGCGACTAGAGCAGAGGGACATGGGATGCTCAACCCAAGCAGAAAAAATACGGCTAAACTCGCCATCCTGGGACGCAGCTCAAACCAAACCAACAAAACGACCAACATCTTCAAATATACCGTCGAGGACACCGCGAGGAAACAAGATGAATCCCTTCAAGAAGGAGAACGATGTCAAGACGCCATCTCCGTCCGATCCGCAAAACCAAACCTAGGGTTTCCCATCCTGCTCGAGGAGGGGCACGGAGAGCGGCCATGACAGCGCCTCCAAGAAGGTGACGACACACGGAGGTGTCGCCCTGCCATCATCGAGAGATCGAGCAAGGATTTCGCCTTGGCCGAGTCTGAGAAATCCCAAGCCGTCGGGGCAAAATTCGAAGAAGTGGAAGTCGGGTTAAAGGCCAAAACTGCTACCGCGGGAAGGGAAGCAACACCGCCAGCAGACAAGGCATCGGGCGCTACCGGAAGAAGGAGTTGCGAAACAAGTGGAAGGGCGGACAGGGCACGAAGGTGTGCGGGGTTGGGCAGCCAGGTGGAAAAATGGGGTGGTAGGGGGTGCGACAGTGGCCGAAGACCCGGACGAGCCAGTATTACATTTGTATAGAAAAAATGTTAACCATGTATTGAAAAAAATGATCTTTAATTTTGATCATGTATATAAAAATGTTAATCAAGCATTTGAAAAAAATATTGAGTAAGTATTTGAAAAATATTGACCAAGCATTTGAAAAATGTTGAATGTGTATATAAAAATGTTTAACATGCATCTGAAAAATGTCGACTGTGTTCGAAAAAGTATTTAAAATCATGTACTTAATAAAATGTAGATCATGTATTTGAAAAATAAAGAAAGAAAAATAAAACAAAGAAACCCATTAAAAAAAGAAAACCAAAGTACAACATAGAAAATCAATTTTAAAAACAAAGAAAATCGTAGTATATTGAATAAAAAATAAAAACCCAAGAAAACTATGATGAAATAAACAAAATGGAAGAAAAAAACTAAAGAACACAAAACAAGGAAAAAAGGAAAGAAAAACCGAAGCGAAGAACCATCAAAGAAAAGACGAGAGATCAGACGAATGGGCCTGGCCTAGTACTATAGCGAGCGGACGGGAATCCTTCAGCGAGAGCTGCCTCCATTTCGGAGCAACCTGTTAATGAGCGCTCCTTCGGGAGGCTCGTAACGATCAGCGCCACTTGCGCGCTCTCAGCCATTCGCCATGTGTCGCGCTCTGGGCGCTCCCTTCGGATTTTTTTTTCATTTTTCCGTACGCGTTTTCGGCTTTTTCAACGGGTTTTTTCCGGTTTTTTTGATGTTTTGGTTTTTCACCGGTCTTCGTTAGCTTTTAAAAAAATATATTAAAAAGCTTTTTGTGTGAAAAATGCATTTTTTTTCCCTTTCGCGAGAGTTATGGTTTTGCTTCCGCGAGAGGCACGGTTTTGCTTTCACGAGAGTCACGGCCGTGCCTCTCAGAAAGGAAAAAAACACGTTTTATTTTTATTTTTTTCCTTTCGCAAGAGTAACGGTTTTGCTTCCGCGAGAGGCACGGTTGTGCTTTCGCGAGAGTCATGGTCGTGCCTCTCGGAAAGGAGAAAAAAACGCGTTTTCTGTTTTTTTTTCGCGAGAGTCACGGTTTTGCTTCCGCAAGAGGCACGGTTGTGCTTTCGCGAGAATCACGGCCGTGCCTCTCGGAAAGGAAAAAAACGTGTTTTCTGTATTTTTTCCTTTCGCGAGAGTCACGGTTTTGCTTCCGTAAAAGGCACGGTTGTGCTTTCACGAGAGTCATGGCTGTGCCTCCTCAGAAACGAGAAAAAAACACGTTTTTTTTTCCTTCCGCGAGAGTCACGGTTTTGCTTTCGCCAGAGGCACGGTTGTGATTTCGTGAGAGGCATGGGCGTGCCTTTTTTGGAAAGGAAAAAAACCCGTGCACCCGGTACGGTTTTTTCTTCTGTTTTTTTCGCGAAAAAAAGTTCGTCAAAATATATCAACATGGGATCTAGTTTTGAAGATCTCAATGCGATTTGGACGCACGGTTTGAGAGATAAAAAGGTTTGAATAAACGAATCTACGAAAAAAGGAAAAACTCGCAGGTTGCAACAAGTGGCGCGCTGTATGTGCGTCACTTGTCGTAATTAGGGGAATTGGAGTGATCTTTGCAACGAGTACTCCTCAATTAGTGAGGTGAATTCTGTATATGCCACTCAAAACTTGCCCGTACCCCCATCTGCCATTGGCAATTTCCCTCCGTCAATATGCCACCAAAAATTTGCACCGCGTACAGATATGCCACTATGGCCAGTTTGACCGTTAGTTGACCGTGAAGTGGAAGGTGAAAAGATAATTTTGCCCCTGACCTACACTATAGCAACAGAGCGACGCTGCAGCGTCTGATGCACTGTAGCACCCACTTTTCAAAAAATGTGAATATTTGTGCCGTCCACTTTTTTCAAATTTTGTTCACTTAAAAAAATGTTCGCAATATGTGACGGAGCCTGCTGTAGCAACAATTACTGTACCGCATGATTTTTTAAAAACTGTGCCGCCCATTTTTTTTCAAATTTTGTTCACTTTTAGAAAAAATATTGTTCGCGGCTCCGTCGCAGTAATTGTCCACTTTTAAAAAATTATTATAAAAAATTGTTCGCAATATAGAAGGACACATCTATAATACCTATATAGTTCATCCCCACTTTGTTATTTTTCTTGGCATGCAGCCTATCCACCTCATCACATGTGCCACATCATCAATGTCATATTTATTTTTTGCGATCAGCTTTGGCAACGCATCGCTTCAGTTTCAACACCACCGTAGAAATCTTTCCCCAATCCTCACGGTGTGGTGGTTAGACGACAATCTCAGCGTGAGGGCACCCATCCTTCTCTTACCACCGGTCCGTTGGCCTCCCAAAAATGCTACACACCCGGAACATTGTGTAGCGCAGCGGAATCAGCCTGTGCGCACATCATCTATCTGCCCCGGCCCTCCTCGCGCCGGTGGCCTCAGACCCGTCGGAAGCAGCCAACGCCGCCGCGACCCCCGATCTGGAAAAGGAGTTCGGGTTCCGGTGGGAGGATCTCGACAAGGAGAAGCTCGCGGGGCGGGCGACATCCACGAGCATCGCGTGTTCCTCTGTTACAAGGTCCCTGTGTAATTCTTCTCCATCTCCCCTTCTCTCGATTTGCTTTATGATTTGCTTAATTTGATGCAATGATGTTACGTTCTTATCCCTTTCCTCTCTCTCGGCAGGAGCAGCCAAACTCAGCCTGCAAGTCACTGCTCGGGGTTGGTGTTTCCTCTTTTTGTTGCAGCTATCTTGGTCGACGGAGCGATAGGAGTACATCTGGCCACCCCACATCTTCCTACGCAGGTCCTAGGCCTAGCGAGTCCCATGTGTACTTCTGTCGATGTATATTCTGTGTGTGCCATGTGGTAGATGCATACCCACTAGCATCATCGATTCAACCTTAGTTGTTCAATGGATTATTTGCCAATGTTGTACTATGTGCCAGCTTTCGTTATGCCCATTTGAACTGTCATGCCATTCTATTTTCACTTTTCAGTACAAGGGCCATCCAGCTGGTGCTACTGATTCTGATCAGGCCGAGGGGAACTATCATGTACAGTTTTATGTGGTTCAGATGTGATTGTCCTTTGATGATTCTTCTGCACTACTGTTCCTGTTGGACATTAATGTAGTTTTTGTTTTGTTGTATTTACCTGCATGGACATTCTAATAGACATTAATTATTCAGGTTTGGACCTTCTTGCTTGATGCAAGCTGTTTTATTTTAGCTCTTCTGCTTTCACATTTGTTCAAATATGAGGGTTTTGGTTGTTTCTTCATGTATGTGTTGTAAGATTTTAGTTAGAGATCAAGTATAGCAATTTTTCTGTTTCGTCACTGATTTCAAATATTGAAACTTTGTACCCTGTCGGCACCACATTTCTGTGATAACATTGTCGATTCATGAACTCCATTTACATATAAACAGGGAATGTTCTAAAAGTTAATCTCAGAGATGCATACGATCATATAGTTCCTAGCACAATCAAGTCAATCAATTTCATTAGAGTATATATTTTAGTAAAATTGCCTTCAGGTTAATCCTTTCATGCATGTGAGCAGATGCTGTAGCACCACATAGCTAACATTTTTTTCCCTTAATGTGCATCTGTAACTGAGTTGATTGGCATGCTAACGTCCCGCACCAACGCGCGGGGAATCATCTAGTTTTTTAAAAAATCGTGCGCTATAGTAACTGTTACTACAGTACGCCGCCCGCTGCACTAGTTGCTCCAGTACAGGACGCGAAAGTATTCTGCCCAGTGCATCGAACGCTACAGTACTGGATCGATAAAGTTGGTGCTGCAGTGCACAAGAACTCCCAGGGGCAAAATCGTCTTTTCACCTTCCACTTGACAGTCAACTAACGGTCAAACTGGCCATAGGGGCATATCTGTACGTGGTGCAAATTTTCGGTGGCATATTTGACAGAAGGAAATTTCCAATGGCAACTGGGGATACGGGCAAGTTTTGAGTGGCATTTACGGAATTCACCTCAATTAGTGATTTCGTCCATTTCGCTCGGTGCCAGACATAGCTCTCACGGCGGAGGCGGGCTACTACCGCCTGCTGAGGCGAGGCTTCTATGTCTGACACGCGTCGGCCCAGTACAAACCCTATTTTGCAGGTCGCACGCCACAAAACGAACGAGCTGCTCCCAGGCTGCCGCCGACGCCTGGACTCGACCGGCGATCGCTTCCCCAAGCAGCCTCTCCTCCCGACGGCAGGTAACCTCAAGCCCAGCAGCCTCTCCTCAACCCCTTCATCTCCTTGACTTTATTTTCTTCGATTGAGTGGCTGGCTGCTGCTTCTTGCTACCCCCTTGCTGTGCTTGGCTGCTCGCTTGAATGCTTGTGCTGCCGTATCGGTGTTTTTTTTAGGGTATATATGCTTTTCCTTTCTGGTTGTGATGCCAAATGATTAGATTTGTGCTTCAACTATGTTTAACCATCAACAAAGAAACTGGGGTTAGCCTTTTGTCCAATAAGTATTTTTTAAATCAAAGTTTTCCTCGTGTGTAACAAGGATTCACTGATAATGCTGTGCCTAGTCTTCATATGATTACATATTGATATTTTCTTAATGCAATGATTGCTATGTTCTTTCGGAAATTGTGCTGTCTTGCATTTGTTTTGCACCTGTCTTTTCTTTTTCATTAGGTTCTTCACCGGTTTATCTGCATTTGATTCACATGACATTTGTTTGTACTATTACAGGAATAAGTAGCCAAGCTTTACAGTGGCAAAATGGTGCAGTATAATTTCAAGAAAATCACTGTTGTCCCTCCTGGGAAGGACTTCATTGACATAATCTTGTCCCGCACTCAGAGGCAAACGCCAACAGTTGTCCACAAGGGCTATGCTATCAACCGCATCCGCCAGTTCTATATGCGCAAGGTTCGCTACACTCAGCAGAACTTCTATGAAAAGCTCTCCACCATCATCGATGAGTTCCCCCGACTGGATGACATCCACCCTTTCTACGGCGATCTCCTTCACGTGCTCTACAACAAGGATCACTACAAACTTGCCTTGGGTCAGATCAATACGGCTAGAAATATCATTGCAAAGGTCTCCAAGGACTATTTGAGGCTGCTCAAGTATGGAGACACCCTGTACCGGTGCAAGTGCCTCAAGGTTGCTGCACTAGGTCGCATGTGTACTGTTCTAAAGCGCATCAGTCCTAGTTTGGCATACCTGGAGCAGATCATGCAGCACATGGCCAGGCTTCCATCAATTGACCCAAACACCCGTACTATCTTGATTTGTGGTTATCCAAATGTTGGGAAGAGCTCTTTCATGAACAAGGTTACAAGGGCTGATGTGGACGTACAGCCTTATGCCTTCACAACAAAATCCCTTTTTGTTGGCCATGCAGATTACAAGTATCTGCGATACCAAGTGATTGACACTCCAGGGATCCTTGATCGGCCTTTTGAGGACAGGAACATCATAGAAATGTGCAGTATCACCGCTCTTGCCCACTTGAGGGCTGCTGTGTTATTCTTCTTGGACATCTCTGGTTCTTGTGGGTACACTATTGCTCAGCAAGCTGCACTCTTCCACAGTATAAAATCCTTGTTCATGAATAAGCCTCTAGTCATTGTGTGCAACAAGACTGATTTGCAGCCACTGGATGGGCTTTCTGAAGAGGACATGAAGCTGGTAATGGAGATGAAGTCAGAGGCTATGAAGACTATACCTCAAGGTGGAGATCCTAGCGAAGAGGGTGTTTTGCTGACTATGAGTGCTTTGACAGATGAGGGAGTGATGGCTGTTAAAAATGCTGCATGTGAGAGGCTTCTTGAGCAGAGGGTGGAGATCAAGATGAAATCAAAGAAGATCAATGACTGCTTAAATAGGTTTCATGTTGCTGTGCCCAAGCCTCGTGACAACAGAGATAGCCTACTTGCATTCCTCAGGCTGTTCTTGAAGCTCAAGCAATTGCTGCTGCAAAGGAAAAGAAGAAACTTGAGAGGGACCTCGAGAATGAGAATGGAGGTGTTGGGGGATTGTTGAAATGTGAGATGGGCCTAGAGCCCATATGACAATTTCAGATTTGATCTCTAAGGGCCCATGTAGGTGGCATGACAAGGTGGTGGAAAGTTTAGTCCCACCATGCTAGTGGAAGAGAAGTTAGAGTGGTTTATAAGGATGGCTCTTCTACATGCTATTGGAGCTTGAGAAGAGAAGAGGCCCTCGCGCGCTCCTCCTCCGCTGCCCGCCTCGCCACGCCTCGCCACACCCAGGCCAGCATGGTTGCGAATGAGCCGAGCCGAGCTCACACCTATGCGCTTATTTTTGCCAGTCACTAACGGAGAGGTTCTGACAGCAGGGCCACGATCTGAGGACTCGGACGTGGGTCAAGCCCACGTCTCACCATGCGGCTGCGTCTATATAAGTGTGTTGTGTCCCCTAACCCTAGCCGCCACGAACAGATCACATCTGCTCACGCGCATGCCCGCCGTCGTTCCTTTGCTGCTGCTGCCGCCGGTGACTCCATCCCGTCCGCCGCGTACACGGTCGACGGGAGAGCAGGTCTCCGAAACCACGCCCTTCTTGTTCCTGTACGGGGTGAGGGGCGAATAGGTTTTTGGGCAGCGATTACGCGACTGCTCGCTTCCGATCGTCTACTTCCTCTACGTCCGCGTCGCCTTCATCATCACCATGTCCACCGACCGACCGTGCCGCCGCCGAGAAAGCTGAAGCCGACAAGAAGGCCGCCGAGGACGCCGCTGCTGCCACCAAAGCCGTGGCCTCTGCGTGGCCTACTGGAGGGTATAACTCGTCTATCCCGCTCCTGATTATTTTCATATTAGCAGTACTAGCAGTATGTGTAGATTTGTCTACTGTTTGCTTAGTACGTGCATGTTTAGATCAAAGTCAGTACGTCATCAACTTAGTCAATGCCATGCTAGTGATTTACTCGTGGATTAATTTAATCGAGAAATTGCCTATTTACTCAACAGTCTATTCCGCCAGTCTCAAGAAGCATTACTTGTTGGCCAATGATGAATGGAAGGAAGATATTCTCCCTGAGATATTGGATGGGCATAATGTTGCTGATTTCCTGGATCCGGATATCTTGGAAAGGTGTGAAGAACTGGAAAGGGAGGAGGGTCTTCGTCTTGAAGAAGAAGCTGCTCAGGATGCTTTCATGATTGATGGCCATGATGAATTAACTGAAGAACAGCGTGAGATATTGGGTAAGATTAGGAAGAAGAAAGCAATGCTCATCCAAGAGCATAGGATGAAGAAGAGTACTGCTGAGAGCCGGCATATTGTTCCAAGGAAGCATGACAAAGATAGGAAATTCACAACCAAGAGATTGGGCAGACAACTCACATCCATGGGCGTTGATCCTACTGCGGCTGTGAACCGACTTCGCAGCCAGTCAAGAGGCCGTAAGCGCGAGAGGTCCCTGAGCAGAGCTGATGGTGACGCTATGGATGTTGATGGCCAGCATTCCGACAAGAAACTGCGTACAAGGTCGAGGTCTAGGTCCAAGTCACGACCAATTGAAGAGGTTGTGCCAGGTGAAGGACTCAGGGACACTGCTGAAAAGAAGAAGGCCATCAAGAAATCAAGGGACTCTGTGAAGAACAGGAACAAGGAGGCTCGCCGTGGAGAGGCTGACCGCGTCATCCCCACCTTAAAACCGAAGCATCTCTTCTCTGGGAAACGAGGCATTGGAAAGACCAGCAGGCGATAAGCCAGTCAATGAGTCAATCTGGACATTGCTGCTTGTGATCACTGGATCAGGTGCGGAACCTGTGCTTCACATGATTTCCACCTAGTTAAGAAATGTTATTCAATAAACTACTGTTTCTTTTTCATAGGGATAGGGTTGTTAAATCTTGAGATCATGCTGATCTTTTAAACTAGATGCAAATGTTACTACCAGCACCGTTGTTGTAGTCAATTGGTTGTTCTGTAGTAAGCTGAGAGTAGTTTACATATCGTACTGCACTCTCAAATTGGATTAATAATTTTCTTGATAATAACCTAATAAAAAAGCACTGCTATCACAAACTGGTCAGTGGTGATGCGAGCACTGTAGATCTTATAGAAGGGCTTGTGAAGTATTGCTCGAGCTACATCCACATTTCTTATTATATATAGGGTATCAGCTTTTAACCCTTCAATTTTTTCCCATATGGATAGGGTTGTTGATCTTGAAATCGTGCTGATTTTGTAAATTGAATGCACCAGCACCGACATTGTAGTCAATTGGTTGTGCTGTAGTGAGCTGAGTAGTTTGCATATCGTGCTGCACCCAAATTCGATGAGTGAATTTTTCAGTAATACATATTTAAATAAATACACAAAAGCACCGTTGCCATAAACTGCCGATTGGTGATGCAAGCAAGCACTGTATGGAAGGGCTTGTGATCCACATATGTTTATTGGAAGCTCAACTATTCTCTCCTGCAGGAAGTACAGGATCACTGCTATTTTTGGTGCTGCATATCTGTCAGGGGAGGCTTGAAAACCAAGCTCAAGCTGGCAGGAGGAGATACTACTAGTATCTACATTTTCATTTTTGCCTGTTACACTTTGTCCTCATTTGTTAGATTATCGTTGCTGAAGTGTACGCAAATTTTGGTTTATTCCGCACTAGTGTGGAGTGGGCTTAAATTTTGTTTGATGGTGTCAATGTGTTGGAACGGGCCGCTGGTTCTTACTTTTATACTGAAGTGTGTTGGTGCTGTGATGTTTCAGCTGTGTTTCTAGGCATTGTGAGATTACAAGGTTGCACTCTGTCTGGTCTGTTGCACTTGAGGTCTGGAACGTGTGACTTTTAGTTGCTCACTGGCGCAGTTGTTCTTCAGGTTAATTGTGAAGAACACATTTCTTTTCTTGTTTTATGGTCTTGTTGCTGGGCTAAAACAACTGCTTCCTCACTGAAAAAGGCGCCGTACACTTCCAGAACAAACAAACAAAGCTCGACGCCGCTGGTCATAACAATTTTCCAGAGCAATTACACATTGTGAGCATACAACACGAACCTTACTACGGTTATCTAGTGTTAGAGCATTATGTACATGTTAGCTATGTAAGATCCACTGAGCTTACTTGAGTTTCTTCTTACTCTGTAACAGCAGATTGTATATTTCTTACAGAGAATGCATTAGACCCTTTACATATGCAGTTCATGCAACCATGCTAGCCGAGTCACCGCTAATTCCTTATCTTGGCTTGTTCTTGACCACCTTTTATCCTGTCCAGAATCTGATTCCGTGGCCAGTGGCACCAGAAAATCTCCTTTGAGATCATCAGCATGTGAATTCTTCTCAATAGACTTTTGCAACTTAATGGAACATTTCAAGTCTTTTATCTGCAGGGAATTATATGAAGCATGTTAAAGAACAAAAGCACCTGTTCTTCCAGGTCAAGGATCGTATCATCCTTCAGCTTCAACTGTGCTCTCTCCCTGTGAATGCATCATTATCGAAAAAAGGGGAATGAAATAATATGGTAGGAAACGTGTGGTATTTTAGAATTGAAATAAATATGAAAGGGGACTGTACATGAATATGTATATAGTTCAGCAGATCATTGCAAATAGTATCAATCTTTTCATAATGTGCCCCGAATAAATGTGTTATTTGACGAAGGTCCTATTATGATCCCGAGCTCAAATCCACCTTGATGAACAGTAAAATGGTAAAAAAAAATCCGATTTTTGTATCCCGAGCACGAAATGACATCCGTGGAAGTCGTGAAAAAAATTCAATACTCCGAAATGTTTCCATAACTAGCATTTTTGGAGCATCGATTTTGTTTTTTGTTTTCCAAGACTTCCACGAATGTCATTTTATGCTGAAATTTTGCAATCATACCAAACATTTGTCAAAGTTTACCACCAAAAATTCAGATTTTTTTGAATTTTACTGTTCATCAGGGTGCATTTGAGCTCGGGAACAGATACTCCACGTCCAATATTGGACTTCTTTCACATGACACATCTTGAATGACTACTACCAATTTCAGGTGGGAAGATCAAAACATACCTATTCCTTTTCCTGTCTGGCACCATATATCCTAGCTCTTCGCGAGTTTTTCATTCATCTACAGGATAATGCAAAAGGACATCAATTAGAGTATTACTAGTAGAATCCTCAAACCCTCAAACCCTTATAGCATAAGGGTTGAGAAGTGCCAGTTTTTGACACTTTTAAGGATTGAAAAACAGGGGCAAAGACAAGAACCCTCAAACCCAACCCTTAAACTGCTTTAAGCGTTGGATTTGAGGGTCCTAGTCTTTGCCTCAACCCCAACCTTTAAAACTGTCATTTCATATATCACACACTTCATCACATTTCATCATATGACATATCACAAATTCCATCACATTTGACATAAAACAATAATCATTCTAGTTATTATTACAACACCGAATAAAACAATAATCATTCAAATTATTACAACAATGTTTGAGCAAATTACACTAATTGTTCGAATCAAATAGGACATAGAAAAGTAAAACAAAGATACATCATGGGCCAATGCGCCACCCATCCAACTGCCAGTGGTGCTCTACTAGATCATCCCGGAGCCGACCATGAGTGGTTGCATCCTCAATCTGACGATGTGCTTGAAGAAAAGCGTGTATGCGAGAAGGGTTTCTTTCCGGTTGCACACGGGTACCAACATTGCCATAGAAACAAGGGAGGTTTAACCCTCTCTCATCCTCTAGGATCATGTTGTGTAGAATCACACAACATTTCATGATGTTCGTCAAGGTTTTTTTGTCCCAAAACCGAGCTGTACCACGAACTATGGCAAACCTTGCTTGCAAAACACCGAAAGCTCTCTCAATATCCTTGCGGGCTGCCTCTTGTGCCATGGTGAAATGAGCCTCTTTTCTTGTTAAGGGCACCCCATTTTTTTCCTTGATGGACTTCACAAGAGTTGCCCATTCGGGATAGATGCCATCGGTGAGATAGTATCCCATTGAGTACTCATTGTCCATGATTTTGTAGTTGCAAGCTGGAGCATCCCAGAAATTAATCTTTTGAACAAAGGAGATCTATTGAGGATATTGATATCATTGAGTGTTCCCGGCAACCCAAAGAATGCATGCCAAATCCATGTGTCCTGAGATGCTACAGCCTCAAGCACAATGGTAGCATCACGGCTTTTACCGCAATACATTCCGTGCCATGCCTTTGGGCAATTTTTTCACCTCCAATGCATGCAACCAAGACTACCTAGCATCCTCGGCCATCCCCTTTTTTCATTCATTACCATTAATCTCTTTGTATCTTCCTCGTTTGGTGCCCGAAGATACTGCTCACCCTACAACCGGATGACCAACTTGGCAAACCTACGGACTGACTCCATGGTTGTATCTTGCCCAATGCGAAGATACTCGTCAGTATAATCCGCGGGTATGCCATAAGCGAGTACCCACATTGCCGCCGATATCTTTTGATATGCACTAAACCCCATGATACCGGCGGCGGATCTACGGCGTTTAAAGTAATAGGAGGCAGCCTCACAATCGGTGACAATCTTCACAAACAAACTATGCCGCATTCGGTACCTTCTGCGGAAGAGACGAGGAGGGTATGTAGGTACCTCCGCGAAGTAGTCTTCCATCAAATGCCCGTGTCCGAGAGCGCGGTTCCGGTAGATGGTGACTCGGCCCATCTTCGACCCTCTCCTCTGATCCATCAGCTTCACGCGGTTTTTAAATGATTGCACATCGATGAGGAGGCTCATCATCTCGACGTCAACTCGTCGATGTCCGAATCGTCGGATGACGACCAACCCGACGAATCGGACAACGAGTCCATGTCATTCTTGTTCACCTCCATCTACACAATACAACAAACAATAAATTGTGAGTGCCAACAATGAATCAGAAAAATAAATAAAACAAAAAGAAAGAAAAGGAAGCATACCTGCGGGGGGCTCGGGGCGGCGGCGCGGCTGCCTCTGGCCCGCCTGGCCTCTGGCGCGGCGGCTCGAGGAGGCCTGAGGCCGGCCTGCCTCTGGCCGCTTGAGGGCGGTAGGCGGCTGGGGGGCAGGAGGCGGCTGGGGGGCGGGAGGCGGCTGGGGGGTGGGGAACGACGGCGGATCCGACGGGCGGGGCTGAAGGAAATATGCCCTAGAGGCAATAATAAAGTTATTATTTATTTCCTTATTTCATGATAAATGTTTATCATTCATGCTAGAATTGTATTAACCGGAAACATGATACATGTGTGAATGCATAGACAAACAATATGTCACTAGTATGCCTCTACTAGACTAGCTTGTTAATCAAAGATGGTTATGTTTCCTAACCATGAACAAAGAGTTGTTATTTGATTAACAAGGTCACATCATTAGTAGAATGATCTGATTGACATGACCCATTCCATTAGCTTAGCACACGATCGCTTAGTATGTTGCTACTGCTTTTATCCATGACATATACATGTTCCTGTAACTATGAGATTATGCAACTCCGCTTACGGAGGAACACTTTGGTGCTACCAAACGTCACAACGTAATCGGGTGATTATAAAAGAGTACTACAGTGTCTCCAAAGGCGATGTTGGGTTGGCGATTTCGAGATTAGGTTTTGTCACTCCGATTGTCGGAGAGGTATCTCTGGGCCCTCTCGGTAATACACATCACTTAAGCCTTGCAAGCATTACAGCTAATGAGTTAGCTGTGAGATGATGTATTACGGAACGAGTAAAGAGACTTGCGTGTAACGAGATTGAACTAGGTATTGATACCGACGATCGAATCTCGGGCAAGTAACATACCGATGACAAAGGGAACAACGATGTTGTTATGCGGTCCGACCGATAAAGATCTTCAGAGAATATGTAGGAACCAATATGGGCATCCAGGTCCCGCTGTTGGTTATTGACCGGAGACGTGTCTCGGTCATGTCTACATTGTTCTCGAACCGTAGGGTCCGCACGCTTAAGGTTTCGATGATGCTTATATTATGAGTTTATGTATTTTGATGTACCAAGAAGTTCGAGTCCCGGATGTGATCACGGACATGACGAGGAGTCTCAAATGGTCGAGACATAAAGATTGATATATTGGAAGCCTATATTTGGAGTTCGAATGGTTCCGGGTGAAATCGGGATTTTACCGGAGTACCGAGGGGTTACCGGAACCCTCCCGGAGGCTATTGGGCCTTAGTGGGCCTCGAGGGAGGAGAGGAGGGGCGGCCAGGGGCAGGCCGCGCCTCCCCTAGTCCAAATAGGACAAGGAGGGGGCGCCCCCTTCCTTCTTCCCTCCCCAATCCTACTCCAACTAGGAAGGGGGAGTCCTACTCCCGGTGGGAGTAGGACTCCTCCAGGCGCGCCTCCTCTAGGCCGGCCGCACCCCCCTGCTCCTTTGTATATGGGGCAGGGGGCACCCTAGAACACACAAGTTTGATCTACGGATCGTTCCTTAGCCATGTGCGTGCCCCTCCACCATATTCCACCTCGGTCATATCGTCATGAAGCTTAGGCGAAGCTCTGCGCCGTAGAACATCAAGATCGCCACCACGCCGTCGTCTTGACGGAACTCTCCTCGACACTCGGCTGGATCGGAGTACGAGGGACGCCATCGAGCTGTACGTGTGTCAAGAACTCGGGGCGTCGGAGTAACGGCGCGGATCGGTCGGATCGCGAGGAGAACGTCGACTACTTCCTTCTCTACGCCAGATCGCTTCGCTTGGGTCACGAGGGTACGAGACAACACTCTCCCTCTCGCTGCTATGCATCACCATGATCTTGCGTGTGCGTAGGAAATTTTCTGAAATTACTACGCTCCCCAACAAAGGCATCCGAGCCTAGGTTTTTATGGTTTGATGTTTTGCACGAGTAGAACACAAGTGAGTTGTGGGTGATACAAGTCATACTACCTACCAGATGTCATACTTTGGTTCAGCGGTATTGTGAGATGAAGCGGCCTGACCGACATTACGCGTGACGCTTACGCGAGACTGGTTTCACCGCCACGAGCACTCGTTGCTTAAAGGTGACCGGTGGGTCTCTGTCTCTCTCACTTTAGTTGAACTGAAAAGGCTACGCCCGGTCCTTGAGAAGGTTAAACGGAGTCTATTTGACGAAGTATCGCTGTGGTTTTGATGCGTGGGTGAGACTGGTTCTTGCTTAAGCCCGTAGCAGCCACGTAAAATTTGCAACAACAAAGTAGAGGACGCCTAACTTGTTTTTGCAGGGCATGTTGTGATGTGATATGGTCAAGACGTGATGCTATATTTTATTGTATGAGATGATCATGTTTTGTAACCGGTTATCGGCAACTAGCTGGAGCCATATGGTTGTCGCTTATTGTATGCAATGCAATCGCTTCGTAATGCTTTACTTTATCACTAAGCGGTAGCGATAGTCGAGAAGCATAAGTTTGGCGAGACGACAACGATGCTACGATGGAGATCAAGGTGTCGCGCCGGTGATTTATGGTGATCATGGTGGTGCTGCAGAGATGGAGATCATGAAGCACAAGATGATGATGACCATATCATATCACTTATATTGATTTGCATGTGATGTTTATCTTTTATGCATCTTATCTTGCTTTGATTGACGGTAGCATTATAAGATGATCTCTCACTAAATTATCAAGAAGTGTTCTCCCGAGTATGCACCGCTGCCAAAGTTCGTCGTGCCCGCACACCACGTGATGATCGGGTGTGATAAGCTCTCGTCCATCTACAACGGGTGCAAGCCAGTTTTGCACACGCAGAATACTCAAAGTTATACTTGACGAGCCTAGCATATGCAGATATGGCCTCGGAACACGGAGACCGAAAGGTCGAGCGTGAATCATATAGTAGATATGATCAACATAAGATGTTCACCATTGAAAACTACTCCATTTCACGTGATGATCGGTTATGGTTTAGTTGATTTGGATCACGTGATCACTTAGATGACTAGAGAGATGTCTGCCTAAGTGGGAGTTCTTAAGTAATATGATTAATTGAACTTAAATTTATCATGAACTTAGTACCGATAGTATCTTGCTTGTTTATGTTTGATTGTAGATAGATGGCTCGTCTTTGTTGTTCCGTTGAATTTTAATGCATTCCTTGAGAAAGCAAAGTTGAAAGATGATGGTAGCAATTACACGGATCGGGTCCGTAACTCGAGGATTATCCTCATTGCTGCACGTAAGAGTTACATCCCGATGCACCGCTGGGTGCCGTGCTCTTCTTTGAGCAACACCGGATGTTGTGAACGTCTGCGAGCAAAGCCGATGACTACTCTATAGTTCAAGGTGCCATGCTTTACGGCTTAGAACCGGGACTTCAACGACGTTTTGAACGCCATGGAGCATATGAGATGTTCCAGAGTTGAAGTTGATATTCCAAAGTAATGCCCGGATTGAGAGATATGAAGTCTCCAATAAGTTCTATAGCTGCAAGATGGAGGAGAATAGTTACATTAGTGAGCACATACTCGTAATGTCCGGGTACTACAATCACTTGACACAATTGGGAGTTAATCTTCCGGATGATTGTGTCATTGATGTAATTCTTCAATCACGCCACCAAGCTACAAAGGCTTCGTGATGAACTATAATATGCAAGGGTTAGTAAAGACTATACCGAGCTCTTCGCAATGCTAAAGGCTGCGAGGTAGAAATCAAGAAGGAGCATCAAGTGTTGATGGTCAATAAGACCACTAGTTTCAAGAAGAAAGGCAAAGGGAAGAAGAAGGAACTTCAAGAAGAACAGCAAGCAAGTTGTTTGCTCAGAGAAGAAACCCAAGTCCGGACCTAAGCCTCAAATCGAGTGCTTCTCCGCAAGCGGTCGTCACTTTGAAGCGGAACTGCCCCAAGTATTTGGCGGATAAGAAGGATGGCAAGGTGAACAAAGGTATATGTGATATACATGTTATTGATGTGTACCTTACTAGAGCTCGCAGAGCACCGGGTATTTGATATGGTTTATTTGATACCGTTACTTGCTAATATTTGCAACTCAAACAGGACTACGGATTGCTTAACACCGCAAAGGACGAGGTGACGATGCGCTGTGGAAATGGTTCCAAAGTCGATGTGATCGCGGTCGGCACGCTACCTCTACATCTACCTTCGGATTAGTTTTAGACCTAAATAATTGTTATTTGGTGCCCGCGTTGAGCATGAACATTATATCTGGATCTTGTTTGATGCGAGACGGTTATTCATTTAAATCGAGAATAATGGTTGTTCTATTTATATGAGTAATATCTTTTATGGTCATGCACCCTTGAAGAGTGGTCTATTTTGATGAATCTCGATAGTAGTGATACACATATTCATAATGTTGAAACCAAAAGATGCAGAGTTGATAATGATAGTGCAACTTATTTGTGGCAATCGCCGCTTAGGTCATATCGGTGTAAAGCGCATGAAGAAACTCCATATTGATGGACTTTTGGAGTCACTTGATTATGAATCACTTGGCACTTGCGAACCGTGCCTCATGGGCAAGATGACTAAAACCCGCTTCTCGGTACTATGGAGAGAGCAACAGATTTGTTGGAAATCATACATACTGTATGTATGTGGTCCGATGAATGTTGAGGCTCGTGGCGGATATCGTTATTTTCTCACCTTCACAGATGACTTAAGCAGATATGGGTATATCTACTTAATGAAACATAAGTCTGAAACATTTGAAAAGTTCAAAGAATTTCAGAGTGAAGTTGAAAATCATCGTAACAAGAAAATTAAATTTCTACGATCGATCGTGGAGGTGAATATTTGAGTTACGAGTTTGGTCTACATTTGAAACAATGCGAATAGTTTCAAGAACTCACGCCACCCGGAACACCACAACAGTAATGGTGTGTCCGAACGTCAGAATCGCACTTTACTAGATATGGTGCGATCTATGATGTCTCTTACAGATTTACCGCTATCGCTTTGGGGTTATGCTCTAGAGACGGCCGCATTCACACTGAATAGAACACCGTCAAAATCCGCTGAGACGACACCTTATGAACTATGGTTTAGCAAGAAACCAAAGTTGTCGTTTCTTAAAGTTTGGGGATGCGATGCTTATGTGAAAAGCTTCAACCTCGATAAGCTCGAACCCAAATCGAGAAATGTGTCTTCATAGGATACCCAAAGGAGACAGTTGGGTACACCTTCTATCACAGATCCAAGGCAAGACATTCGTTGTTAAGAATGGATCCTTTCTAGAGAAGGAGTTTCTCTCGAAAGAAGTGAGTGGGAGGAAAGTAGAACTTGATGAGGTAATTGTACCTTTTCCTTACTTGAAGGTAGTTTGTCGCAGAAACCGGTTTCGAGACATCTACACCAAGTAGTGAGGAAGTTGATGATGTTGATCATGAAACTTCAGATCAAGTTGCTACGTAACCTCGTAGATCAACCAGAGTAAGATCCGCACTGAGTGGTACGGTAATCCTGCTCGAAATCATGCTACTAGATCATGATGAACCCACGAACTATGAAGAAGCGATGGTGAGCCCAGATTCGCAAAATGGCTTGAGGCCATGAAATCGAGATGGGATCCATGTATGAAAACAAAGTATGGACTTTGGTTGACTTGCCCGAGGGTAGGCAAGCAATAGAAAACAAGTGGATTTTCAAGAAGAAGACCGACGCCGACGGTAATGTTATCGTTTACAAAGCTCGACTTGTCGCAAAGGGTTTTCGACAAGTTCAAGGGGTTGACTACGATGAGACCTTCTCACCAGAAGCGATGCTTAAGTCTGTCCGAATCATGTTAGCAATTGCCGCATTTTATGATTATGAAATTTGGCAAATGGATGTAAAGACGCATTCTGAATGGATTTACGGAAGAAGAGTTGTATATGATGCAACCGAAGGTTTTATCGATCCAAAGGAGCTAACAAAGTATGCAAGCTCCAGCGATCCATTTATGGACTGGTGCAAGCATCTCGAGTTGGAATAAATGCTTTGATAGTGTGATCAAAGCATTTGGGTTCATATGCACTTTTGGAGAAGCTCAGATTTACAAGAAAGTGAGTGGAGCTCAGTAGCATTTACGATATTATATGTAGATGACATATTGCTGATCGGAAATGATATAGAATTTGGATAGCATCAAGGGATACTTGAATAAGAGTTTTGAATGAAAGACCTCGGTGAAGCTGCTTACATATTGGGCATCAAAATCTATAGAGATAGATCAAGACGCTTAATTGGACTTTCACAAAGCACATACCTTGACAAAATTTTGAAGAAGTTCAAAATGGATCAAGCAAAGAAAGGGTTCTTGCACGTGTTACAAGGTGTGAAGTTGAGTAAGACTCAATGCCCGACCACCGCAGAAGATAGAGAGAAATGAAAGATGTTCCTATGCTTCAGCCATAGGCTCTATCATGTATGCAATGCTTGTGTACCGGACCGATGTGTGCCTTGCTATAAGCCTAGCAGGAGGTACCAAAGTAATCCAGAGTGGATCATCGGACAGCGGTCAAGAACATCCCGAAATACCGAAAAGGACTAAGGATATGTTTCTCGATATGGAGGTGACAAAGAGCTCATCGTAAACGGTTACGTTGATGCAAGCTTTGACACCGATCCGGACGATTCTAAATCGCAGACGGATCACGATTTACACTAAACGGAGGAGCTGTCGGTTGGTGCGCTTCTAAACAAAGCGTCGTGGCAGGATCTACATGTGAAGCGGAGTACATAGCAGCTTCGAAGCAGCTAATGAAGGAGTCGGATGAAGGAGTTCATATCCGATCTAGGTGTCATACCTAGTGCATCGGGTCCAATGAAAATCTTCTCGTGACAATCTCGAGCAATTGCCTTAGCGAAGGAATCCAGATTTCACAAGAGGACCAAGCACATCAAGAGACGCTTCAATTCCATCCGGACTTAGTCCGTGGGAGACATAGAGATTTGCAAGATACATACGGATCTGAATGTAGCGCACCCGTTGACTAAGCCTCTTCCACGAGCAAAACATGATCAGCACCAAGACTCCATGGGTGTTAGAATCATTACTATGTAATCTAGATTATTGACTCTAGTGCAAGTGGGAGATCAAGGAAATATGCCCTAGAGGCAATAATAAAGTTATTATTTATTTCCTTATTTCATGATAAATGTTTATCATTCATGCTAGAATTGTATTAACCGGAAACATGATACATGTGTGAATGCATAGACAAACAATATGTCACTAGTATGCCTCTACTAGACTAGCTTGTTAATCAAAGATGGTTATGTTTCCTAACCATGAACAAAGAGTTGCTATTTGATTAACAAGGTCACATCATTAGTAGAATGATCGATTGACATGACCCATTCCATTAGCTTAGCACACGATCGCTTAGTATGTTGCTACTGCTTTTATCCATGACATATACATGTTCCTGTCACTATGAGATTATGCAACTCCCATTTACCGAGGAACACTTTGGTGCTACCAAACGTCACAACGAATCGGGTGATTATAAAAGAGTACTACAGGTGTCTCCAAAGGCGTATGTTGGGTTGGCGATTTCGAGATTAGGTTTTGTCACTCCGATTGTCGGAGAGGTATCTCTGGCCCTCTCGGTAATACACATCACTTAAGCCTTGCAAGCATTACAGCTAATGAGTTAGCTGTGAGATGATGTATTACGGAACGAGTAAAGAGACTTGCCGTAACGAGATTGAACTAGGTATTGGATACCGACGATCGAATCTCGGGCAAGTAACATACCTATGACAAAGGAACAACGTATGTTGTTATGCGGTCCGACCGATAAAGATCTTCGAGAATATGTAGGAACCAATATGGGCATCCAGTGTCCGCTGTTGGTTATTGACCGAGACGTGTCTCGGTCATGTCTACATTGTTCTCGAACCGTAGGGTCCGCACGCTAAGGTTTCGATGATGCTTATATTATGAGTTTATGTATTTTGATGTACCGAAGAAGTTCGAGTCCGGATGTGATCACGGACATGACGAGGAGTCTCGAAATGGTCGAGACATAAAGATTGATATATTGGAAGCCTATATTTGAGTTCGAATGGTTCCGGGTGAAATCGGGATTTTACCGGAGTACCGGGGGGTTACCGGAACCCTCCCGGAGGCTATTGGGCCATAGTGGGCCTCGAGGGAGAAGAGGAGGGGCCGGCCAGGGCAGGCCGCGCGCCCCCTCCCCCCCTAGTCCGAATAGGACAAGGAGGGGGGGCGGCGCCCCCCTTCCTTCTTCCCCTCCCCAATCCTACTCCAACTAGGAAGGGGGAGTCCTACTCCCTGGGAGTAGGACTCCTCCACCGCGCCTCCTCTAGGTCGGCCGCACCCCCCCTTGCTCCTTTATATACGGGCGGGGGCACCCTAGAACACACAAGTTTGATCTACGGATCGTTCCTTAGCCATGTGCGCCCCCTCCACCATATTCCACCTCGGTCATATCGTCATGAAGCTTAGGCGAAGCTCGTGCCGTAGAACATCAAGATCGCCACCACGCCGTCGTCTTGACAGAACTCTCCCTCGACACTCGGCCGGATCGAGTACGAGGGACGCCATCGAGCTGTCGTGTGTCAAGAACTTGGGGCGCGGAGTAACGGCGTCGGGATCGGTCGGATCGCGAGGAGAACGACGACTACTTCCTTTACGCCAGATCGCTTCGCCTTGGTCTCGAGGGTACGTAGACAACACTCTCCCTCTCGTTGCTATGCATCACCATGATCTTACGTGTGCGAGGGAAAATTTTTGAAATTACTACGCTCCCCAACAGGGGCGCGCCGGGGGAGGTGGAAGAGAGGAGGCGGGCGAGAGACGGCAAGGAGAGGCTGGGCGGGCGCGGGCGGGCGGGCGGGGCCGGCGGGAGGCGGCGGGAAAGGCAGATCCAAGGCGGGAGTGTGGCTCGTATGGACGGCCGGCGTGCATCGAGGGGAGGCGGGGGGCCGGCCGGATTGGTGGCGGGCGACGACCGGCGGCTTGGGAGGAAGGAGGCGGGAGGTTGGGGACGGGAAACTTCCCTTCCGCGCGACGGGGGAAGGGAGTGCAGGTTGGGGTCGAGCGCCCCTCTTCAACCCTCACTTCTACAGATTGAAATTGGGTTTGAGGGTTGGACCCTTACTTTTTTTTTTTTGAGGGTTTGAGGGTTTAGGGGTTCTAGTCTTTGCGTTTTTTTTTTGCAACCCGGAAAAAAGCGGTTATTTTTTAGGGTTTGAGGGTTTAAGGCTACTACTAATAATGCTCTTACACCAATAGTGAAGCTGGTTGTGCTTCATAAAGGAAAGCTGCACGATTTAAATACATGCTCACTTCAGCAAATTTATTTTTCTCCAACATTGTATTTTCGAGCTTAAATTGCATCTCTTGAAGCCTATCATTTATAGTTTTATCCACAGCAACAGTTTCTGACAAAAGAGCCTCATAATACTGTGAATATGAACAGACGCAGGTATATAAATGCATCAGATATACAGTACATACAACTATAACAAACTTTATCTCTTTCAAAAAATAATTATCTCCAAAAAAAACTATGCGAGACAGCGAGAAGCTCTAGAACGACGCAATGGATAGTGACCATAACAAAATAGGAAGGAAAAGGGGATTGCACCTCTCGCTGAGTTTCAAGTTGGCTTGCTAAGACGATTGTATTCATCCACGATCGTTAGGAAGAGCAGGGCACGTGATTTTGAGGAACAAGAATACCAATAAGGTGTTATGGCGAACCAAAACAGATAAACTTAGAAGATATTCTTCGATAAACTTTTATTTTCCATGTATGTTTTTTCTATTTTCCCTTTTTATCTACCTTTTCTTTTTCGTGTTTCCCCTTCTCTGTTCATTTTGGTATTTTCTGTTTTTGTGTTTATTTTTCTGGGAGATAGGCCCAACATTTTTTAAAAAAATCTGTATTCTTAAAACTATATGAGTTTTTTTAGGCCCAACATTTAAGAAAAATTGTGTTTTCTTAAAACTATATAAGTATTTTTTTTATACAAAACACGTGATCAATTTGAAAATTATGTTGATATTTTTTACAGAAAGGCGAAGATTTTCTTTTGAGAATCTAAGGCGAAGTTTTTTTAACTACAAGAACATTAATAAAATGTAAAGATTTTATAAATTAATGATAAATTTTTAAAGTGGCAACACTTTTGAAGAAATACATACACAATTCTTATAAACATGTGAACATCTTTAAGACTTACCTGAGTATTTTTAGAAATGCATTAGCACTTTTTAAGTAGACAACATTTGAATAAATGCGCAAACACCTTTTGAAATTACGTGAACACATTCTTGAGATTGTATGAAATGCGTGAACATTTTTGTATGAACCATACGAATAATATATGTAACAAATATTTTAGTTAGACGAATATTTTTTATAATATTTGAACGCTTTTGTAAAAAAAAAGTTAACACTTTTATTATTATTGAAAAGATCATATAAATCAATGGAACACATGTTTATTGTTATTGTTGTTATATACATTTAAAAAATTAGTGAAATGGATATATTTTTGTGATTTATAGCACAAGTAAGATTATTCTTTTGAGACAATAGCACAAGTAAGATAGTCGCGTGCACTCCTCGCAAAAAAAAAAAAAGATAGTCGCGTGCACCATAATGGAATAAGAAGGCCCACGTAAGAACAAAGCGAATGGATATGGACTCGTGGCGGAGGAGACCAAACGAAACGAAAACGAACGTGAGCAGAGCAGCGAGACACGTCGTGCCAGAGCAATGGAGCCAGCCGCAATGACAGCAGCGCCGCCGGCCTTGGCGGCCACGCGGCTCCTCGCCATCCCGCCTCCCCGTGGCGGCTTCGCGTCCATCTCCCTCCCCACGTCCATCGGTGGAGGCGGGGACAGAGGCGGAGGTCGCTCTGCTGGCGGCGGCGGCGGAGGAGGAGGAGGAGACTCTGGTGCCGGCGCTGCAGCGGCGATGGCGCTCGTCGAGGCCGGGATGCTGGACGGCAGCGACGTCATCCTGCTCCACGTCGGGGTACGTAGTTCTCATTAGAAGTGCTGGGACGATGCTTCCCTTTTTCATTTGGTAATTGGCAAGCATTGCAGGGTATGTCGTGCGGCGGATGCGCCGCCAAAGTGAAGCGGATTCTCGAGAGCCAGGTCCGCTCCTCGGCTTTTGCAAAATGTTTCATCGCTTGCACGTTTGCTACTGAATACTACTCCCTCCGACTGAAAAAGCTTCTCCAAGCTTGTCCCTCAAATGTACTATGTATCTAGCATCAAATTAGTGCTAGATACATATATTTGATGGACAAGCTTTTTTGAACGGAGAAATTACGTTATATGCTCGTGTTCATCGTTGTACAGCCTGAGGTTGCTTCTGCCACGATCGACTTGGCCAAGGCCACAGCGGTGGTGCGGACGACACCGGAAGCCATGGCGACCAAGGACTGGCACAAGGAACTTGGGCAGAAGCTTGCAAATCACCTAAGCAATTGTGGATTTGAATCTCATATGCTTGGTAAGGGGTTGTGTTTTTCAGTCTTCCAAGTTTCGATCCAGTTAGATGATGCATGTGATTTACTTTCTCCGTTTCTAAATATTTATCTTTCTATAGATTTCAACAAATGATTACGTACGGAGCAAAATGAGTGAATCTACACTTTAAAATATGTCTATATACACCTGTATGTGGTAGTCTATTTTTGAAATATCTAAAAAGACAAATATTTGGGAACGGATGGAGTAGTTGAATAGGTACATTTACATTACCGTACGTGTCAGTACTTTTTTTTGTCAATACGACAAATGGCCCTCTCTTGGAAACTCAAGTGCTCGTGTCTTTGTTGCAGATGAATCCGAACAAAGCTGATTCAGCACCGGCGCCTGAGTACCCTTGACGTTCTTGCATAATCGGATGGTCTTGTTGAAGGCAGCAACTATTTTTGCAAAAAGTTGTAGATGTGGTTGTGGCAATATGAGAAATGTTTTGCGTCGAGTTCTCTAGTAGCAAGTCAAATCTCCATGAAGTATTTAATTGCAGAAAATCATCATATTTTGGGCTAGGTTTGCAGGACACACGGGTTCACAGGTTTGGAACAAAAAGCACTGATTCTCAGCCTAATTTTTTCAAGAAAAGAAAAACATTGTTGGCATCTTTGCCCCATTTTGATGACAACTATGGCATGTGGGTCTCGCAAAAACAGACGTGGCGTAACTGTTTGTACTTGATGCCATTAGACATCACTAGAGGAGACGGCCGAGTTGTTTCTGAAATGTATGCATACAAAATTTCTGGTCTTCTAAATTTATGGTCAATCATAATGTGTTGTAGAAAAGGCAAGTGCTTTGTTCCAGCAAAAAGACGGTGGGATGTGAGGAGAAATATAAACATCTAGTTAGATCACATGTGCTTCAACATTCCTTGTGTTGCTATTTATTTTATTTCCAACATCTATCCCTTTTGTTTGCCGGAATCTATCCTTTAAATCTATCCACTTCATTGTGGGGAAAATTTACAAATGCACAATCTATCATCGCCATTACTAAGTTCAGCAGGAAAAAAAATGTCAATAAAAAATTCAGTAGGCAAAAAAGAAATTAAAAGAAACAGCAATAATAATAAGAATAAACAACCCCTGCATGCAAAAAGGAATTTGGCGTCGTCCGGATTTGAACCGGAGATCTTCAGCGTGTTAAACTGACGTGCTGGACCAACTACACCACGACACCTTTCGATTTCGTTAATGCAACAAGAATATATATTTCATTGAGACAATTATGACGTCACTATCACCTGGACTAAAAGGTGATCTTCAGCGTGTAAAGCTGTCGTGCTAGACCAAGTACACCACGACACCTGTACAATACATTGACGCAGCATATTTAATTTATTAAGCCAGTATTAACGGTCTAATTATGACGTACTTCACCCTGGGAAACAACCCTTTTCCTGTCTAATCCTGACACAAGGCACGACGGCCACGGCCACGGCGACAAACTGCAAAATCACATAAGAGGGAGAGATGGTAGAGATCAATTCTCCCATACACACCACGTTGCATGTACTCGTATCATTCAGCGGTACAAACCTAGTACAGAAGAAGACGGAGGAGAAATATATACGTAGGTGCATAAAAAGTTGAAATTAACACCTCAACACTAGGTAGTTCCCACAAAGCAAGCAAAAGAAGACGACCGACTCGAGCATACATGCAATTTCTTCCTGATAACAAGCGATCTATCATCGCTCATCAGAGTACATCATTGACATTCATCAATACTTGAGTCATACTCATCAAAATAAGAGCCGTCGTCCGGAAAAGCACCAGGAAGAAGGTCCTGTACAGATGTTTCCATCTGATAAAGCTGAGATTCCCGGGCGTTTACGGTGTAGCTGGAGAGGAGCTGAAGGATGGTGAATGGAGGGTTGGCAAAGGATAGCCTGATGGGTTTTAAGAAGGATTGCATGATTATGATGGGGGTTAAGGGACGTATGCCTTCACATACCCTCTCCTCTCTCTCTGTCTTAAGGTCATACTGGTAGATGTGACGGGACGTATCTGTGCACTTGATGTAGTAGATGCAGTTGGAGACGACGGAGGGGAACTTGTCCGCACTGACAGACACGCACCTGCGGTAACCGATGAAGATGGTACGGCCGCCGATGCTCTCCACCGGCTCGAGCTCATCGGTGTCGCTGTCCAGACTGAAAATTTTGAGATGTGGCTGCACGTTAACTACAGCCAGCAATTCTCCGGCAGATTCCACCAGGAAGAAACGGTTGGCATTTCCTGTCCAGGAAGGATTACCAAACCCCATCAAAAGTTTGTCGGTAACGTCTTGTGAGTATCGATGTCGAACAGCTTCATCACACGGAGGATCTTGTCAGCCAAAGCAACCGGAAGCGGCGCCGCCCTTGTCTGCCAACCGTCGGCAGCGTAGATGCCGCCGGCAATGGCCAACGGCATCACAAAGAATGAGCTCACGTCTTGTTCATCCAAATCCCGGCTGAAATTGTCACTGTCAGGAGCAGCCATGTATCGATGGCAACCACCATCCCAGACCAAGATGAGGGTGGGAGGAGAACGGAGGTCCTCAGAAGAGACCCACGGCGCGAAAAGACCGGTGAGAGCGGCGGAGGCAGGACCACTGTGGGAGGGCACGGGCGCCTTGAAGCGGATCATGTGTCCGGTGAAGGGGTTGAGTACGACCACCGGGTGAGGGGGCTTCTTGTCGGCGAGGACAAAGAAGCCGCCGTGGGTGGTGGCGACGAAGTAGTAGCGGCGGAGCAGAGGCAGGTCCATGCGGACGACGCGGCCGCTGACGGTGTTCACCAGGAGGCGTGAGTCGCTTCCGACGTCGAAGAGCTCGTCGATAACGATCCACCGGCACGGGCGGAAGCGGAGCTCGGAGGACTTCTTGGGGTCGTCGGTGGCGGAGCGCCAGCTGGGGCAGACGGCGCGGAGGCACATGTAGAGGTCCAGGTCGTTTGTGTCCAGGAGGCTGTCCGCGATGCGCCGGACGAGATCGGGCGGGAGCGCAGACCAGTCCGCCATGGCTGGCTGGCTGGATGGATGAGAGGTTTGAGTGTGTGGGAGTTGGATTCTTGCTGTTGTGGGTAGGAAGTCTGAACGTGGGGGAGAGATGAATGTGGTTAAGTAGGGGTTCGAGTGTGAAATGTGAAGGCGGGGCGGCGGCATCCCATTGCGATGGGGCGCATGCGTTGGCGATTGGGGGCGCGGGAACCGAAGCGTGGGTGTGGGTTCAAATTCAATGGGCGTGCATGGCCACCATTGGAAATGACAACAATGGGTGGCGCCGCTTCGTCTAATAAATGGCTGATTAAATGTATGAGAGAAGATCAAACGACTGATTAAATGCATTTGAACGGGATGAGTGAGATGAAACTTGAATGAGAGAATGCATTCGTTTTATTTTCCTTTCTAGGAATTCAAAATAGAATCTGACCCGCCACCAGCACCATCCTTCGCCACTCCTACACCACCCTCACCCACCACTGCACCCACAGCGGCGGCCTCGTGCTTCTCTCCCCCGGAGTCACACATCCCCCTCCTTGTCCCTCCAACCTGCCTGGTTCGCCAGGTTGATAACCTAGCCTACGTCCACCTAGCCAACCCCATGCACAACCCATTCCGGTTCATCCGCCAGGCTATCGCACGCCACCGCAACCTGAGGGGGCAGAGTACTTCTTCTCCCACCTTGGAGACTTTGTCTCCGCCGAGTAACACTGCTTCCAGGGCGATCACTCCAGTGTCCGTGCTCTCGTCATGGTCGCTCGCGATTTCGTCCTCCCACCCTGCCTCATGGTGCGCCTGCCTGACAACGATGTCGTTGTCGTCAAGTTGGAGAGCCGCGCGCTCTTCCGGCACGGCTCTGGGGCCTCTCCTTTCTCCTCTGAGAACGGGGACAGCGGCTCCCAAGTTTCCAACCCTCATCTGTCTCCCAACACCATTTCACACATACGAAACATAGCCACTACCATGTCCCCATTCGCCTGCACTCCGGAGTCGCCATCGGGCCCTCCTCCTTCTCCTTCGGCGGATCGGCCTCTTGATGGCATCCCGATCCTTGCTGTCATGGCGGATGGCATGCCGGTCGTTATGCTGGTCCACGCTCCATGGACTCCTCCCGCTCGCTCACCCTCTCCTGCCCTGACACGAGCACGCGCACGCCACTCTCGCCCCCTGCTCGCACTGCCAGCCCCACCCTCTCCGCCTCCTCAGCCGCATGCACCATCCCCTCCACCATCCCCACCTGCCCCTCCGGCACCTCTCCCTACGGTGGTTCCTGCCGTCCAGCCTCTGGACCTGCCTCCTGAGCCGCCACACGAGTGTCTGGCCAGGCGCATTAGCAGGCGCGCGAAGATGGCTGCCGACTCTGGCATCAAGGTCAGGCGCAGCGCTCGTCTGGCCGAGATCGAGCCTCCTATCTACTCCACTATGACTGCCAAGGCCATGCGCTCCAAGGCCAAGAAGCTCGACCTGTCCGCTGCATCAAAGGATTTCTCTGACCGCTCGCGGTCCGGCATCGCCGGAGGAGCTGGCTGCCGTTGCTGTTGCCTGTGGTGCCTCGCCTGAGATGGTCGACGACATCGCTTCGGGCTCCGCTGGCCTGGGATCTCCATGATGCACTATCTCCCACTCTGCCACATGTGTGGCGGCCCCTGCTGGCCTTGTATCCGGTGCATCGCACCCCTCCGTAGCTGTTATCTTAAACGTATGCTAGTTGTAATGCTGCTCACTCCTTATTCTGTCAGTTCATCCAAGTGTATCAGGAACAGACATGGTTGTCTTTTGGGTATCTGCCCCTATGTAAGGTGTCAAGTTAAGTTTCCATTATGAAAAACGAAACGTTCTCTATCATGTCCTAGAATGTCCGAGGGTTAGGTGATAATGACAAGTGTGCTAACGTGTTCTCTGACATAAAACAATTGAGGCCATCAATCGCTCTGCTACAAGAAACAAAATTGCAAAAACCAGATTCCATCAAACTAAGACCGATCTTGCCACGCTTCCTAGATTCTAATAACCACCTCGATGCAATCGGATCTGCCGGTGGAATCCTATCTGCTTCTAACTCACGCTGTTTTTCGCTTCTTAACTGTCAACACAAACGTTTCACTTCTACCTTAACTCTATCATGCCTTGCCTCGCCACATCACATCTTCATCACTAACGTATACGCCCCCTCACAACGAGAACTAAAACTTGAATTCCTAGATGAACTTAAGCAGATAGAACCCCCAAATCCATCACCCTGGCTACTCATTGGTGACTTTAACCTTACCCGATTCCCTAATGAGCGGAACAACAACAACTTTAGATGATCGGAAGTCGATGCCTTCAATGACACAATTGATCAACTTGCTCTATTAGAACTACCACTTCTAGACAGACAATTTACCTGGTCAAACAAAAGATTATCACCTACGCTAATACGCTTAGATAGAGTACTTATTAACCTACCTTGGGATGCCCTCTTCCCAAACACGCACCTAACCTCTCTTACTAGATTCGTCTTCGATCATGTTCCTCTTCTAGTCACTATATCTACGGTTGTCCCTTCTTCCCGCCTTTTTAGATTTGAACGCTCCAGGCCTATGACAACACTGTGCGGGCCTGTTGGCGGCCCAACAACCACGGGCCTCCCACGATCCAGCTGCTTCTCTCGCCCAAAACATCAAAAAAACACGATCAACCCTAAAATCCTGGGCCAAGACGTTACGGCCCATCTACCAACGGGAAAACAACTGCAAAGTGGCAATCCAGGCTCTCGACCTAAACGAGGAATTCACTCCTCTATCTCCCCTTGAGCAAAAACTTAGGCTGGTCATCTCTAACCTGTTGCAATGTGCTATCAAAGAAAAGATCGCATTTTGAAAACAGAGGGGGAAGATTAGAGTCGCCATCGATGGAGACAAAAATTCCAGGTTCTTCCACGCTTCTGCTACACAGCGCTCTCGCTCAAACAAAATCCCTCTGCTTATTAATAACTCCTCCGAAGTTTTCCTGCACGAACAAAAAGCCGATATCCTAAAGAACTACTTCCAACAACTAATCGGAAATACAAAAAAGCCACTTGGGACTTCAGTTTACAGCAGCTATACCCCTCTCCCCTTCCCCAACTTTCAGATCTCACACAACCCTTCTCAGAGGACGAAATCCACCAGGTTTTTCTCACCATGAATGCAAACGCAAGCCCCGGCCCAGATGGCTTTGGACCAATCTTCTTCAGGAAATTTTGGCATGATATCAAACAGTCCATATTACCGTTATTTTTTGTCTTCCATGATCAAACGGCTTCACTTGAATGTTTTAACCGAGCCTTCATGGTTCTCCTTCCCAAAACCCTGGCGCCAACGTCCCCAGATGCTTTTAGACCAATCTCTCTTCAAAATTGTACTCCAAAAGCAGTTGCCAAAGTTCTCACTAACAGGGTCAAGCCCCTAATCCCACTGCTCATTCACTATGATCAAACGGGTTTCCTTCACGGACGCAACATCGCTGAAAACTTCATTTATGCAGCTGATATCCTAAGTGCTTGCCACACACGTAAAGCGCCGACCATGGTCTTCAAGCTTGATTTCAGGAGCTTTTGACTCCATCTGCTGGTCCTCCCTCTTTCAAATCCTACAAGCTCAAGGTTTCCCCCCACTTTTCTGCTCATGGGTCCAAGAAATTCTCTACACTGGGAAAACGGCCATCCTCCTAAATGGCATTCCGGGGCCATGGATCCAATGTAGATGCGGCTTACGACAAGGAGACCCCTTTTCGCCATATTTGTTCATCATCGTTGCAGATGTCCTACAAAGACTGATTGCCAGCGCTTTCCAACAGAATGTTCTTTGCCACCCACTACGACCAAACGAACCACCAGTGACGCTGCAATACGCTGACGATACCCTTATCATCGCTGCTGCTAACGATGCAGCAACCTTAACCCTAAAACAAACACTCCATGATTTTGCCCTTGCAACGGGGATGCTTATCAACTTCCAAAAAACGGCACTCCTCACCATCGCCACTGATCCATCCATGCAAAACAACATCGCCACTGCTAGTGGATGCTCATTATCCTCCTTTCCACTAATGTACCTAGGCCTTCCTCTCTCCCCCACCAAACTGCCGCTCATGGCCTTCGACCCAATCATTGACAGCTTTCGGAAGTTTCTCTTCGGCTGGGTAGCGTGTCTGCTTTCACGCGATGCTCGCTTAACTCTGCTAACTGCAGTCCTAGACTCACTAACAGTCTATTTTATGTCAGTTTTTCGTCTTCCTAAGTCAATCATAGCAAAACTTGACGCCATTCGGAGGGCGTTCTTCTGGTCTAATGAGGCAACTTGCACGGAGGCAAGCTGTTTAGTCGCATGGAAAAACGTTTGCAAACCGAAAGATACTGGTGGTCTAGGCATTAAAAATCTCGAAGTTCAGAACCGCTGCTTGCTTATGAAATTCTCCTTCAAGATTTTGCAGAACCCAAACGTCCCTTGGACACAGTGGTACCACCAACAATATCTTCTTGGCATCTCAGCAAAAACTGCAAGGCCCTCCTTCCTCTGGAAAATTATCAACAAAAATTTGCCACTGCTCATCGAGCACTCTTTTGTGATCACCTACAATGGCCTTTCCACCTTCTTTTGGTTAGACACATGGCTACTACAGTCGCCTCTCCATAAAGTTCTCCCCAACCTACACTCACAATCGTTGGATGACAAGGTTCTAGTGGCTACAATATGGCAAAAAGGCTTATTAACGAACCTGCGGAACCGTCTATCTAATGCTGCTGCTCGCGAGTTGGATTGTGTACTGTTGCTGTTGCAGGATTTTCAGCAGGTAGATCGATCCGACGAACGGTCCCTCTCCCATGGGCTGCCATTCTCTGCCAAGAATGCTTACTCCTCCGTTCTTGCCGAAGACTATGCTGACCCCCACCATGACTTTGTCTGGGCCTCCAAGGTGCCGATCAAAGTCAAGATCTTCGCCTGGCTTCTCCTCCGTGATCGGCTAAACACGAAAGCCAACATGTTTCACAAGCATATTGCCCAATCAGCTGCTTGCCCCCGATGTCAAGACCCGCACGAGGATGCTCTTCATCTCATCTCCAACTGCTCCTATGCAACACAGGTTTGGTCCTCCTTGGGTCTGCCGTCGCCAACCTCCCTGGATGATCTGCAACAACACCCTACGATTCCTGGCCTCAACCCAAACATCTGGCCTTCGGTCGCTCTGACGGTTGCATGGAAGATTTGGGATTCGAGAAACGCCCTCGTATTCAGAAACGAGGATCACCCCCACAAAACTACAATACGTAACATTGTAGCAGATTTCTCCCTCTGGGTCTTCCGGTTCAAAAAGAAAGAAGACAATACTTCTGCTAAGCAATGGCTGAATTTCCTCTCTGCTGCTATTCATTAACTGTTGTTGTTGTAATCTGAACTAATGCTGTAATTCTTCGATCCTCTTTTGAGTGGTAATATATTCAGGTGGGGAAGCTCTCCCCCCCGGTGACCGTTCAAAAAAAAAGAACCTGAAATGCTGAATCTACACAGACCAATTTGCAAGAGCCAAGAGATACGTACTCCAAAGTTTGCAGGAATCATTCATTGAATGAATGGGACGGGGGCTGGTTGCCCTCTGGCTCCAAAAAATACTGTGGTTCGCAGAAAATGTGAAAATCCATGCGCACAATGCTTCCACAATGCTACTCCATATATGCAAAAAAAACAGTTGGTACTCGAATAATGCTTAGCAGCTTCAAAAGAGTACTTCAAGATGATCTTCGCATATCCTTAGTTACATCGATCGTGGAAAAATTACAGGACACCACCCACGCCACGCGTATCACAAGTCACAGCCAGCGTTATATTCACAACGGCAATAGGATCTTTTTGAGATGGCAAACACGACTATTCTCTGCATGTTTGACGCATTATCAGGTAATGATGCTCCGCTCTCTAATCCGCCTACCAGAGCAGATTCAGCAATCGGCACAACCCATGTTATATGACAAAATGAATGACAAAATGAAATTTGAATGAGAGAAAGTAGGTGACCGAGATGAAACTTAAATGACAAAATAAAATTTGAATGAGAGAAAGTAGGTGACCGAGATGAAACTTAAATGACAAAATAAAATTTGAATGAGAGAATGCATTTTCAAGTTTTTTTTTCGCTCTTGGAATAACTTTTATCTTCAAAATGAAACTTGAAATGCTGAATCTACACAAACCAATTTGCAAGAGCCAAGAGGTACGTACTCCAAAATTTGCAGGAATCATCCAATGAATGGAACAGGGGCCTGGTTGCCCTCTGGCTCAAAAAATTACTGTAGCTCGCAGGAAATGTGAAAATCCATGCGCACAATGCCATTCCATTCCGTATATGTGAAATATAGTCAATACTCAAATAATGGTTAGCAGCCTCGTTCAAAACTCGAAAGAATACTTCAAGATAACCTTCGCATATGTGTAGTAGTTATGTCCATTGTTGAAAAATTACAGAACACCACGCGTATCGCAAGTCACAACCCATGTTATATTCACAACCGCAATAGAATCTTTTTGACATGCCAAACATGAGTAATCTCTCCATGTTCGGACACACATTATCAGGAAATCATCTTCACGTCGTCTCTCATCCATCTACCAGAGCAGATTCAGCAATCGGCACACAGCCAGAGCAAAGCAGCTATATTATGTGTAGGTATACTTCTTGACCTTTTTGCATTCAACAGCCATCTTCAAAGAAGCAGAAACTGTGATGTGTGGTTGTTTAGGATGCTACGGACGCTGGCAACTAAACATTTCCGCTCACGCGACCGTGGGAGTACTGACAGTGGGTTTCTGGAAGTCCCTTACCACCGCTGTCCCATCGCTGCCATCGTTGCTAGCCCTCCAGGACCGGTCCTTCTTCCGCTGGGGTTTCCTGTGCTGCTTCTGTGATGCCTGGTGCTGCTTCTGCTTTCCAGTGGCATTGGATCCTTCGGTGGCGGCCAAGTCGAAAGACTCGAGGTCGCTCAAGAGCTGCCTCATGTCTGGACCTCCTGTTGTATCATCCTGTTCATCAGAGTGGTCACTGCCAGATTCGTCAGCTGCTGAAGCAGGACCTTCTGCTGCTGCAACAGTAGATTCTCTTGTTTCTACTTCATCGTCCATGACAACACCAGGAGGGAGTTCATAGTGCGGGATTTTGCCGTCGATGTAGTCCTTGAGTATCTGCCTAGCAGCCCTGGTCTCGTCAGGCAGTCCGCCATGGCTGACATGGCCCCGAGACGCGCAGTATGCCCGCAACAGCTCGGCTGCAGTCGGTGGCCGAGATTGCGATTCGTACGGCTTTGGCTTTGGCAGGGTGATTTTGTAAATCTGCTCCAGGACGTCTCTTGGGACACGATCTGCCACCACCTGGATGGCTTCCCTGTGCTTTGTCATCCTATCGATCGGCAAGACACCGCATGACACCATCTCATGCCTCGAGCTTGAGAATGAAGGGAAGACCAGACCAGGACAATCACACAGCATGAGCTCTTCAGAGATTATCAATGTCTGGAAATGTTTTGTCTTACCAGGTGTGTGAGTAACACCGGTCTTCTTCTCACCAACCAAAGCATTTATCGTGGAACTCTTCCCAACATTTGGATAACCAACAAATCCAGCAACTACATGTTTAGCCACTGATGAAACAGAATCGGTAGAACCTGCTTCTTGTTCCCCTTTACTAGCTGACGTCCTTCTTTGTGCTGCGATAGATTTCGCTTCAGCTTGCAACCTCATCAAAAGCTCTTCCCTGCCATATATCTTAGTATCCATATCAGGTGAAGCAGAATTTTCTTCACCACTCGACATTTTTCCTTCTAATGTGGCAGTAGCAGCTTTAGCAGACCAGAAAACATGAAGAATATCGTGCTCCTTGAAATAATCTGCCCATATTTTTCTGTATTTAGGCCAAATTTACAAGGAGGTCATTTCATAGTCATGCTATATAGTACAACAAATTAATCACAATGGACAAGGTGCAGACCTGATATTTAAAGGTAGGAGATCAGCCTTGTTGACAAGGAGCATTGTTCTCTTGTGTTCATCAAGTTCCTTTGCATATACCTAGTACATAAAGACTCATCAGATCAAGAAAAGGCTGCAGAATCCGCAATAGAACACATTAGGTACAATAACTGATTTTGGTGTCAACACATAAACCTATCATGAATGCACAACAGTAGATTTAGATTAACATATTTCACATTTGTAGCAAAGAAAATTTTCCCTTATAATATGGAGAAAAGAAAAACAAGACTGAGATCACAGATCATGCTAGCAAACTTATTTTAACAGAAAAGATCTTTGAGAAGGCTGAATTATATATGTTTGCTCATGATAGACAGAAAACCTGGATTTGCTTCTGCCACAAATACAGGGAACAAGCATGTTCTAATAATATAGCTGTTGCAAGCTTGCAACTTGCAAATACTTGCATCAGAAATTTACTAAGCATGTAGTCTCTGAATGAGAATTCATGAACAGCTCTTCTGGACCAATTTACTACATGTAGTCTTCCATGCACAAAACTGGACACTGGACAAACTTAAACCAGGGACACACTGCAATCATTTTGCTATGCATAGTAGATATTCCTTGAGTTAACCAAATTACTACGGGAACATGATAATAGGTACCTCAAGATCAGGACATCGGTAGAATAAGGGATCTCGAGCATCAACTACCATGACCAGCTTTATGGAAGAAAGAGAACAATAGTCAGTACTTCTGCATGATATTCATTATGTGTAATAAGATTGAGCACAACAGAGTAGCATATTTAAGGACAGGATATTCAGTAGAGCACAACAGAGTAGCATATTTACAGGACGGGATATACAGTAGTAAGAGTACAAGTTATATTAATTCAGCGTCAATACGTAGCACAGAAAGAGCACATGTGACCTTACAAATGCATCTGCTACTCATTTCTTAGAGAATATAACACAGCGGATGGGGTCAAACAAAAAAAATTGTGCTTACACCTAACAGTTGGGATAACAAGACCACTAGGCAAGCAGTGAATCACATGATTTATGGGTGACAATGGCAGCGGAAGTGGATCATTACTCACCAAATCACTGCGTTCAATTACTCTCCAGAGCTGTCTCCAGATGTCAATGTTCTTCTCGAAGGGTGTAAGGACAAGCTTGTCATTCTCTTCCAATCTAAGTACAAGAATAGATCAAAACTTTCAATATGTCAAATGGCACAATAGGACACAGCAAGCAGCACATTTGTAAGAAAAATGACTGTCACAACATACGCAGAAGATGTACACTGATGCTCACCCACGCAATCCATGAGAAGAATCCATAACACAAATGCTCAAAACATGGTACTACTACCAAATACCATTACCAGTTCCATACAAAAATCAATGGTACAGCTAATAAGTTTAGCTGAGGTTATCCGTTCTACAACATGCATTTTGCAGCCGAATTCATAAACTGAGTAAAAACACAACTCGGTACCAACCTCGCAAGATTCCTCCGCCACTCAAGGAACGCCTGCCTCTCGCTCGTGTCGAGCTCCTCCGCGGTCATCCGATTAGTCCACGGCGGACTGCAATCACGGGCCACACACACAGTCAGATCAAAACCACCCCTGAACTCAAAACAACAGAACAAATAAAGCAATAGCAATCAGGGGCACCCACCGCCTTGGAACCCCCAGGCTGTTGGCGTGCAGCGCCTCTTGCTCCTTCCGAAGCCTCCGCCTCTCCTCGGCCGTCTCCCCCGTCGCATCCCTGCGCCCAACCAGTCCAACCATTTCAGACCAAACACCATTCCAACCAGCACAGCCCGGAACCGATGAGCATATCTCACTCGAGGGAGGGGAGGTCAGGTGGCTTACAGGTCGATGATGAGGTCGGAGGAGGAGGCGGAGGCGGCGGCGGCGAGGGCGGAATGGAGGCGGTCCTCCTCAGCGGCACGCTGGAGGACGGCGTCGATCTCGCTGACGTCGATGACCGACTCGAGGGGCGGCGCGCGGCGGCGGGAGGAGGAGGCGAGCGCCTCGCCCCGCTCCTTGGCGGCCGCCGCCGCCCTGTTCTGCTGCCGTATGAGCGCGCGGCCCAGGTCCTCCGCCCCCTTCCCGCCGCCCTTCTTCCCGCGGCCCGCCATCGCGTGGAGGCAAGAGGCGCCGAACCTGGCCCAGGGACCGTCGGGGGTATCGGCCGGCGGCGAGAGGCTTGGAGGCGGAGCGCTGGGCGAGGCTAGGGTTTTAGCGAGGAGGAGGGGGGAGGAGGAGGAGGAGGCGTGCTGGAGGAAGAGGACGATGCGACGAAGAGGAGAAAAGGTGTGGCGAAGGGGAGACATGGAGTTCGTTTTCTCCTGAGGGTGAGCGTCTGACGCCGGGACCCCACCTGACAGAGGGCGTATGCGCTGACGCAGCCCACCAGCCAGTTTCAAATAGTACCTCAGATCCTTTTTCCGCACAAATTCCAGCTGTAAAGATAGTAGAAATGAAAAATAAAGGACCCTGATAAGTGTCATACGCGTGGCACGAAACAATTTCGCCCTAATAATTTTTTATGGCAACTTTAGTTATAAGAAGATTGGAAATTTAGTTGTGAGAGCATCTCCAACAGGCGTGCGGTTGCGCGTCATGCTAATTTTGTTTTCAGCGTTGAAATGGCGTTTTAGCGCGCGGGGAGGGTGTTTGTTTTACCAGGCGCTGCAAAATTTAGCGCGCCGCTATAGCACTTCAGCAGGGGCTGCAAAATTCAGTGCGCGCGACCAGCAGTGTTGGAAAAAAAATTGAAACAACACATACAAAAATTATAAAACCACACATAGTTCAAATTCATAGCATAATTCAAGGCCCACACCACAAACTAGTTCATACGATGCAAATAAAACTAGATAACTAGATATAAAACGATGCAAATAAAACTAGATAATAAAACTACTCCTCGTCCTCCTCGGTGGTGTAGTCCGACGACGTAAACGCATCGACCCACCGAGGATCGTCCTTGTCCCAGGTCGACGCAGGTCTCACCTTGCACTGAGCTTCCGCCAGTTCCTTCCACGCACGCTTGTCCGTCCGACGTGCGGCTAGCTTTGCCCTCCTCTGCGCCCAGAACTCGTTCTCGGCGACGACATCATGCGGGAAGCGGTCACGCCACACCACCATGGCGTGCTCATTTTCCTCGATGATGAGGAGGTGGCGCTCCCGCCTCCGCTGGAGGCGGCGATCCTCCTCGGTGATTCGTGGGGGAGGCGCGAGTTCCTGCGCCTGCTCGCGCGTCCGCACGTCAGAGAACTTCATCTGCGCCCGTGGTCTCCCGACGCGCCACGCCGCCGCGTCGTATGCGCAGGTGGCCTCGTCGGTAGTTTCAAACGTTCTGAGCCCAAGGCATGTATCGCCGGAGGGGCGGAGGCGGCCGCCTCGGAAGCCCGAAGCCGCTCGGCTTGCGCGGCATGGCGGTCTTTTGGAAGAGGCGGGGAGAAGCGCAAGCATGGCGCTGGAAGAGGCGGGGGAGAAGGCGCGGCGGGAGGGGCGGGGGGCATCGAAAGAGGCGAGGAAGAAGGCGCGGCGAGAGAGAAAGGGTGGCGGTTGGCGGACGCACGCGCGCGGCTTTTAACCGCGCTGGACGACGCGCGGCGATGCCGCTTTTTCCCGCACACGCGCCGATTTTTTTCGCGCGCCGATTTTTTTCACGCGCCGGCTGGAGCGCGCCAAACGACCTCCCGCGCGCCAAATTGTTTTTTTTTTCAACGCTCTGGTACTCTAGCTCGCCTGTTGGAGATGCTCTGAAGCATGACAACTTTGTGTTTGGATGGCATGTTTGAGTTTTTTAGGATTTGTTTTTTTTTTAGATGGCAATTTTCGTGTAAAAAACGTCAGGGTGGTGTTACTTCCTGCCACACGTGTGGCATTTATCATTTGGGGAAAAAAGCAACATAGAAACAACAAAGACAGTTCTACTCTCTCCGTCATAATATAAGAGTGTCAAAAGACGCAAGGAGTAACAACCAGCAAGTTTCATATATACTCATGAATATGTTAGAAAAAGATATTGGAGTGAATGCTGAAAACCCTAACAATGTGTTTTATCTATAAAACCATAACTTTAAAGCAATCTAGAAAATGTGTGTTATCTATGTAAATCAATATATACACAATGTGGCAGCATCTATTATGTCAGGAAGATATGGATCTTAAGCAATAAACGTCGCTTGCAGATTTAGACACCTACGTAGATACACAAGAAAACACGTTAATGCTCCAAGGGTACACAAACAAGTCAGCAAAAATATATTGGAGAAGATATAACACTAAAGCTGTCTAGAAATGTTATTACATACAAAATATCATTGTCCACGATGTAATGTAGAAATATATAGATCTTAAGCGATAAAAATAGGTTGCAACTTTAGGATATGGACATCAATGTCATAGATATAAGGGGAATGAGCCTTAAAGAAAGGAAATTTTCAGAGCCTTTTTTATCCCTGTATTACTATTTGTAGTTTTCTTACCATGTGTGTTTTTTTCCTGTTGGATCGTTAAGCATTGAATTGAAATGTTTGACACATTGTGCAATTAAGCAATATTTTCTATGTTTTCACATGGGGCCTTGGGGTATTTTTTGGGTAGAGCTATACGCAGTAAAGGCTTTTATACTCACGGAAATATATTTTTGACCCGGGGTTTGCCCGTTCCTGGTTGGGCCACTAAAGCCAAGCAAATACAGTGTAATGTTATATTATAATGTAACACTTGTACAATCAACTAAAATTTATTATCTTATACAAAATGATGGTTGACATGTGTATAAGTGCTTCTATTAGGTGGGATCTATCTTAAGACTCAGACATGGTCTTAAAGACTATTATATTTTCTCGGTTTTCTGTTGAAAGGAACATTTTGAGTGTTTTATTTTGTACGAGGCGTGTCAGGTTTTAAACTATACTCTAAATTTAAGAAAGGGAAATGGTACAAAGGACCTACTAAAAAAGTCTTCCTAATGATTAAAAATCTACAAACATCTTAGGAAATTTGCACCATCCAAAGAAGAGCAAAGGTTTCTAATTTTGCATGCGACACTTCCAATCAAATTCATGTAAAATAATTCCATTTAAAACACTAAATTTGTAAACCTGAGAATTCATCGAATACACTTTCGATATGTTGTCAATACAGTTTCTCCATCCATCTTTCTTTGCCACAAAATATACCTACAGTGGTAATTAATTAAACTACAAAAAATTCAAAAATAAAGTACTATTATTGGCTTCTGCAGCATACATGAGATTCTGCAACTTACTAAAATTTCATAAACCAAATGTATAAATGCAAACTTACTGCAAATATAACACCTCTGTCTCATCAAAATAAGAAACAATCATCACCTATATGTGCCATAGCACAGGGAGATCAGCCACAAAACACACCCACCTATCTGGATAAATTCATAGTTTTCATATAAACATAGAAATAAATAGATCCACACAATCATTCATTATCAAGCACATCAAAGTCCATAACCAGAGTCTCATCAGTGGCACACCTGCATGTGTACCATTCTTCTGAGCAACATCCTTTTAGCAACAAGATGAGCTCGTCGTAGGAGTCATCTTCGACAATATGTTGCTAGAGGATGTTCATGAACTGCAATAGAGTGGAGAATGCAGTATCCTGGAGGTGAGTGATGTTCCTGGAGGTGAGTGATGTTGCCATGGCGCCACACAACCTCAGTCAAGTACACTTCATCGTTCATGATTGTTAGGAGGGTAGTGAAGTTAGGTGGTTGGAGGTTCAGGATCCCGTGGCAGGGGTTTATCTCATTCCATGAGAAGCATACACTAGTGCTTGTCTGCCTTTAAGATAATCGTAAAATCCTAAAGTAATAGCTTGGTGGTACAAAGATTCAAGATGCATTCTAAATGGTATAGTAGGTTCATTTTTTTTGTTAAGCTAGCTATTGTCAAATGCATTTGAATATAGTTGTTATTTCTTGTAAGTGAACAAGATGAATTTACCTGGCTACGACTAATGTCACAAACCTCATAGGCTTGTGGTCCATCACCTAGATCCCAATGCCACAAACCATGTGTATTATCAATAAAAATATTCAAGTGAACTAAGACCAAAAGGTTGCGACAGATAACTGAAACCCCTTTAACCAGTATAACAAAAAAAATCTAGGACTTTTTATACTAGCAAGATCTGTCGAATCCCTTCAACCAAACTGATAGTGGGTTTCATAGAAAACTAAACATCGGTTTGGTTGAAGGGATTCGATAGATCTTTCTAGTTTAATAAGTCATTTTTTTTGTTATACTGGTTAAAGGGGTTTTAGTTATCTGTGGCAACCTTTTGGTCTTAGTTCACTTGAATATTTTTAGTGATAATACACATGGTTTGTGGCATAGGGATCCAGGCGATGAACCACAAGCCTCTATGGGTTGTGACATCAATCGTGGCCAGGTAAATTCTCCTTGTTTACATACAAGAAACAACAACTACAATCAAATGCATTTGACAATAGCTAGCATAACAAAATAAATTTGAACCTAGTTTACCATTTAGAATACATTTTGAATCTCTGTACCACCGAGCTAATACTTTTAGATTTTATGATTATCTTAAACGCAGACAAGCACTGTCTGCTTCTCATGGAATGAGATAAACCCCTACGACCGGATCCTAAACCTCCAACCACCTGACTTCACTACCCTCCTAACCATCATGAACGGTGAAGGGTACTTGACTGATGTTGTCGAGCACCATGGTAGCATCGCTTACCCCCGAGATATTGCATTCTGCACTCTATTGCAGTTCATGAACAACCTCGAGCAACATACCGTCGAAGACGACCCCTACGACGAGATCGTTGTGTTGCTAAAAGATGTTGGTCAACAAAAGAATGGTACACATGCAGGTGCCACTGATGAGACTCTGGTCATGGACTTTCTTGTGCTTGATAATGAATGACTGTGTGGATGTGGGTTATTTATATGTTTATACGAAAACTATGCATTTTATTCAGATAGGTGGGTGTGTTTTGGGGCTGATCTCCCCGTGTTGTGGGGCTGGTAGGTGATGATTGTTTCTTATTTTGATGAGACGGCGGTGTTGTATTTACAGTGATTTTCATTTGTATATTTGGTTTTATGGAATTTCAATTAGTTTTAGAATCTCAGGTATATTAAAGCCAATAATAGTACTTTGTTTTTTGAATTTTCTATAATTGAATTATTTGGCATGTTAGGTATATTTTGTGGCAAAGAAAGCTGGATGGAGAAATTGTAGTGGTAACTTATCAAAAGTGTATTCCATAAATTCTCAAATTTAAAATTTGAGATAGTTTTAAATGGAATAATTTTACATGAATTTGATCGGAAGTTTGACATGCAAATTAGAAACCTTTGCACCATTTTTGATGGTGGAAATTTCCTAAGATGTTAGTATAATTTAATCTTGAGAAATAATTTTATAGTAGGTCCTTTATGGCACTTCCCATGCCTAAATTTAAAGTAGAATTTAAAACATGACACACCTCAGACGGAATAAAGCACTCAAAATGTTACTTTCAACAGAAAACCTAGAAACTATAGCAATCACTAAGACCATGTCCGATTCTGAAGATAGAGCCCACCTAACAGAAACACTTGTACATGCGAACCATCATTTTCTGTAAAATAGTAAATTTTAGTTGATTGTACAAGTGTTGCGTTATTATATATCACATTGTATTTGCTTAGCTTTCGATGGTCGAGCCAGGAACGTCAAAATATATTTCTATGAGTATGAAAACCCTTACCATGTATAACTACCCAAAAAACACCCCAAGACTTCATGTGAAAACGTACAAATTATTGCTTAACCGCACAATAAATCAAACATTTTAACTTAATGTTTAATGATATAAAAAAGATAAAACATGAGACAAACTACAAATAGCAATACGGGTATGAAAAAGACCCTAAGAGTTCCTTCTTTTAAGGTGCATTCATGTTATATCTATAATATTTAGGTCTAGATCCTTGAGCTACAACCTAAATTTATCGCTCAAGATCTATATATTTCTACATCATAGATGCTCGGCACATCATGGACAATGATATTTCTTTAAATACTAACATTTCAAGATAGCTTTAATGTTATGCCTTCATTGGTAGGATTTTCAACATGCACTCCAATTAATTTTTGCAATCTTACTCGTGTATCCTTATAGCATTAGCATGTTTTCTTCACATTGTATCAAGTGTATATATGTATTTCTCTAAAGCTTCAAGTTGCATTTATTTCTTATGATCCATACTTTTTTTTATATTAGAGATGCTGTCATATTGTGTGTATATTGATTTGTATAGATAACACACATTTTCGAGATTGCTTTCAAGTTATGTCTTCGCTGGTAGGGTTTTCATAATTGTCCCGTTTTTTTTTTCATTTCTACGATTTTACAACAAGAGTTTGTGCGGAAAATGATTTTAAGTGTTTGAGACTAGATAGTGGGCTACGTCAGTGCACATGCCCTCTGCCAGGTGGGCCCTCACTGTCAGATGCTCGCCCACATGAGAAAGCAAACTCGATGTCGAGAACGTATCATGTGAAATTGGAAAATCTATGCACCTAGTTAACCACGTGATTTTGAGCCATTGGATGGAAATCTGAGGAATGTGGTCGGGCTAGAAGATGGATTGTTGGCATATTTGAAAAATTTTCCTTCTGTTTTTGAATTCAATCCACACACCACATCTTACTTTCCCATCCATAAATATATTTGTTTAATTTTTTGTTCTAGACATAAAATGGGTTATATATTTTCAAGAAAATGTCTGATTTTGGATGCGTTTTGGCTATAATATTTGTGTCGACGAGATCTTTGAAACAAGACCAATACTGATTAATATCTTTGGTTTCACTTGGAACTTATGAATGTCACGGTCAAGTCTCAAAATAATAACAATAATATCCAACATTAGCCTTGTTTTGAACATCTCATAAAAACAAAGATGATGCTCAAAACAAATCTAAATTAGGATATAAGGTTCAACATATATGGTCATTCATATGTTTGAACAAAGAAATTACAAATATGATGAGAGGAGAAAATGGTGGAGTGTGGGTTGATTTTTATAATGCATGAGGGTTTTGTTGCTAATGTGCCAACAATCCATTTCTCAGCTAGCTTACATCCGTTAGATATCCATTCAATGGTCCAAAGTACCTTGGTGCACCCGGAGCACATATTCCTTCACTGCACTTGATATGCTCACACTACACCCACTTGTGCATGTACACAACATTCTCCACATAAAATTTTGTAAGATTTCATAAAATATGTGACTATAAAATTTGTTGTCAAGCTTATATATGGGAGACCTTCAATGTCTACAGTGACGTTGTTATGGTAGCGGAGGGATTATAAGACATAAATAGCATATTATAGATAATGTAACATGCACACCTAGGTATCTAATTTACTAAGCCAAATCCATGCACCACTACGTGCACCACTACGTCAAAGAAATTTGGTGAAATCCTTAGAATATGATTTTACTATAATACATTTATGTGTTACTCATAAAAGTCATCAAGATGGTAATTTCTTATTTTTTGGGGTGGATCATGATAATTTCTACAACAGTGATAGAGAAAGTTATGAAAGATTATCTCACATCTATGTTGTTTTCTGTTGTTAGATGAACATCAAGGAACATGGGGTTGTGGCTCAGGTAATTGCAGAAGAACACAAAGCATTGGCTCCAAGGATTTGTATTGACACCGGAAAATGTTTAATTAGGTAAGGAATACTGAGATAAAATTATGTTTTACTTCAATTTCTGTAACTATTCGATATCCTAGAGTCCATCTTTCACTATCATAAGTACATGTGCAATTTGGCTCAAGCCATCATTAAGGCATTGCCTAGAAAGTCTGAATTATGTATAGTATACAATATTATATTTGTATTAAAGATATAGCTAAGTAACAAGAACAATATCTGCTAGTCCTATTTCAAATTCCAGCTATAACTCGGTATAAATTGTCGCATTCCAAGAAACCAATGGATGAACTTGAAAAAAGACATGCAACATATGCCACGTCAAGCACCAACATATTTCTTTTTTACATAATTCTGATGATTCCATATTATCGCTAATGGTAAACATAGAAAAAGTTCCATATCGAACCAGATGATGGCACTATCTTCGGTGAGAACCGACTTAATTAAAATCTACATTAGTAATTTTATAAATTGTTTTTTAGTTCCCCTGTCTCCAATTATCCCCTACTTGATCAGGATGTCAGAGGTAACAATCCTTAGCTATCGATGGAGAAGAATGCCATCCTACAAGCCCCATTTTCTTACAAAGAAGTTTGTGAAGCTATCTCATAGATGGAACAAAATAAAGTGTCGGGACCAAATGGGTTCGACGAGGAGTCTATCAGTGCTTCTTGCGAGTCATAGAAAAGGATTTTATGTTTGTTGAATTATACAATGGCGATTTGGCTTTGTATAATTTCAATTTTTTGTATTATTTCCATTCTTCTAAAGCGGTAGCTAATCGGACGGTGATCGCTCACAATGTGGATAGAACGACACAAACGATGTTCATGCCAGGGCGACACATCCTGGAGGGGATTGTTGTATTACATGAAAGGATCCATACGTTGCGGTCGACGAAACTTGACCGAACTATCTTCAAAGTAGATTTTGGAAAGGCCTACAACAAATTTAAATGGCCATTCTTGCAACAATATCTGCATATGAAAGGCTTTCCAACAAAGTGGTGTCAATGGATTGACTCATTTGTTTCAAGGGTGGAGCCTCCTCCTTCCTCTATTTCCTCTTCACATTGCCCTCTAATCCTTTTCAACGAGGTCAGAGGCCAAATGCTTTCCCCTTCACCCTCGGCATTTGTTTGTACCTTTCCTAGGCTATCCCATGCTACAACATACAAACGAGCAATGATTTAATGCTCAACATTATATGCAATATGGCATTTAAAAAGACGACAAGAGTGCTCACATACTTGTTAATGGTAACACGACTAGAAGATGGGTTCCTTACTTGCTCCAAAAACCTTCCTCGATGGTTAGAACTATCTTTTGGTCGCTTCCAATACTTTATACTAGTTTGACCATTCTTGGCGACCTCATCCAGAGTGGTATCATGCCATGCCAGCAACACAGAAGGTCTTCTTCATTGATGTAGTTTGAAACCGGAGATGCTTTCTTCGTAGAAGATTAGGAGGCATGGGATTGATCCAGTTTCACATCTTTGCTCACAGCATCTGACCACTCAGAGTGCTCAATAATATTTAATGAAGAGAGAAGTCTCTACTATTCAAATCATTGGTATCGTCAACTGAATCTTCCGTCATATCCCTCAAGAAGGATTCATTGATAACAAGCAATCCTCTAGAATACATAAAAGCAACACCACGCACAAAGATTACACAACTGCCACCATTGTTCTACTAACACCTTGCATTGAAGCAAACAAATCAAAGGACAAAGGAAGGAGGTTTATTTGCCAGCTTTGCATATCACCGAATGCTTCAAAGTTCGAAGGCGCCAATGCTTCGACAGCTGCTTGAACAAAGTGGGGAGTTGAAATTCACCTTCTTCCTCCATCTTGTATTGTTCTTCGCCTTGGTTGGGCGACCAACACAGTGTGGTGGCTGTGGGGGAGGTTGGAGGATGGATTTGACGCTTGGCAACAGAGGGTCTGTAGCCTGTGCGATTGCGTCGTCGATGGAAGATCCAACGAGGTGGTGTCCTCGGCAACATGATGTTGAGGGGGGTAGCGCTGAATAGTATGGAGGACTAGGATGAGAGGGAAGCGCATGATCCCGTGGGAGATCGGAGGAATGGGATGCAGGGGTTGTGTCGGAGTTCATGGTGTCATCAACATGGCATGTGGTCGAACGGAGGTTGTGCTACGACAAGGTATGTGAGGTGGCATCACGGGCGGGAAGAGGGGAGGGAGCGGAAATGTCGCTCACGCCAAGTAGCAGTTTTTGGGATGGTGTGCGCTCTAAATGTCCCTCTCCCTATCCTCCAAATATTAAGGCAGGTCTTGATTCAAAGTTCCCTCCAAACATGTGACAATGGAGTGGTGGATGGCAACTGCTTGAATGGCTTTTTTTGGTCAAAGTCGCCATACAGGTTATTATGGTGTTTGGCTTGATATGACAACTCTGCTAGAGTTGTTCTAGTACTGCAAATTTCCTCAAGAAGTATTAGACTAAAAATTGTCAAGGAGGAAAGTTTGCTACACACGGAAAGAACACGAGTAGTGTTTACTATTTCAAGTATGATTACTTCGAAATTGTGGAAAAAAATAACTCCAGTTTTCTTTAAAAAAAACTACAGAGAAAAACAAACAAACTTAAATGCCCTCTGATTAAAATTGAACCCACAAATTCCCACTTGGTAATAAGCAGCCTGAGGGCGTCTCCAGTGTAAATCCCTAAAACAGACACTACAAATGTCCTCAAAGGTGTCCGGATGTGGTCCGCGGACAAGATGCAGAAGGCAACCATCCAAAGCTATTTGCAAATTTCGTGAGAGAAATTGCAGTGGGAGAAAGGAGGAGAGGGCAAGTGGGCGCGTGGTCCCCTTATGCATCACTACTCCTCTTGCTTTTGGAGGAGAGAGGGAAGAACGGAATACGTGGTAGGGTAGGCACATGATAGCTTTTTGTTGGTCAGGAGGATGTTCTAACTCCAGCATAGCCCCCTCACGCCTCATGGTTGTTTCCAGGATATCGGATTTCGAACATGCGGACTAGCCCGTGGACACGAGTTTGTATTGAATGACAAAAGCTATTTAAACATTGTGGTCCGGAACTCCGGATATATACGTGGACTTTGAGGGTCGGCTTTGAAGGTGCTCTTAAGCAATGATATTATCAGTAACCTATACTCTAGTCAAGATGGCAAAGATATGTGTGGTCATATTGCAGAATCTTTCCAGTTTACTATAATAAAATACGGTACTATTTCAATATTCAGTGCACGATTGCTCGTGTGGCCGAGCATCAAAGTAAGACTAAGCATTCCGCTTGTCGTGGTAGCAAAGAGAAATGTTCTCCGCGGTGCAAGTTTTCGGGCGACATGGAAACTTGGGTACAAGTTTCAGACTTTCAGTTCCCACGCCACATGCTGAAAATCAGTAGATGACTAGAATCAAAGTTTAAGGCAAACCTCATGGGGCATCCGCTGGCATCATCCGCATCCTCTGGATCGACCTAGCGTCCCATGGCTGCAGCCAGCATCAAGCAAAACAAGTCATCAGGATCCACAAAGTGAAGAAGAATAACAAAGAGATCCGAACAAAGGTAACTGAAGCTCACCATCGCAGAACTTGGATCTGTTGCTCCTCGTGCTCCTCGTCTACCCTGCGTCCAACCAATCCTATCGGTCAAAAGTTCATCAGTACAGCACGAGCACCTGATGAAGTGAGGTAGAAGTAGATCTGAACCCTTACACATCTCGGAGGAAGACGGCTGGACGAGGAAGGTAACGTATGGGCTGCTGCGGCGTCGGCGGCCGAGGAGAAGCGCCCGCCCGGTGCCTCTCCCTGACGTTCGGCCACCGCGCCGCACCAGAGAGATTCGGCATCCGCTTGCATCAAGGTCACTCTGTATCATCCTAGCGTCCCATGGATGCAGCCTGCCAAAAACAGAAACCATCACGATCCACAAAGCGAAGAAGAACATCAAAGTTAAATGGTCCATTACCACCGCTGATCCCGGATCTGCTCCTCCTCCTACAGATCTGCTGGCTGCTCCTCTGCTCCCCGTCTACCCATCTGTCCAACCAATCCGATCGGTCAAAGTTATTCAGTGCAGCACGCGAAAGTTACTCAGTGCAGCACGCGAAGAAATGAGGTGGGATACTTACAGATCTATGAGGAAGAAGGCTGGACGGGAAGGTGTTGATGGCGGCGGCGGCGGCCGAGGAGAAGCGCCCGGCGGTCACCATGCTCCACCGCGGCGCCGGGTTCCAGCGTGCAGCCCAGCCACCAGCCCCTCGCCATCGCCAGTCGCCACCGCCAACTCGGGATCCGGCGGGCGGCAGGCCGTAAACCTTGGTGGAATTCTAGCGGGACGGGAGGGATCGCGTCGAATCGAAATTGGAGATCTGGGGTCCTGGCCGGCTGGCCGGCCTCGTGGGTATAGACGGGCGCGACAAAATGTAACGCCTGCGCTCGTGATGGAAACGCAAGGCTGGCAATTTGCGTCAATTTGGTAGGTAGGCAGTTAGCCATCACACTTCACGCAGTGTAGACAAGTAATAAATGTACTAGTAGCAAGATTTGCATGCTTGTTATATTTCTAAAAAAATTAGATTTGCATCGATATGTTTAGTGGTGGTGCAATATTTGGTGACTTAATAGGCAAGTAAATTAATCACGCAGCGAAATAATAGGCAAGTAATAAATGCATTAGCAAGATTTTTTTTTTGCATGGATGTATTACTCCCTCCGCCGAGTGGGCCAAATATTTCAAGTGGGCCAAATAGGAGTTATTATTGACATTGATTTTTTGTTTAATATTCTCCATCCAATCTTGATGCAGCTCTTAAATGCCCTATGCACCTGGACGGAGGGAGTAGCAAGATTTGCATCCGTATATTTCTTTAAAAAGAGTAGATTTGTATCCGTGTTGTATAAGTATTTGTATTTCATATCCCCTGGTTGGTGAGTTAAATGCATAGAATCACCACTTTCATGTCACGATGAGCGGAAAATCACCACTTTCGTGTCACGTTGAGCACAAAATCACCACTTCACGATTTAAACATTTCGCGTCGAACAGAAATTCTGACGGTGGCAAAAAGCACTAAGTACAAAAATGATCTCGTTTTGATGTGGCCGATCCCGAGCCAGCGAGTAGCGGTGACGGCGCGGCATTAACGACCGCCATTTTTTTTCTACGCTCGGGGCGAAGATGTTGGGTTAGGCCACCGCGCTCGCTCGTTTCCTTTTACTGGGTTGGGCTTGTTCGTAAACTGGGCTGGTCACGCTGGTACATGTACCAGAGCACCGACCAACTCCGCGTGAACTACGAGATCCATAGGATGGTACCAGTGCTGCCTGTCGCTCTGATGGAGATGGAGCCGCCATAGATGGAGCGGTAGGAGGTGGAGACTAGAACAAGCAACAGGAGGGAGAAGAAGAAGAAGCTCATCCTGGGGCCAGTTTGTCGATCACTCAGTCTTCTGAAACTGCAACAAGAGTGAGTTTTGAAGGAAATATGTCCTAGAGGCAATAATAAAGTTATTGTTTATTTCCTTATTTCATGATAAATGTTTGTTATTCATGCTAGAATTGTATTAACCGAAAACTTAGTACATGTGTGAATACATAGACAAAACATATTGTCCCTAGTATGCCTCTACTTGACTAGCTCGTTAATCAAAGATGGTTATGTTTCCTAACCATAGACATGTGTTGTCATTTGATGAACGGGATCACATCATTAGGAGAATGATGTGATGGACATGACCCATCCATTACCTTAGCATTATGATCGTTACAGTTTCATTGCTACTCCTTTCTTCATGACATATACATGTTCCTCAGACTATGAGATTATGCAACTCCCGAATACCAAAGGAACACCTTGCGTGCTCTAAAACATCACAACGTAAATGGGTGATTATAAATATGCTCTACAGGTGTCTTAGAAGGTGTTTGTTGGGTTGGCATAGATCGAGATTAGGATTTGCCACTCCATGTTTCGGGGAGGTATCTCTGGGCCCTCTCGGTAATGCTCATTACTATAAGCCTTGCAAGCATTGTGACTAATGAGTTAGTTGCGGGATGAAATATTGCAGAACGAGTAAAGATACTTGCCAGTAACGAGATTGAACTAGGTATGATGATACCGATGATCGAATCTCGGGCAAGTAACATACCGATGACAAAGGGAACAACGATGTTGTTATGCGGTTCGACCGATAAAGATCTTCGAGAATATGTAGGAGCCAATATCGGCATCCGTGTTTCGCTATTGGTTATTGACCGAGATGTGTCTCGGTCATGTCTACATAGTTCTCAAACCCGTAGGGTCCGCACGCTTAACGCTCGATGACGATATGTATTATGAGTTATGTGTTTTGATGACCGGTTTGTTCGAGTCCCGATGAGATCATGGACATGACGAGGAGTCTCGAAATGGTCGAGACATAAAGATTGATATATTGGACAGCTATATTCGGACACCGGAAGTGTTCCGGAAAGTTTCGGGTAAAACCGGAGTGCCGGCGGGGTTACCGAGACCCCCCGGGGAACTAATGGGCCACATTGGGCCTTGGTGGAGAGAGAGAGGGTGGCTGGGCAGCAGTCGCGGCGCCTCCCCTTGGGTCCGAATTGACTAGGATGGGGCGGCACTGTTGGGGAACGAGTACTTTCAAAAAATTCCTACGCACACGCAAGATCATGGTGATGGCATAGCAACGAGAGGTAGAGTATAGTCTACGCACTGCAGACCGTTAAAAGCGCTATGACAACGCGGTTGATGTAGTCGTACGTCTTCACGATCCGACCGATCCAAGCACCGAACGTATGGCACCTCCGTGTTCAGCACACGTTCAGCTCGATGACGTTCCCGGGCTTCAATCCAGCAAAGCGTTGGGATGAGTTCCGTCAGCACGACGGCGTGGTGATGATGATGATTTTCTACCGGTGCAGGGCTTCTCCTAAACTCCGTGACGATATGATCGAGGTGGAATATGGTGGAGGGGGGCACCGCACACGGCTAAGGAACGATCCGTAGATCAACTTGTGTGTCTATGGGGTGCCCCTGCCCCCGTATATAAAGGAGCAAGGGGGGAGGCTGGCTGGCCCTTAGAGGGCGCGCCAAGGAGGAATCCTCCTCCTAGTAGGAGTAGGACTCCTCCTTTCCTACTCCTACTAGGAGGAGGAAGGAAGGGGGAGAGGGGGAAGGAAAGGGCGCCGCCTCCTAGTCCAATTCGACCGTAGGGGGGGGTGCGCGCGCCCATGCCGGCCGCCTCTCTCCTTTCCACTAAGGCCCATTACTCTCCGGGGGTTCCAGAACCTCCCAAGACTTCGGTTTCTCCAAATCACCTGAACACTTCCGATGTCCGAATATAGTCGCCCAATATATCAATCTTTATGTCTCGACCATTTTGAGACTCCTCGTCATGTCCGTGATCACATCCGGACTCAAAAACTTCGTACATCAAAACTTATAAACTCATAATAAAACCGTCATCGTAACGTTAAGCGTGCAAGGACTTACGGGTTCGAGAACTATGTAGACATGACCTAGAACTATTCTCGCCAATAACCAATAGTGGAACCTGGATGTTCATATTGGTTCCTACATATTCTATGAAGATCTTTATCGGTCAAACCGCATAACAACATACGTTGTTCTCTTTGTAATCGATACGTTACTTTCGCCCGAGATTCGATCGCTTCAGTATCCAATACCTAGTTCAATCTCGCTACGCAAGTCTCTTTACTCATTCCGTAATACATCATTTCATAACTAACTCATTAGTTACAATGCTTGCAAGGCTTAAGTGATGAGTATTACCGAGAGGGCCTGAGATACCTCTCGACAATCGGAGGACAAAACCTAATCTCGAATTATGCCAACTCAACATGTACCTTTGGAGACACCTGAGAGCACCTTTACAATCACCCAGCGTTGCCAGACGCTTGGTAGCACACAAAGTGTTCCTCCGGTAGACGGGAGTTGCACAATCTCATAGTTGTAGGAACTTTGTATAAGTCATGAAGAAAGCAATAGCAACATACTAAACGATCAAGTGCTAAGCTAACGGAATGGGTCAAGTCAATCACATCATTCTCCTAATGATGTGATCCCATTAATCAAATGACAACACATGTCTATGGTTAGGAAACATAACCATCTTTGATCAATGAGCTAGTCAAGTAGAGGCATACTAGTGACACTATGTTTGTCTATGCATTCACACATGTATTATGTTTCCGGTTAATACAATTCTAGCATGAATAATAAACATTTATCATGATATGAGGAAATAAATAATAACTTTATTATTGCCTCTAGAGCATATTTCCTTCAGTCTCCCACTTGCACTAGAGTCAATAATCTAGATTACATATTAATGATTCCAACACCCATGGAGTCTTGGTACTGATCATGTTTTGCTCGTGAGAGAGGCTTAGTCAACGGGTCTACAACATTAAGATCCGTATGTATCTTGCAAATCTCTATGTCTCCCACTTGGACTTGGTCCCGAATGGAATTGAAGCGCCTCTTGATGTGCTTGGTCCTCTTGTGAAATCTGGATTCCTTTGCCAAGGCAATTGCACCAGTATTGTCACAGAAGATCTTCATTGGTCCCGATGCACTAGGTATAACACCTAGATCGGAAATGAACTCCTTCATCCAGACTCCTTCATTTGCTGCTTCCGAAGCAGCTATGTACTCCGCTTCACATGTAGATCCCGCCACAACGCTTTGTTTAGAACTGCACCAACTTACAGCTCCACCGCTTAATAAAAATACGATCCGGTTTGCGATTTAGAATCGTCCTGATCGGTGTCAAAGCTTGCATCGATGTAACCATTTACGACTAGCTCTTTGTCACCTCCATATACGAGAAACATATCCTTAGTCCTTTTCGTATTTCAGATGTTCTTGACCACGTCCAATGACCCACTCTGGATTACTTTGGTACCTCCCCGCCAAACTAATAGCAAGGCACACATCAGTGTCCGGTACACAAGATTGCATACATGATAGAGCCTATGGCTGAAGCATAGGGAACTCCTTTCATTTTCTCTCTATCTTCTGCAGCGGTCGGGCATTGAGTCTGACTCAACTTTATACCTTGTAATACAGGCAAGAACCTTTCTTTGCCTGATCCATATTGAACCTTTTCAACACTTTATCAAGGTACGTGCATTGTGAAAGTCCAATCAAGCGTCTTGATCTATCTCTATAGATCTTAATGCCCAATATGTAAGCAACTTCACCGAGGTCTTTCATTGAAAAACTTTTATTCAAGTATCCTTTTATGCTATTCAGAAATTCTATATCATTTCCAATCAACAATATGTCATCCACATATAATATTAGAAATGATACAGAGCTCCCACTCACTTTCTTGTAAATACAGGCTTCTCCAAAAGTCTGTATAAAACCATATGCTTTGATTACACTATCAAATCGTTTATTCCAACTCCGAGAGGCTTGCACCAAACCATAGATTGATCGCTGGAGCTTTCACACTTTGTTAGCTCCCTTAGGATCGACAAAACCTTCCGGTTGCATCATATACAACTCTTCTTCCAGAAATCCATTCAGGAATGCAGTTTTGACATCCATCTGCCAAATTTCATAATCATAAAATGCGGCAATTGCTAACATGATTCGGACAGACTTAAGCATCGCTACGGGTGAGAAAGTCTCATCATAGTCAACCCCTTGAACTTGTCAAAAACCTTTTGCAACAAGTCGAGCTTTATAGACAGTTATATTACCATCAGCGTCAGTCTTCTTCTTAAAGATCCATTTATTCTCAATGGCTTCCCGATCATCGGCAAGTCAACCAAAGTCCATACTTTGTTCTCATACATGGATCCCATCTCAGATTTCATGGCCTCTAGCCATTTTATGAATCTGGGCTCATCATCGCTTCCTCATAGTTCGTAGGTTCATCATGGTCAAGTAACATGACTTCCGAATAGGATTACCGTACCACTCTGTGCGGATCTTACTCTAGTAGACCTACGAGGTTCAGAGAAACTTGATCCAAGTTTCATGATCAATATCATTAGCTTCCTCACTAATTGGTGTAGGTGTCACATGAATCGATTTACGTGATTTAACTACTTTCCAATAAGGGAGTAGATACTGATTATCTCATCAAGTTCTACTTTCCTCCCACTCACTTCTTTCGAGAGAAACTCCTTCTCTAGAAAGGATCCATTCTTAGCAACGAATGTTTTGCCTTCGGATCTGTGATAGAAGGTGTACCCAACAGCTTTCTTTTGGGTATCCTATGAAGACACATTTCTCCGATTTAGGTTCGAGCTTATCCGGTGAAGTTTCTTCACATAAGCACCGCAGCCCCAAACTTTAAGAAACGATAACTTTGGTTTCTTGCCAAACCACAGCTTCATAAGGCATCGCCTCAACGGATTTTGATGGTGCCCTATTTAACGTGAATGCGCCGCCTCTAAAGCATAACCCCGTAACGATAGCGTAAATCAAGAAGAGACATCATAGATCGCATCATATCTAGTAAAGTACGATTCGACGCTCGACACACCATTTCTTTGTGGTGTTCCAGTGGCGTGAGTTGCTAAACTATTCCGCATTGTTTCAAATGTAAACCAAACTCGTAACTCAAATATTCTCCTCCACGATCAGATCATAGAAATTTTATTTTCATGTTACGATGATTTTCCACTTCACTCTGAAATTCTTTGAACTTTTCAAATGTTTCAGACTTGTGTTTCATTAAGTAGATATACCCATATCTGCTCAAATCATCTGTGAAGGTGAGAAAATAACGATATCCGCCACGAGCTTCAACATTCATCGGACCACATACATCTGTATGTAGGATCTCCAACAAATTTGTTGCTCTCTCCATAGTACCGGAGAACAGTGCTTTAGTCATCTTGCCCATGAGGCACGGTTTGCAAGTACCAAGTGATTCATAATCAAGTGATTCCAAAAGTCCATCAATATGGAGTTTCTTCATGCGCTTTACACCGATATGACCTTAACGGTAGTGCCACAAATAAGTTGCACTCTCATTATCAACTCTGCATCTTTTGGTTTCGACATTATGAATATGTGTATCACTACTTTCGAGATTCAATAAAAATAGACCACTCTTCAAGGGTGCATGACCATAAAAGATATTACTCATATAAATAGAACAACCATTATTCTCTGATTTAAATGAATAACCGTCTCACATAGAACAACATCCAGATATAATGTTCATGCTCAACGCTAGCACCAAATAACAATTATTCAGGTCTAAAACTAATCCCCAAGGTAGATGTAGAGGTAGCGTGCCGACCGCGATCACATCGACTTTGGAACCGTTTCCCACGCGCATCGTCACCTCGTCCTTGGCCAGTGCTCGCTTATTCCGTAGTCCCTGCTTTGAGTTGCAAATATTAGCAATGTAACCAAGATCAAATACCCAAAAGCTACTACGAGCTCTAGTTAGGTACACATCAATAACATGTATATCACATATACCTTTGTTCACTTTGCCATCCTTCTTATACGCCAAATACTTGGGGCAGTTCCGCTTCTAGTGACCAGTTTGCTTGAAGTAGAAGCACTCAGTTTCAGGCTTAGGTCCAGACTTGGGTTTCTTCTTCAGCAACTTTCTTGCTGTTCTTCTTGAAGTTCCCCTTCTTCTTCCCTTTGCCCTTTTTCTTGAAACTAGTGGTCTTGTTGACCATCAACACTTGATGCTCCTTCTTGATTTCTACCTCCGCAGCCTTTAGCATTGCGAAGAGCTCGGGAATTGTCTTGTTCGTCCCTTGCATATTATAGTTCATCACGAAGCTCTTGTAGCTTGGTGGCGTGATTGGAGAATTTCATCAATGACGCTATCATCCGGAAGATTAACTCCCGCTTGAATCAAGTGATTATTATACCCGCACATTTTGAGTATATGCTCACCGACAGAACTATTCTCCTCCATCTTGCAACAGAGAACTTATTGGAGACTTCATATCTCTCAATCTGGGCATTTGCTTGAAATATTAACTTCAACTCTGGAACATCTCATATGCTCCATGACGCTCAAAACGCCGTTGAAGACCCGGTTCTAAGCCGTAAAGCATGGCACATCGAACTATAGAGTAGTCATCGCTTTGCTCGCCAGACGCTCACAACATCCGGTGTTGCTCTGCAAGAAGAGTTCGCACCCAGCGTGCTTCCAGGCGTAATTCTTCTATGCAGAATGAGGATAGTCCTCAAGTTAGGGACCCAGTCCGTGTAATTGCTACCATCATCTTTCAACTTTGCTTTCTCAAGGAACGCATTAAAATTCAACGGAACAACAACACGAGCCATCTATCTACAACAAACATAGACAAGCAAAATACTATCAGGTACTAAGTTCATGATAAATTTAAGTTCAATTAATCATATTACTTAAGAACTCCCACTTAGACAGACATCTCTCTAGTCATCTAAGTGATCACGTGATCCAAATCAACTAAACCATAACCGATCATCCCGTGAGATGGAGTAGTTTTCAATGGTGAACATCACTATGTTGATCATATCTACTATATGATTCATGCTCGACCTTTCGGTCTCCGTGTTTCGAGGCCATATCTGCATATGCTAGGCTCGTCAAGTTTAACTTGAGTATTCTGCGTGTGCAAAACTGGCTTGCACCCGTTGTAGATGGATGTAGAGCTTATCACACCCGATTATCACGTGGTGTCTGGGCACGACAAACTTTGGCAACGGTGCATACTCAGGGAGAACACTTCTTGATAATTTCAAGTGAGAGATCATCTTAAAATGGTACCGTCAATCAAAGCAAGATAAGATGCATAAAGGATAAACATCACATGCAATCAATATAAGTGATATGATATGGCCATCATCATCTTGTGCTTGTGATCTCCATCTTCGAAGCACCGTCGTGATCACCATCGCCACCGGCGCGACACCTTGATCTCCATCGTAGCATCATTGTCGTTACGCCATCTATTGCTTCTACGACTATCGCTACCGCTTAGTGATAAAGTAAAGCAATTACAGGGCGTTTGCATTTCATACAATAAAGCACTACTAGGAAAAGGCATGCTAGTGGCGCACCAGTTTTGCCTTCTAATGGCGCACTGCTGGTGCGCCACTAGCCTCACGCCATTAGAATTTTTTTCTAATGGCGCACCACATGTGCGCCATTAGAATCTGGTATTCTAATGGCGCACCACGCAGTGCGCCATTAGTATTGCCCACAGTGCACCACTATTATCTGCTATACTTATAGCGCAGCACATGGTAGTGCGCCATTAGTAACAACTTTTTAATTTTTTTTGTTTTTTCTTAATCTCAGGTCACTATTTCACATATGAGATATTCAACACATATATATACAACAAGCATCCATATACAAGCATCCATATAGCAATCATATCCAACACACAAGTTTCATCATATATACATACATAGCCAACACATAGTTCCGTCGTTACATATTACAAAAGTTTCACATTGTTCATCCAACACCGTTATCCATCAATTCACAAAAGTTTCACATTGATACAAAATAAAAACACAAATGGAAAAGAAGCACTCCATCCACGCAAGCTTCCGTCAATTAAATCAAATCTGCAAAATGATAAACAAGAAGTTAGAAGAAGAAAAAGAAGAAGACTAGAAGAATACTAGAAGAAGAAGAACACTAGAAGAAGAATAAGAAGAGTTTTGGAAAAGAAGAAGAATAAGAAGAAGACTATAAGCTTATTATGTAAACTTGATCATTTTGTGCTAACATAAGTTATTTTGGAGCTAACCTATAGGAAACTAAGCATATAAGCTCTAAGTTAGTATATTAGAGCCAACTTAGGTAAAATGAAGCTAACTTATGTCATTTTGGAAAAGAAGAAGAATAAGAAAAGACTATAAGCTTATTATGTAAACTTGATCATTTTGTGCTAACATAAGTTATTTTGGAGCTAACCTATAGGAAACTAAGCATATAAGCTCTAAGTTAGTATATTAGAGCCAACTTAGGTAAAAATGAAGCTAACCTATAGGAAACTAAGCATATTAGAGATAACATAGGTAACTAAGTATATATATATCATTTCGGATAGCTAACCTATAGGAGATCTGACATACCTGACAAAGTTCAGTTCTCATGCATTGTTCTTCTCCTTCTTCTCCTTCCTCTCCCTGATGCGCCTAGAGCGGCAAGGCGGTGGAGGCAGTGGAGGCAGTGGGATGTAGTCTTCTACCACAATTGGCGTGGTCATGTCGCCTAGCTGTGGGATCGCCGGCGCCACCACCGGTGCGTGGTCATTGTCAGGCACCACCACCATCGCGAGGCCACCTTCGGGCACGACCATCGCTAGGTAATCCTCAGCCACCTCCATCTCTTGCCCATGGTCAGCCACCACCAGCGCTAGGTCATCCTCAGCCTGATGCCCATCGTCATCCTGCAGCTCCTCATCCTCACTCTGCTCCTCTTCTCCTGCACTCTAGTCCGGATCATCCTTCTGTTGTCTATGTTGCTGCCAGAATCGCTGCTTTGCTTCGCTTCTGACCAGAATCGCTCTTTGCCGCTACAGCCATAGTCGCCGCCGCTTTTTGGCTGTAGCCGATGTCGCCGCTGCTCCTACCTGTCCAAAATGCAACAATGACCGTTAACAATCGATGTGAGACAAAGCCAAATGTAAAGGAATAAGAAGAGGCGAACGCATCGACATCATCATCGGCAGTGAGCGCATCGACACATAGTCTTGTTGTACACCTTCACGATGAGCATGTTGGCATCGCTGTCAGTACTAAAGACAAGGAAGTACCCCAATTGCAGTCGTCGTGGCACGGTAGAGCTTCTCCCACCCACGAGACAAGTACATGTGGCCCTTCTTGATCGCCAATCGTGATATCCTATCGTCATAAACCCGCTGCCGGCTGTCGCAGCTTCACATTATTTGGTGGATCTTCACCCATCAAGATGTTCATAAAAGCTGTCAGCAGCCTCTGCGGTTTGGGACAATGAGTGATGTAGCAAACAATGATATCATAATGAGATGGGTGAAGGGGAGATCTCTCGTTTTATATACCTGCGTCATGGATGATACTGAAGCCTCAAGTATGATAGTGAAGAACTCGGAAGCATCCAAATCATACCGCGGTGTCGCAGATCGGCGGTGGCTGCTTCCCGCCATCTCTGATAAGCAGCAGAAGAGACCAATTAGTACCCATGCATGATAACGGGCATTAGTCGCAGTACCCCATATGTCCTATTTTAGCAAAGTAATGCTAAAATTCACGGAAAATTTCAGCATTACCTTTGCTGAAAATAGGACATATGGAGTACCCGAATTTGCTTGAACGGAAGTTAATCGACATTCCGCAAACTCAAGGGCCTCTCGGGTACCGCAAATTCATCATGACACAATGGTCGGAGACAAAACCCAGCAAACTAGCACCACAAAGCACATAACAAAATTCAGAAATTTCCAACAACTACTCCTAATGCAAACAAGATTCACCTAGCAAGGTTTATTTGACATGGAGTAGTTTATTTCATAGAGTAAACATTAGCACTATTTGACAAAGAAAAGGTTTTAGCTAATTTGAATTAACTGAAAGCAGCGATACATCATTTTTATTGATAGTAAAATGTTCAAAGAAATGTAAAATATCGAGACAATAGCTAGATTACACTATCAAGACACTAGCAATAAAATGTTCATTTACTTTGAATAAACAAATATTCAAGCAGATTTGCTTGTCCTACTCCTGCAGATCACTACTAGTACTAGCCTTATAGGCATATTTATTCGGTTCAGCAAACATCCATAGCAGGAGATAGTTGTAGGTCTAGGCCATATAGGCATATTTCTGCATATGTTTGGGATGTCAGTAAGTGATGATACATGAACCGTTAGGAGCCTATCAAACCATCAACCCGCGTGCTGTCGAAAAGAAGAAAAGCTAGGTACCATTATCTTAATATTTTGCAATACCCCTAAGTCTTTGGTACTGGACAGTTGTGTCAAACATTAAACTGAATTTGTGTCAAACATTAAACTTGTTGGAAATATGCCCTAGAGGCAATAATAAAAGGATTATTATATTTCAATGTTCATGATAATTGTCTTTTGTTCATGCTATAAATGTATTATCCGGAAATCGTAATACACGTGTGAACACTTAGACCCAATGAGTCCCAGTGAGCCTCTAGTTGACTAGCTCACAGATCAATAGATAGTCATGGTTTCGACTATGGACATTGGATGTCGTTGATAACGGGATCACATCATTAGGAGAATGATGTGATGGACAAGACCCAATCATAAGCATAGCATAAAGGATCGTATAGTTTGTTTGCTAGAAGCTTTGCCAATGTCAAGTATCTCTTCCTTCGACCATGAGATCGTAACTCCGGTTACCGTAGGAGTGCCTTGGGTGTATCAAACGTCACAACGAATCGGGTGACTATAAAGGTGCATTACGGTATCTCCGAAAGTATCATGGGTTGACACGGATCGAGATCGATTTGTCACTCCGTATGACGGAGAGGTATCTCTTGGGCCCACTCGGTAATGCATCATCATAATGAGCTCAATGTGACCAAGGTGTTGGCCACGGATCATGCATTACTGATGCGAGTAAAGTGACTTGCCGTAACGAGACCGAACAAGGTATTGGGATACCGACGATCGGGTCTCGCAAGTAACGCATCGATTGACAAAGGAATTGCATACAGGGTTTGATCAATCCTCGACATCGTGGTTCAACCGATGAAATCATCGAGGAGCATGTGGGAGCCAACATGGGTATCCAGATCCGCTGTTGGTTATTGCCCGAGAGTCGCCTCGGTCATGTCTGCGTGTCTCCCGACCCGTAGGGTCTACACACTTAAGGTTCGGTGACGCTTAGGGTTAGTAGGAAGTCAAGTATGTGACCACCGAATGTTGTTCGAGTCCGGATGAGATCCCTGACGTCACGAGGAGTTCCTAAGGGTCCGGAGGTAAAGAATAATATATAGGAAGTGGTGTTTCGCCATCGGGAAAGTTTCGGGTTTCCAGTAAAACTGGACCACCGGAAGGGTCCTGGTCCACCGGTGGGGCCACCTATCCGGAGGGCCCCATGGGCTGAAAGGGAAGGAACCAGCCCACAAGGGGCTGGTGCGCCTCAGGGTCCACCCCTGCGCCTAGGGTTGAAACCCTAGGGGGGGGCGCCCACCGGCTTGGGGGCACTCCACCCCCTTGGCGCCGCCCCGGAGATTGGATCTCCAGGCCGCCACTTCTGGGGCCTATATAAAGGGGGAGGGAGGGGGCTGCTGTACAAACTCCCAAGGCGCAGCCCTCCCTCCCAACACATCTCCTCCTCCGTAAGAGCTTGGCGAAGCCTCGCCGAGTATCGCTTCCACCATCACCACGCCGTCGTCTTTGCCGGTGGAGCTGTCTTCCTCAACCTCTCCTTCCCCTTGCTGGATCAAGAAGGAGGAGACGCCGCTCGTCCCGTCACGTGTGTTGAACGCGGAGGTGCTGTCCGCTCAAAGACTTGGCATCGGTGATCTGAATCACGCTCGAGTACGACTCCATCATCACCTTGCAAGCTTCATGCACGCGATCTACAAGTGGTATGTAGATGCAAACTCTCTCTCGCTACTCGTAGCTTAGATGAACTCATAGATGGATCTTGGTGAAACCGTGGGAAAATTTTTAATTTTCTCGCAACGCTCCCCAACAAAGGGTATCGAGCTAGGTCTATGCGTAGTTCTCTAATGCACGAGTAGAACACAATTTGTTGTGGGCGCTGATCTTGTCATCTTACTTGCCTCTACTAGTCTTTTCTTGCTCAACGGTATTGTGGGATGAAGCGGCCCGACCAACCTTACACGTGCGCTTACGTGAGACCGGTTCCACCGATCGACATGCACTAGTTGCATAAGGTGGCTGGCGGGTGTCTGTCTCTCCCACTTTAGTTGGAGCGGATTCGATGAACAAGGCCCTTATGAAGGGTAAATAGAAGTTGACAAAATCACGTTGTGGTGATTCGTAGGTAAGAAAACGTTTTGCTAGAACCCAATCGCAGCTACGTAAAAGATGCAACAACAACTAGAGAACGCCTAACTTGTTTTTGCAGCGATTGATCATGTGATGTGATATGGCCGAAGTTGTGATGAATGATGAATTGTGATGTATGAGATCATGTTCTTGTAATAGGATTCACGACTTGCATGTCGATGAGTATGACAACCGCAGGAGCCATAGGAGTTGTCTTTATTTTTTGTATGACCTGCGTGTCATTGAAGAACGCCATGTAAACTACTTTACTTCATTGCTAAACGCGTTAGTCATAGAAGTAGAAGTAGTCGCTGGCGTGACAACTTCATGAAGACACGATGATGGAGATCATGATGATGGAGATCATGGTGTCAAGCCGGTGACAAGATGATCATGGAGCCCCAAGATGGAGATCAATGGAGCTTGATGATATTGGCCATATCATGTCACAACTATATAATTGCATGTGATGTTTATTATGTTTATGCATCTTGTTTACTTAGGACGACGGTAGTAAATAAGATGATCCTTACAAAATTTCAAGAAGTGTTCTCCCTAACTGTGCACCGTTGCTACAGTTCGTCGCTTCTAAGCACCACGTGATGATCGGGTGTGATGGATCCTTACGCTCACATACAACGGGTGTAAGACAGTTTTACACAAATAAAACACTTAGGGTTAACTTGACGAGCCTAGCATGTGCGGACATGGCCTCGGAACACGGAGACCGAAAGGTCGAACACGAGTCGTATGGAAGATACGATCAACATGAAGATGTTCACCGATGATGACTAGTCCGTCTCACGTGATGATCGGACACGGGCTAGTCGACTCGGATCGTGTAACACTTAGATGACTAGAGGATGTCTAATCTAAGTGGGAGTTCATAATTTTGATTAAGAACTTTATTATCATGAACTTAGTCTAAAACCTTTGCAAATATGTCTTGTAGATCAATGGCCAACGCTAATGTCAACATGAACTTCAACGCTGCTCCTAGAAAACCAAGTGAAAGATGATGGCAGAACTATACTGGATCGGGTCCTAACCCGAGGATCATCCTCATAGCAGCCAGAAGCAATATGTCCTAGAAGGACCGCTAGGTGCCGCTCCGTCCCTGAAGAACCAAGACGTTATGAACGCTTGGCAAACTCATGATGATTACTCCCTCGTTCAAGTGCGGCATGCTCTACAACTTAGAACCGGGCTCCAAAAGCGTTTTGAGCATCACGGAGCATATGAGATGTTCAAGAGCTGAAACTAGTTTTCCAAGCTCATGCCCGGTCGAGAGATATGATGTCTCCGACAAGTTCTACAGCTTGTAAGATGGAGGAGAACAGTTCACGGTGAACACATCCTCAAGATGTCCGGGTTGCACGCACGTATGACCCAGTTGAACATTAACCTCCCGTGATGAGGCGGTCATCGACAGAATCCTCCGATCGCTCCCACCAAGCTACAAGAGCTTTGTGATGAACTACAACATGCGGGGATGGTAAAGACCATTCCGAAGTGTTCTCGATGTCAAGTCAGCAGAGGCTGAAATCAAAAGGAACATCAAGTGTTGATGGTCAATAAGACCACTAAGTTCAAGAAGGGCAAGGGTAAGAAGAACTTCAAGAAGGACGGCAAAGATGTTGCCGCGCCGCAAGCCCGCTGCCGGAAGAAGTCAAAGAATGGACCCAAGCCCGAGATCGAGTGCTTTTATTGCAAGGGAAAGGCATCGAAGCGGAACTGCCCCAAAATACTTAGCGGATAAGAAGGCCGCAACACCAAAGGTATATTTGATATACATGTAATTGATGTGTACCTTACCAAGATCTGTAGTAACTCCCGGTATTTGATACCGTGCCGCTGTTCACATATGTAACTCACAGCAGAGCTGCGGAATAAACGGAGACCGGCGAAGGGCGAGGTGACGATCGCGTCGGGAATGGTTCCAGTGGTCGATGTGATCGCCGTCGACACGCTGCCTCTACATTTACCTACGGATTGGTTTTAAACCTCAATAATTGTTATTTAGTGCCAAGTTTGAGCATGAACATTGTATCCGGATCTCGCTTGATACGAGATGGCTACTCATTTAAGTCTGAGAATAATGGTTGTTCGATTTATATGAGAGATATGTTTTATGGTCATGCTCCGATGGTCAATGGTTTATTCTTAATGAATCTCGAGCGTAATATTACACATGTTCATAGTGTGGATGCCAAAAGATGTAAAGTTGATAACGATAGTCCCACATACTTGTGGCACTCGCCGCCTTGGTCACATTGGTGTCAAGCGCATGAAGAAGCTCCATGCCGATGGACTTTTGGAGTCTCTTGATTATGAATCGCTTGACACATGCGAACCTTGCCTCTTAGGCAAATGACCAAGACTCCGCTCTCCTAACAATGGAGCGAGCAACCAACTTGTTGGAAATCATACATACCGATGTGTGCGGTCCAATGAGCGTTGAGGCTCATGGAGGATATCATTATGTTCTCACTCTCACCGATGACTTGAGTAGATATGGGTATGTCTACTTAATGAAACACAAGTCCGAGACCTTTGAAAAGTTCAAGGAATTTCAGAGTGAGGTGGAGAATCAACGTGACGAAAGATAAAGTTCCTACGATCGATCGTGGAGGAGAATATTTAAGTCACGAATTTGGTACACACTTAAGAAAATGTGGAATCGTTTCACAACTCACGCCGCCGAACACCTCAAATAAACGGTGTGTCCGAACGTCAAATCGCACTCTATTGGATATGGTGCGGTCTATGATGTCTCTTACCAATTTACCGCTATCATTTTGGGGATACGCCTAGAGACAGCTACATTCACTTTAAATAGGGCACCGCCTAAACCGCTGAGACGACACCGTATGAATTATGGTTTGGGAAGAAACCTAAGCTGTCGCTTCTAAAAGTTTGGGGATGCGATGCTTATGTCAAGAAACTTCAACCCGAAAAGCTCGAACCCAAGTCGAAAAATGCGATTCATAGGATACCCTAAGGAAACCGTCGGGTATACCTTTTACTTAAGATCCAAGGCAAGATCTTTGTTGCCAAGAACGGATGCTTTCGGAGAAAGAGTTTTCTCGAAAGAAGTAAGTGGAAGGAAAGTAGAACTCGATGAAGTACTACCTCTCGAACGGGAAAGTGGTGCAGCGCAGAAACCGCTCTGTGATGCCCACACCAATCAAGAGGAAAACGTTGATGATGATCAAGGTACTTGGATCAAGTTACTACTTGAACTTCAAGGTCCACGAGGACACGCTCCGCACAAGAGTGGTACGACAACCTGTCATGGAAATCATGTTGTTGGACAACAATGAACCTTCAACTATGAAGAAGCAATGGCGGCCCAGATTCCAACAAATGGCTTGGAGCCATGAAATCCGAGATAGAATCCATGTATGAAAACAAAGTATGGACTTTGACAGACTTGCCCGATGATCGGCGAGCGATAGAAAATAAATGGATTTTAAGAAGAAGACGGACGCGATGGTAATGTTACCATATATAAAGCTCGACTTGTCGCTAAGGGTTATCGACAAGTTCAAGGGATTGACTACGACGAGACATTCTCTCCCGTAGCGAAGCTTAAGTCCGTCCAATCATGTTAGCAATTGCCGCATACTATGATTATGAGATATGGCGATGGACGCCAAAACGGCATTCCTTAATGGACATCTTAAGGAAGAGCTGATATGATGCAGCCGAAGGTTTTGTCGATCCTCGAATGCTAACAAAGTATGCAAGCTCCAACGATCCATTTATGGACTGGTGCAAGCATCTCGAGTTGGAACATTCGCTTTGATGAGATGATCAAAGCGTTTGTTTATGCAGACTTATGGAGAAGCCTGCGTTTATAAGAAAGTGAGTGGGAGCTCAGTAGCATTTCTCCTATTATATGTAGATGACATACTCTTGATGGGAAATGATACAAAACTTCGACAGCATTAAGGCCTACTTGAACAAGTGTTTTTCAATGAAGGACCTTGGAGAAGCTGCTTATATATTAGGCATCAAGATCTATAGAGATAGATCGAGACGCCTCATAGGTCTTTCACAAAGCACATACCTTGACAAGATTTTGAAGAGGTTCAAAATGGATCAGTCCAAGAAGGGTTCTTGCCTATGTTACAAGGTGTGAAATTGAGCTCAGCTCGACCACCCACCACGGCAAAAGATAAAGAAGAGATGAGTGTCATCCCTATGCTTCAGCCATAGGATCTATTATGTATGCCATGTCAGTGTACTGCACTGATGTAAACCTTGCCGTAAGTTTGGTTGCAAGATACCAAAGTAACCCCGCAAGGAACACCGGACAGCGGTCAAGAATATCCCGAAGCACCGAAAAGGACAAAGGACATGTTTCGTTTATGGAGGAGACGAAGAGCTCGTCAGAAGGGTTACGCCGACGCTTAGCTTCGACTCAGATCTGATGACTCTAAGTCACAAACCGGATACGTGTATATGTTGAATGGTGGAGCAAGAAGCTGGTGCAACCGCAAGCGAAGCGTCGTGGCGGGATCTACATGTGAAGCGGAGTACATGGCAGCCTCGGAGGCAGCGATGAAGCGATTTGGGTGAAGGAGTTCATCACCGACCTAGGAGTCATACCCAATGCGTCGGGGCCGATCAAACTCTTCTCGTGACAACACCGGAGCTATTGCCCTTGCCAAGGAGCCTGTGTTTCACAAGAAGACAAGGCACATCAAGCGTCGCTTCAACTCCATCCGTGAAAATGTTCAAGATGGAGACATAGAGATTTGCAAAGTGCACACGGATCTGAATGTCGCAGATCCGCTGACTAAACCTCTCTCGCGTGCAAAACATGATCAACACCGTAACTCTATGGGTGTTCGATTCATCACAATGTAACTAGATTGGTGACTCTAGTGCAAGTGGGAGATGTTGGAAATATGCCCTAGAGGCAATAATAAAAGGATTATTATATTTCAATGTTCATGATAATTGTCTTTGTTCATGCTATAAATGTATTATCCGGAAATCGTAATACACGTGTGAACACTTAGACCCAATGAGTCCCTAGTGAGCCTCTAGTTGACTAGCTCGTTGATCAATAGATAGTCATGGTTTCGACTATGGACATTGGATGTCGTTGATAACGGGATCACATCATTAGGAGAATGATGTGATGGACAAGACCCAATCATAAGCATAGCATAAAGGATCGTATAGTTTGTTTGCTAGAAGCTTTGCCAATGTCAAGTATCTCTTCCTTCGACCATGAGATCGTAACTCCGGTTACCGTAGGAGTGCCTTGGGTGTATCAAACGTCACAACGAATCGGGTGACTATAAAGGTGCATTACGGTATCTCCGAAAGTATCTGTTGGGTTGACACGGATCGAGATCGATTTGTCACTCCGTATGACGGAGAGGTATCTCTTAGGGCCCACTCGGTAATGCATCATCATAATGAGCTCAATGTGACCAAGGTGTTGGCCACGGATCATGCATTACGGTGCGAGTAAAGTGACTTGCCGTAACGAGACCGAACAAGGTATTGGGATACCGACGATCGGGTCTCGCAAGTAACGCATCGATTGACAAAGGAATTGCATATGTGGTTTGATCAATCTCGACATCGTGGTTCAACCGATGAAATCATCGAGGAGCATGTGGGAGCCAACATGGGTATCCAGATCCCGCTGTTGGTTATTGCCCGAGAGTCGTCTCGGTCATGTCTGCGTGTCTCCCGAACCCGTAGGGTCTACACACTTAAGGTTCGGTGACGCTAGGGTTAGTAGGAAGTCAAGTATGTGACCACCGAATGTTGTTCGGAGTCCCGGATGAGATCCCGGACGTCACGAGGAGTTCCGGAAGGGTCCGGAGGTAAAGAATAATATATAGGAAGTGGTGTTTCGGCCATCGGGAAAGTTTCGGGGTTTCGGTAGCACGGGACCACCGGAAGGGTCCTGGGTCCACCGGGTGGGGCCACCTATCCCGGAGGGCCCCATGGGCTGAAAGGGAAGGAACCAGCCCACAAGGGCTGGTGCGCCTCTAGGGTCCACCTCGCGCCTAGGGTTGAAACCCTAGGGGGGGGCGCCCACCGGCTTGGGGCACTCCACCCCTTGGCCGCCGCCCGGAGATTGGATCTCCAGGGCGCCACTTCTGGGGGCCTATATAAAGGGGGAGGGAGGGGCTGCTGTACAAACTCCCAAGGCGCAGCCCTCCCTCCCCAACACATCTCCTCCTCCGTAAGAGCTCGGCGAAGCCCTCGCCGAGTATCGCTTCCACCATCACCACGCCGTCGTCTTTGCCGGTGGAGCTGTCTTCTCAACCTCTCCTTCCCCTTGCTGGATCAAGAAGGAGGAGACGCCGCTCGTCCCGCACGTGTGTTGAACGCGGAGGTGCTGTCCGCTCAAAGACTTGGCATCGGTGATCTGAATCACGCTCGAGTACGACTCCATCATCACCTTGCAAGCTTCCGCACGCGATCTACAAGTGGTATGTAGATGCAAACTCTCTCTCGTTACTCGTTGCTTAGATGAACTCATAGATGGATCTTGGTGAAACCGTAGGAAAAATTTTAATTTTCTGCAACGTTCCCCAACAAAACTTGGAGTATATGTTGGTGCTTAACATTGCTTGAGGGAAAATATTGAAGGCAATTTATTTTATGAATTATGATAAAACAGACCAAGGATGTTGAATTCTCTTCTAAGTTTCCCCTACCTTGAATGAATTAAGGCGATTTACTTATGAATCGTAACACTTAAAATATTGGATGAGTGGTCCATACTGCTTTTTGTTTCTACTGCTCAAAGCATAATTTTAATTAAAATCATAATTCTCTTGATCTTGCTGTCCAGACATGGAGAGAGAGGAGAAGGGCAGGGAAGCTCACCTTGGACGGCGCAGAGAGAAGCAGAGGAGCTCGGGGTTGGCGGCGAGGGTCACGGCACTGCCCTTGGCTCACCGGGTCACCAAGGTGGTGATCGGTGGCGGAGGACGGCAGGGCAGGCGGGGTGGGCGCTGCTGGGGCCGCGCTTGCCCAGCTCTTTGCAGGGCCGAGGAGGCCTCGCTTGTCGGAAGGAGGAGGAGAGGAGAGGAGCGGGCGGCGGGTGAGGAACCCTAGCGCGGCGCGCTGGGCCGATCCTGCTCGGGGCGCGGAGGCGGCGGGGTGGAGTCCGGCGGTCGGGGCAGCGACGCTGAGGCAAAGACAAGACCACAACCAGGAGAGGCGGCGGCGTCACCGACGGCGTGCAGGCGCGGCGGACGGAGGGGGCGGAGCAAGGCGGGACGGCGAACATGGGGGGCAGCGGGTGAGATCGATGAGGCAGGGGAGAGATTAGAGAGATTGAGGATTAATTAGTGTACGACTATGCTAATGGCGCACCACCATCTCGTGCGCCATAAGTACGACTATTCTAATGGCGCACCTGCGCTCGGTGCGCCATTAGAATATTTTTCTAATCTAGCCCACTAGCCCTATATCTACAACCTAACCCTATCTACAACATAACCCACCCACTAGCCCGACTGGTTAGCACGTAGCACACACACTAGGAGGTCCTGCGTTCGATTCCCAGGCTCCCCAATATTTTTTTATGCATTTTAAATGCTGTTTTTTATATTTATTTGTGTTTAAATATGTTCAAACTTGTTTAAATCATAACAGTAATATTTTTTTATAAAAACAGTAATATTTTTTTAAAAAATATGTTCAAATTTGTTACTTGGAAATATCATCGGCGGCGGCGGTGGAGCGGGGGAGGGTGCGGGGTGCCCGTTGGCGGTGGAGCGGGGGGTGCGGGGGGGCGGGTGCTCGTCGGCGGTGGAGCGGGGGAGGGTTGCGGTGGGTCGTCGTCGGCGGTGGAGCTAGCGAGGGAGGGTGCGGGTGGGATCGAGATCGAGATCAAAAAGTGTCCATGAAATATACACGGTGCGCCATTAGCAGTTTTGCAAAAAAGTAAAAAAAAAATATACTAATGGCGCACTGCTCACAAGGTGCGCCATTACTTGGTAGAACTAGTAATGGCGCACTTTGGCACCATGCGCCATTAGAGTGTATGGAAAAATGGAAAGAAAAAAATCAATACTAGTGGCGCACCCTGTGCCTGGTGCGCCATTAGTGTCTTCCACACTAATGGCGCACCTCCGTCCGGTGCGCCATTAGTATATAGTTGTGGTGCACTGACTACCAGGTGCGCCATTATTATCAATCCTATCTATAGCCCTTTTCCTAGTAGTGAAGCGACAACCATATGGCTCCTGCCAGTTGCCGATAACTTCGGTTACAAAACATGATCATCTCATACAATAAAATATAGCACCACGTCTTGACCATATCACATCACAACATGCCCTGCAAAAACAAGTTAGACGTCCTCTACTTTGTTGTTGCAAGTTTTTACGTGGCTGCTACGGGCTTAGCAAGAACCGTTCTTACCTACGCATCATAACCACAATGATAGTTCGTCAAGTTAGTGATGTTTTAACCTTCGCAAGGACCGGGCATAGCCACACTCGGTTCAACTAAAGTTGGAGAAACTGACACCCGCCAGCCACCTGCGTGCAAAGCACGTCGGTAGAACCAGTCTCGCGTAAGCGTCACGTAATGTCGGTCCGGCCGCTTCATCCAACAATACCGCCAACCAAAGTATGACATGCCGGTAAGCAAGATGACTTGTATCGCCCACAACTCACTTGTGTTCTACTCGTGCATATAACATCAATGCATAAAACCTAGGCTCGGATGCCACTGTTGGGGAACGTAGTAATTTCAAAAAAGTTCCTACGCACACGCAAGATCATGGTGATGGCATAGCAACGAGAGGGGAGAGTATAGTCTACGTACCCTCGTAGACCGTTAAGCGGAAGCGTTATGACAACGCAGTTGATGTAGTCGTATGTCTTCACGATCTGACCGATCCAAGCACCGAACGTACGGCACCTCCGTGTTCAGTACACGTTCAGCTTGATGACGTTCCCCGGGCTTCAATCCAGCAAAGCGTCGGGGATGAGTTCCATCAGCACGACGGCATGGTGACGATGATGATGTTCTACCAGCGCAGGCTTCGCCTAAACAACGCGACGATATGACCGAGGTGGAATATGGTGGAGGGGGGCACCGCACACGGCTAAGGAACGATCCGTAGATCAACTTGTGTGTCTATGGGGTGCCCCCCTGCCCCCATATATAAAGGAGCAAGGGGGGAGGCCGGCCGGCCCTTAGAGGGCGCGCCAAGGAGGAGGAATCCTCCTCCTAGTAGGAGTAGGACTCCTCCTTTCCTACTCCTACTAGGAGGAGGAAGGAAGGGGGAGAGGGGGAAGGAAAGGGGCGCCGCCTCCTAGTCCACCCGGACCAGGGGGGGGGGCGGCCCATGCTGGCCGCCCCTCTCTCCTTTCCACTAAGTCCCATAAGGCCCATTACTCTCCGGGGGGGTTCCGGTAACCCTCCGGCACTTCGGTTTTCTTCGAAATCACCCGGAACACTTCCGGTGTCCGAATATAGTCGTCCAATATATCAATCTTTATGTCTCGACCATTTCGAGACTCCTCGTCATGTCCGTGATCACATCCAGGACTCCGAACAAACTTCGGTACATCAAAACTTATAAACTCATAATAAAACTGTCATCGTAACGTTAAGCGTGCGGAGCCTACGGGTTCGAAAACTATGTAGACATGACCTAGAACTATTCTCGGTCAATAACCAATAGTGGAACCTGGATGTTCATATTGGTTCCAACATATTCTACGAAGATCTTTATCGGTCAAACCGCATAACAACATACATTGTCCCTTTGTCATCGGTACGTTACTTGCCCGAGATTCGATCGTCGGTATCCAATACCTAGTTCAATCTCGTTACCAGCAAGTCTCTTTACTCGTTCCGTAATACATCATTTCGTAACTAACTCATTAGTTACACGGCTTGCAAGGCTTAAGTGATGAGTATTACCGAGAGGGCCCAGAGATACCTCTCCGACAATCAGAGTGACAAAATCTAATCTCGAATTATGCCAACTCAACATGTACCTTTGGAGACACCAGAGAGCACATTTATAATCACCCGCTTACGCTGTGACGCTTTGGTAGCACACAAAGTGTTCCTCCGTAAACGGAGTTGCACAATCTCATAGTTGTAGGAACTTTGTATAAGTCATGAAGAAAGCAATAGCAACATACTAAACGATCAAGTGCTAAGCTAACGGAATGGGTCAAGTCAATCACATCATTCTCCTAATGATGTGATCCCATTAATCAAATGACAACACATGTCTATGGTTAGGAAACATAACCATCTTTGATCAATGAGCTAGTCAAGTAGAGGCATACTAGTGGCACTATGTTTGTCTATGTATTCACACATGTATTATGTTTCCGGTTAATACAATTCTAACATGAATAATAAACATTTATCATGATATGAGGAAATAAATAATAACTTTATTATTGCCTCTAGGGCATATTTCCTTCAGCGCCCCCTTTCCTACTCCCTCTCCCTATCCTTCCTTCCCCCTTTCTTCCTCTTGGTGGAATCCTACTAGGACTAGTAGTCCTAGTAGGACTCCCCTCTTGGGGCGCTCCCTAGGGGCCGGCCGGCCTCCCCTTGCTCCTTTATATACGGGGGCAGGGGGCACCCTAGAACACACAAGTTTCTCTTAACCGTGTGCGGTGCCCCCCTAAACAGTTACACACCTCGATTATACCATTGTAGTGCTTAGGTGAAGCCTTGCGCCGGTAGCATCATCATCACCATCGCCACGCTGTCGTGCTGACGGAACTCACCCTCGTCCTCAACTAGATCAAGAGCACGAGGGACGTCATCGAGCTGAACGTGTGCTGAACGCGGAGGTGCCGTGCGTTCGGTACTTGATCGGTTGGATCGCGAAGAAGTTCGACCACATCAACCGCGTTATTGAAACGCTTCCTCTTTCGGTATACGAGGGTACGTGGACACACTCTCCCCTCTCGTTTCTTTGCATCACCTAGATAGATCTTGCGTGATCAGAGGAAATTTTTTGAAATTACCGCGTTCCCCAACAGTGGCATCAGAGCCAGGTCTATGCGTAGATGTTCTATGCACGAGTAGAACACAAAGAGTTGTGGGCGATAATAGTCATACTGCTTACCACCGACGTCTTACTTTGATTTGGCGGTATTGTTGGATGAAGCGACCTGGAACGACATTACATGACCGCGTTCATGAGACTGGTTCTATCGACGTGCTTTTGCACATAGGTGGCTGGCAGGTGTCTGTTTCTCCAACTTTAGTTGAATCGAGTTTGACTACGGCCGGTCCTTGTTGAAGGTTAAAACAGCACACTTGATGAAAAATCGTTGTGGTTTTGATGCGTAGGTAAGAACAGCTCTTGCTAGAAGCCCGTAGCAGCCACGTAAAACTTGCAACAACAAAGTAGAGGACGTCTAACTTGTTTTTGCAGGGCTTGCTATGATGTGATATGGTCAAGGCATGATGTGATCTAAATTGTTGTATGATATGATCATGTTCTGTAACAAAGTTATCGGCAACTGGCAGGAGCCATATGGTTGTCGCTTTATTGTATGCAATGCAATCGCCATGTAATTGTTTTACTTTATCACTAAGCGGTAGCGATAGTCGTAGTAACAATAGTTGGCGAGACGACAATGATGCTACAATGGAGATCAAGGTGTCACGCCGGTGATGATGGAGATCATGATGATGCTTCAGTGATGGAGATCATGAGCACAAGATGATGATGGCCATATCATGTCACATATTTTGATTGCATGTGATGTTTACCTTTTATGCATCTTATTTTGCTTAGTATGGCAGTAGCATTTTAAGATGATCCCTTACTAAATTTCAAGGTACAAGTGTTCTCCCTGAGTATGCACCGTTGGTACAGTTCATCATGCCGAGACACCACGTGATGATCGGGCGTGATAAGCTCTATGTTCACATACAATGGGTGCAAGCCAGTTTTGCACACGCAGAATACTCGGGTTAAACTTGACGAGCCTAGCATATGCAGATATGGCCTCGGAACACTGAGACCGAAAGGTCGAACATCAATCATATAGTAGATATGATCAACATAGTGATGTTCACCATTGAAAACTACTCCATCTCACATGATGATCGGACATGGTTTAGTTGATTTGGATCACATGATCATTTAGATGACTAGAGGGATGTCTATCTAAGTGGGAGTTCTTAAGTAATATGATTAATTAGAACTTTAATTTATCATGAACTTAGTCCTGATAGTTATTTTGCATGTCTATGTTATTGTAGATCAATGGCCCGTGCTACCGTTCCTTTGAATTTTAATGCGTTCCTAGAGAAAGCTAAGTTGAAAAATGATGGCAGCAACCACATGGACTGGGTCCGTAACTCGAGGATTATCCTCATTGCTTCATAGAAGAATTATGTCCTGGAAGCACCGCTGAGTGCCAGGCCTACTGCAGATGCTACTGATGATGTTAAGAACGTCTGGCAGAGCAAAGCTGATGACTACTCGATAGTTCAGTGTGCCATGCTTTACAGCTTAGAATCAGGACTTCAAAGACGTTTTGAACGTCATGAAGCATATGAGATGTTCCAAGAGTTGAAGTTAATATTTCAAGCAAATGCCCGAGTTGTGAGATATGAAGTCTCCAACAAGTTCTATAGCTGCAAAATGGAGGAGAATAGTTATGTCAGTGAACACATACTCAGAATGTCTGGGTACCATAACCACTTGACTCAGCTGGGAGTTAATCTTCCTGATGATAATGTCATTGACAGAGTTCTTCAATCACTGTCACCAAGCTATAAAGGCTTCGTGATGAACTATAATATGCAAGGGATGAACAAGACTATTCCCGAGCTGTTAACGATGCTAAAGGTTGCGGAGGTAGAAATCAAGAAGGAGTATCAAGTGTTGATGGTCAACAAGACCACTAGTTTCAAGAAAAGGGGGAAAGGGAAAAAGGGGAACTTCAAGAATAACGGCAAGAACGTTGTTGCTCAGGAGAAGAAACCCAAGTCTGGACCTAAGCCTGAAACTGAGTGCTTCTACTGCAAAGAGACTGGTCACTGGAAGCGGAACTGCCCCAAGTATTTGGCGGATAAGAAGGATGGCAAAGTGAAAGGTATATTTGATATACATGTTATTGATGTGTACCTTACTAATGCTCATAGTAGCGCCTGGTATTTGATACTGGTTCTGTTGCTCATATTTTCAACTCGAAACAGGGGCTACGGATTAAATGAAGATTGGTTAAGGACGAGGTGACGATGCGCATGGGAAATGGTTGCAAGGTCGATGTGATCGCCGTCGGCACGCTACCTCTACATCTACCTTCGGGGTTAGTTTTAGACCTGAATAATTGTTATTTGGTGTCAACGTTGAGTATGAACATTATATCTGGATCTTGTTTGATGCGAGATGGTTATTCATTTAAATCAGAGAATAATGGTTTTTCTATTTATATGAGTAATATATTTTATGGTCATGCACCCTTGCTAAGTGGTCTATTTTTGTTGAATCCCGATCGTGATGATACACATGTTCATAAATATTGAAGCCAAAAGATGCAAAGTTTGTAATAATAGTGCAACTTATTTGTGGCACTACCGTTTGGGTCATATAGGTGTAAAGCGCATGAAGAAACTCCATGCTGATGGACTTTTGGAATCACTTGGTGCTTGCGAACCGTGCCTCGTGGGCAAGATGACTAAAACTCCATTCTCCGGAACAATGGAATGAGCTACTGACTTACTGAAAATAATTCATACCGATGTATGCGGTCCAATGAGTGTTGGGGCTCGTGCCAGGTATTGTTATTTTCTTACCTTCGCAGATGATTTGAGCAGATATGGGTATATCTACTTAATGAAGCATAAGTCTGAAACATTTGAAAAGTTCATAGAATTTCAGTGTGAAGTGGAAAATCATCGTAACAAGAAAATAAAGTTTCTACGATCTGATCCTGGAGGAGAATATTTGAGTTACGAGTTTGGCCTTCATTTGAAACAACATGGTATAGTTTCACAACTTACGCCACCTGGAATACCACAGCGAAATGGTGTGTCCGAATGTCGTAATCGTACTTTATTGGATATGGTGCGATCTATGATGTCTCTTACTGATTTACCGCTATCCTTTTGGAGTTATGCTTTAGAGACGGTTGCATTCATCTTAAATAGGGCACCATCAAAATCCGTTGAGACGACTCCTTTATGAACTATGGTTTGGCAAGAAACCAAAGTTGTCGTTTCTTAAAGTTTGGGGCTGCGATGCTTATGTGAAAAAGCTTCAACCTGATAAGCTCGAACCCAAATCGGAAAAGTGCGTCTTCATAGGATACCCAAAGGAAATTGTTGGGTACACCTTCTATCGTAGATCCGAAGGCAATATATTCGTTGCTAAGAATGGATCCTTTCTAGAGAAGGAGTTTCTCTCGAAAGAAGTGAGTGGGAGGAAAGTAGAACTTGATGAGGTAATTGTACCTTCTCCCTTATTCAAAAGTAGTTCGTCACAAAAATCAGTTCCAGTGATTCCTACACCAATTAGTGAGGAAGCTAATGATGGTGATCATGAAACTTCAGATCAAGTTACTACCGAACCTCGTAGGTCTTCCAGAGTAAGATCCACACCAGAGTGGTATGGTAATCCTGTTCTGGAAGTCATGTTACTAGACCATGGTGAACCTACGAACTATGAGGAAGCGATGATGAGCCCGGATTCCGCGAAATGGCTTGAGGCCATGAAATCTGAGATGGGATCCATGTGTGAGAACAAAGTGTGGACTTTGGTGGACTTGCCTGATGATCGGCAAGCCATAGAAAACAAATGGATCTTCAAGAAGAAGACCGATGCTGATGGTAATGTTACTGTCTACAAAGCTTGACTTGTTGCAAAAGGTTTTCGACAAGTTCAAGGAGTTGACTACGATGAGACTTTCTCACCCATAGCGATGCTTAAGTCTGTCTGAATCATTTTAGCAATTGCCGCATTTTATGATTATGAAATTTGGCAGATGGATGTCAAAACTGCATTCCTGAATGGATTTCTGGAAGAAGAGTTGTATATGATGCAACCAGAAGGTTTTGTCGATCCAAAGGGTGCTGACAAAGTGTGCAAGCTCCAACGATCCATTTATGGACTGGTGCAAGCCTCTCGGAGTTGGAATAAATGCTTTGATAGTGTGATCAAAGCATATGGTTTATACAGACTTTTGGAGAAGCTTGTATTTACAGGAAAGTGAGTGGGAGCTCTGTAGCATTTCTGATATTATATGTGGATGACATATTGTTGATTGGAAATGATATAGAATTTCTGGATAGCATAAAGGGATACCTAAACAAGAGTTTTTCTATGAAAGACCTCGGAGAAGCTACTTACATATTGGGCATCAAGATCTATAGAGATAGATCAAGACGTTTAATTGGACTTTCACAAAGCACATACCTTCATAAAGTTTTGAAGAAGTTCAAAATGGATCACTCAAAGAAAGGGTTCTTGCTCAGACATAAGGTGTGAAGTTGAGTCAGACTCAATGCCCGACCACTCCAGAAGATAGAGACAAAATGAAAGTCGTTCCCTATGCTTCAGCCATAGGTTCTATCATGTATGTAATGCTAGGTACCAGACCTGATGTGTGCCTTTCTATAAGTATAGCAGGGAGGTACCAAAGTAATCCCGGGGTGGAGCACTAGACAACGATCAAGAACATCCTGAAATACCTGAAACGGACTAAGGATATGTTTCTCGTTTATGGAGGTTACAAAGAGCTCGTCATAAACGGTTACGTTGATGCAAGCTTTGACACTGATCCAGATGACTCTAAGTCACAAACTGGATATGTATTTTTATTGAATGGAGGAGCTGTCAGTTGGTGCAGTTCCAAGCAAAGCGTCATGGCGGGATCTACGTGTGAAGCGGAGTACATTGCTGCTTCGGAAGCAGCAAATGGAGGAGTTTGGATGAAGGAGTTCATATCCGATCTAGGTGTCATACCTAGTGCATCGGGTCCAATGAAAATCCTTTGTGACAATACTGGTACAATTGCCTTGGCAAAGGAATCCAGATTTCACAAAAGAACCAAGCACATCAATAGGCGCTTCAATTCCATCTGTTATCAAGTGTCGGAGGGGGACATAGAGATTTGGAAGACACATACGAATCTGAATGTTGCAGACCCATTGACTAAGCCTCTTCCACAAGCAAAACATGATCAACACCAAAACTCCATGGGTGTTAGAATCATTACTTTGTAATCTAGATTATTGACTCTAATGCAAGTGGGAGACTGAAGGAAATATGCCCTAGAGGCAATAATAAAGTTATTATTTATTTCCTTATTTCGTGATAAATGTTTATTATTCATGCTAGAATTGTATTAACCGAAAACTTAGTACATGTGTGAATACATAGACAAAACATATTGTCCCTAGTATGCCTCTACTTGAGTAGCTCGTTAATAAAAGATGGTTATGTTTCCTAAACATAGACATGTGTTGTCATTTGATGACGGGATCACATCATTAGGAGAATGATGTGATGGACATGACCCATCCGTTAGGTTAGCATTATGATTGTTACAGTTTCATTGCTACTGCTTTCTTCATGACTTATACATGTTCCTCAGACTATGAGATTATGCAACTCCCGAATACCGGAGGAACACCTTGCATGCTATAAAACATTACAATGTAAATGGGTGATTATAAAGATGCTCTACAGGTGTCTCCAAAGGTGTTTGTTGGGTTGGCATAGATCGAGATTAGGATTTGCCACTCCGTGTTTCCAAGAGGTATCTCTGGGCCCTCTTGATAATGCTCATCACTAAAAGCCTTGCAAGCATTGTGACTAATGAGTTAGTTGCGGGATGAAGTATTACGGAACGAGTAAAGAGACTTGCCGGTAACGATATTGAACTAGGTATGATGATACCGACGATCGAATCTCGGGCAAGTAACATACCGATGGCAAAGGGAACAACGTATGTTGTTATGCGGTTTGACAGATAAAGATCTTCATAGAATATGTAGGAGCCAATATGAGCATCCAGGTTCCGCTATGTGTCTCGTTCATGTCTACATAGTTCTTGAACCTGTAGGGTCCGCACACTTAATGTTGAGGATATAACTACTGAGTGTAAACCGCCCAGGAGGGGCCGGTTCACGCTCAATTATACTGAAGCCCATGAAGACAAGGAGATGGCATTTTATTGATCAAGCTTAGAGGCCCAGACCCCAAAGGCGGATTAGGGCCCATAGTGGTAAACCATCATAATTGTATAACTTGTATTGTAAGTTAGGGAAAGGGAGAGACTGCTACCTCTTGAGCACTGTGTTGGATTTCCCCGAAGAGGAGAGGATGATGCAGCAAAGTAGCGTAAGTATTTCCCTCAGTTTTTGAGAACCAAGATATCAATCCAGTAGGAGACCACGCACAAGTCCCTCGTACCTGCACAAAATGATAGCTCCTCGCAACCAACACGATTAGGGGTTGTCAATCCCTTCACAGTCACTTACGAGAGTGAGATGTGATAGAGATGATAAATAATATTTTTGGTATATAGATGCAAAGTGAAAAGTAAAAGGCAAAGTAAAAACAAAGCAAGTAATAAAGCAATGGAGATTGATATGATGAGAATAGACCCGGGGGGCATAGGTTTCACTAGTGGCTTCTCTCAAGAGCATAGATATTCTACGGTGGGTGAACAAATTACTGTTGAGCAATTGACAGTATTGAGCATAATTATGAGTATATCTAGGTATGATCATGTATATAGGCATCACGTCCAAAACAAGTAGATCAAACGATTCTCAAGATCTACTACTATTACTCCACTCATCGACCGCTATCCAAAGATGCATCTAGAGTATTAAGTTAAAAAGCAGTAATGCCTTTAGCAAGATGACATGATGTAGAGGATAAATTCATGCAATATGATAAAAAACATCTTGTTATCCTCGATGGCAACAATACAATACGTGCCTTGCTGCCCTTCTACATCCTTTGGGAAAGGACACCGCAAGATTGAACCCAAAGCTAAGCACTTCTCCCATTGCAAGAACTACCAATCTAGTCACAAACCAAAAGGATAATTCGAAGAGACTTGCAAAGATAACTCAATCATACAAAAAAGAATTCAGAGAAGATTCAAATATTATTCCTAGATAAGTTGGATCATAAACCCACAATTCATCGGTCTCAACAAACACACCGCAAAAAGAAGATTACATCGAATAGATCTCCACGAGAGAGGGGGAGAACATTGTATTGGGATCCAGAAAGAGAGAATAAGCCATCTAGCTACTAGCTATGGACCCGAAGGTCTGAAGTAAACTACTCACACTTCATCGGAGGGGCTATGGTGTTGATGTAGAAGCCCTTCGTGGTGGATGCCCCCTCCGGCGGAGCTCCGGAACAGGCCCCAAGATGGGATCTCATGGATACAGAAGGTTGTAGTGGTGGAATTAGGTGTTTGGCTCCTCATCTGATCATTTGGGGATACGTAGGTATATATAGGAGGAAGGAGTACGTCGGTGGAGAAACAGGGGGCCACGAGGTAGGGGCGCGCCCTAGGGGGGGCACGCCCCCCACCCTCGTGACCGCCTCTGTTACTTCTTGGAGTAGGGTCCAAGTCTCCTGGATCACGTTTGGTGAGAAAATCACGTTCCCGAAGGTTTCATTCCGTTTGGACTCCATTTGATATTCCGTTTCTTCGAAACACCGAAATAGGCAAAAAAACAGCAATTCTGGGCTGGGCCTCCGGTTAATAGGTTAGTCCCAAAAAAAATATAAAACTGGAAAATAAAGCCCAATAAAGTCCAAAACAGTAGATAAAGTAGCATGGAGCAATCAAAAATTATAGATACATGGGAGACGTATTAGGCATCCCCAAGCTTAATTCCTGCTCGTCCTTGAGTAGGTAAATGATAAAAAGAGAATTTTTGATGCGGGCTGCCCCCTCCATGAGTATGCTGAAAATGTCCTCCTGACTTTGGGGTAAAGCGTGGCTTTTGCTGAACTCCAGAATTATACTTCCCCTGTGCATACTTCCTCTTACGATTATCAATTTGCCGCTGCTTCCCTTCAATCATAAGAGCACGATCTACTAACTCCTGGTAGTTATTGAAAGTGGCTACCATCAACCGCATGCTCACTCATCATTCACCCTTCTAGAAACTTCTCCTGCTTAGTCGCATCCGTAGCAACGTCATCCGGGGCATAACGTGCTAGCTTACTAAAATCATCCACATACCGCCAACCGTCCATCCTCCTTGGTGTAAGTTCTTAAACTCACGCTTCTTCATGGCCATAGCTCCCGCTAAAACATGGGCAGATGAAATGCTTGTCAAACTCGATTCCATGTGACAAGGTCTCTGAGGTAAGTGGTCAGTAAAATTCTCCCACCATGCTTTGCTGGTCCGCTGTGATCGCTGCAAACTTCACCTTTTCTCCATCTGTGCATCCTGTAGTGGTCAACTCCCTCCCTATCTTACGGAGCCAATCATCTGCTACTATCGGCTCGGTGCTACTAGAAAACACCGGCGAATTCAACCTTAAGAAACGTGCTAGATGGTCAACAGGTGGTGGTGGTGGTGGGTTGTTGTTGTTGCCTTGGTTCTGTACCAATGTTTGAATCAAGGTATTCTGCTGCTGAATCAACTGAGTGATCTCTGGCGGGAAAACAAACTCGGGGTCGCGTCTCGGAGGCATCTGAGGGTTTAAGGGAAGAGTTAAGAATAGAATGAGGTCTAGTGAGAATACACTACCCATATGCACATGAGTCAAAACACACAATATCATTCCAATCAATTCAAACAAGGGCATACAACGGTCTAACTATCGTTACAAAAGTGCTTGGACTAAAACTAGTTAAATGGTGGAAAATTCTACTACTGTTATGGTGGTCAACTAGAAAAACTGCTCCAATGCAGATTCCATGATATCTACTCCAGCTTCATCAACATAGTCATCATCGCTATCATCGGGGTCCGAGTCGGTGTCGTCAATGATGATATAATTATCTGGACATGTAGGTTCATCCTCTTCTCCCTTGGGTGCTGAACCTCCCATGAATACGCCAAACTTCTCCTTAAGGTCACCGTTCTGTCTTACTAGAGCGACGATTTCTTCCATATAGTCTTTACGCGTAGCCTTTAGTTCTGCTTCTAGCTCCTTGATCCTGGTCATAGCCTTCTGTAGCTCCTCCATATCTGCGCACATCTGGTTCTCCTGGCGTCGGATGTGTTGGTTTAACTCCTAAATATAAGATGCGATGGATCTGTCCCTCCTGGTGGCGATCATCTCCCAATGCTCATCTCGGCGCCCAAAAATCTGGTAGATAGTATTCTTCAGATCGTTGCGGTAAACTTCTCCAATTCCTCCCATGGCGATGTGAGCTGCCATGCTCTTTCCTAGGCTCCATGTTGGCACATCAAAGGTAAACTCTATTGGCTCCATGACTGGTGCAAACGTCCTTCCTGGAATGTAGACTTGAATCCTCCAGCGCTCCTCTTCGGGTAAAGTGGCGTTGAAAGTTCCAGTGAAGCTTGGTACTCCTATGTTCAAGTATCTAGCGGCTTCCTTCAAGTGACATCCAAAAGGTGAATTCTCATCGGGTTGCACGAACTTGATCCTTGCATCCGCCATCCTAAAGAATAGAAAAGATGAGGAGTCAGAAATAAGAAGAAAGAGTAGTGATCTAGGGCTTAAGCTTAGTGGCCGTGTCCTACAGTCAGCGTGTGCTCTGATACCACCTTGTAGCGACCAGACCTCAACCAGTCTGATCTCAGTGCTCAGTGTCCTCCCTGGATCAGTAACGCTGACACCACACAGTACTTGGAGGATTTATAACAGAGTAGCAATCACACACTTATTACATCGAATGTCTCAAAAGAGAACTTATTGAAATAAATATGGCTTAAGGCCATCTAAAACGATAACAGCGGAAGGCTTGGAAGATAAGCGAGTCCATCAACTCCAACGGCATCACTGAGTATAGAACCATGACCTAAAAGCACCTTACTCATCGTCTGAAAAGTCTGCAACATGAAACGTTGCAGCCCGAAAACGGGTCAGCACATGGAATATGCTGGCAATGTAACACATAGAGAATAACAATGGAGATAGGCTACACTACATGCATATTTGGCTGGTGGTAAAGCTCTATGGTTACAGTTTTTGCATAAAGCCAATTTTCCCCTACTGCAAAGGAATAAATTTATTTAACTATCATGGTGGTTGTTAAACATTAAGAATGGTTGACAGCATCCTCAATCCCAATTAAAAAGTACTCATTGAAAACCCAACAGTATTAATTAAAGTAACATGATGAGATTCACATGATAATCAAGTACTAGATACTCAAGATGTCCATAACCGGAGACACAGCTAACCATGATTAGTTTATACACTCTGCAGAGGTTTGCGCACTTTCCCCACATGACTCGATCGCCTCCGCTTGATTTCTCGCACTACATGATGTTTGAGAAACGGATGACCGAGACATAGTCTTTCAGAAGCACTCGCACCTTACAAGAGGGGTAGACCGTACCAACCTACATCCCCTACATCTGCTAGTCCACCCCGTAAGAGTTCGCACAACTTAGTCAACTATGCTAGAGCCCATAATAGCATGTGGCTGCACACGGAAGTTTCTAGTTTGAATAATCTCATGATCCCTTTGAGCCTAGGTGGCGGTCCGAAGAAATACAGGCAAGTCCTGCTAGAAAACAGGTGCCTCAATCCACCCAGATGTGTGTTTAAGTTGCCACCTTAAATAAACCATTAATTAACAATCTCACATCTGTCATGGATTACACTCACCCAATCCACGTCTACTAGCATAGCATGGCATAATAAGCAAACATAGAAGTAACTCCCAAAGGTTTGACAATAAAACAGGTAATAGGTACTACCTCATCTACTTCCCATCCCATAATTTAATTAGATCCTAATCATGCAATGTTTGAGGATAGATCTAATGCATAAAAACTGGGTAGTAGAAAAGGTATGATCAAGTGTTACTTGCCTTGCTGATGATCCGCGAAACCTAGAGACTCGAAATAACGGGCGGCGCACTCCGGGTATTCTATCGCAGACAAACAAACAAGCATACAATAAGTACTCATCTAATGCACAAGTAAAACTCAAACAAAAGATCCAACCAGAATGTTCAACTTAAGAACTCCGGTTTGCAAAAAGAATCAAATCAAATAAAGCAACGAAAGTCAAACGGCGAAAGAAAACAGCTTCGTTTTACTAATCTGGATCTAAGTCAAATTTTACAGAAGCAAAAACTTGTTTAAGTAGATTATTCAGAAAGAGGGTTTCGTGATCAAACTCCAGGCGCTTGAATCGCCTGATTCCGATAAACGAGCGAAAAGTTATACTAAAATGAAAATCGGATCAGAAATCGCGATCAGAAAATAACCGCGGAAAATCCGAGAAAAAGAAAACGACGAACGGATTAACGAACGAACGTTCGTTAATTAAACGAATATGACGGAAAGCGTTCGCTAAAACGAACTAACGGACGAACATCCGCTAATTAACCTAAACCGAAAAAAACCGAAAACTAAAATAAAACGAATAAAAAAAACCGAAAAACCATAAACAAAAAACCGCCCGGTTTTTAAGAAAACCGGCGGCACGCGATTCAAGGCGGCGGCGAACCTCGGCGGCGGCGGCGACGCGAACCTCGGTCTCGGCGGTCCGGGCGGCGGCGCCAAGGCGGCGGCGGTGGCGGCGGCGGGCGTGGAATCGGCTAGGGTTAGGGTTTTGGCATGGGCTGGTCGGGCGGGGAATCTGGGCCGGGCGCTGGGGCGGGCGGTGGCGGCGGGTCCCGGCGCTATTTATATCGCCCGAGCGAGTCCCGCTGGCACGGCCGAGTCGGTCTGCTTTTTTAAATAATTACGCTCGGTAGAAAAATAAAAAGAAATACTAAACGGACTTCAAAAATCCCGAAATAAATTTTCCCCGGCTTCTAAAATCAAGCCGGACTAGATGAACATTTATTTGGGGCCTAGCTGCAATTTTGAAAAACACGCATATTTCCTAAATTCAAATAAAAAGCTTAAAACTCCAAAATAAATCTTATTTGATTTTTTTATTAAATCTTCATTATTTCTTTATTTTGGGAAAGTCATTTTATTCCCTCTCTGAATTTTTGGTAGTAGAAATAATTGAAGATAAAATAAATAAAATCAATGTCCTATTTTCAAAATTTGAGAAATAACCCAAATATGAAAATAACGAAATCCCCAACTCTCTCCGTGGGTCCTTGAGTTGCGTAGAATTTCTAGGATTGAGCCAACAATGCAATAAAAATAAGATATGCATGATGATCTATGTATAACATTCCAAATTGAAAATTTGGGATGTTACAAACCTACCCCCCTTAAGATGAATCTCGCCCTCGAGATTCGGGTTGGCTAGCAAATAGGTGAGGGTGGTCCTTGAGCAGATCTTCCTCTCGCTCCCAGGTGGCTTCCTCCTCGGTATGGTGGCTCCATTGAACTTTGCAAAACTTGATAACCTTGCTGCGGGTAACTCTGCTAGCATAATCCAAAATCTTAACATGTTTCTCTTCATAGGTCAGATCTTCTTTCAACTGAATCATTTCCAATGGCACCGTATCTCTTAGTGGTATATCTGCCATCTCTGCATGACACTTCTTCAGCTGTGAAACATGGAACACATCGTGAACTCCTGACAATCCCTCAGGTAATTCCAACTTGTATGCTACTTCTCCCATGCGTTCCAAACCCTTGTATGGCCCCACAAAACGTGGCGCTAACTTTCCTTTAACTCCAAAATGTTTAACTCCTCGAAGTGGAGATACTCGAAGATAAACTCTGTCTCCGACTTCGTATCCTGTCTCCTTGCGTTTCGAATCTGCATAGCTCTTCTGCCTTGACTGAGCTACCTTGAGCCTGTCGCGAATCAACTTTACTTTCTGTTCAGACTCCTTAATCAAATCTGGTCCAAACAACTGGCGGTCTCCAACCTCATCCCACAACAACGGGGTTCTGCACCTCCTTCCGTACAAGGCTTCGAAAGGGGCCATCTTCAAACTAGATTGATAACTGTTGTTGTAAGAAAACTCCGCGTATGGCAAGTTATCATCCCAACTTGATCCATAATCCAAAACACAAGCTCTAAGCATATCCTCCAAAATCTGATTGACTCTCTCGGTCATCCATCTATCTCAGGGTGGAAAGTGTGCTAAACTCCGCCTTGTTCCCAATGTTTCGTAACTGCTTTCCGAACTTTGAGGTGAATTGGGTTCCTCTATCGATACGATACTCCTCGAACTCCATGCAAACATACAATCCTCGCTATGTATATCTTAGCCAATTTGGCATCGCTTGTAGGTAGTCTTTATCGATGATGAGCTACCTTCACAAACGATCGACTACAACCCAAATCGAGTCATAGCTCGAACGAGTCCCGCAATCCGTGATGAAATCCATGCCTAGTTTATCCCACTTCCATTCGGTATAGGCAATGGCTGCAACAATCCAAATAACTTCGATGTTCGCTTTCACCCTCGACATACATCACAAATCGCTACATACTCTGCGATATCCTTCTTCATTCCGGTCCACCAGAATGTTTCCTTCAAATCCAAATACATCTTTGTATTTTCGGGGTGAATCGAATATGGTGAATCATGTGCCTCTTGCAGAATCAACTTCCTGATCTCCGGGTTATTGGGCACATAAACACGGTCCTCAAATCGTAGGGTATCGTACTCATCCTCACGAAATCCCTTAGCCTTTCCCTTGCTCATCCGTTCCTTAATAGTGGCAACTTCCGTATCTGCCTTTTGAGCTTATCTAATTTTATCCATCAACGTAGACTGAATCTCCAATGCTGCTACATAGCCTCTCGGAACTATTTCCAAACATAGCTCTCGAAGGTCCTCGGCTAACTCCTTGGGTATTTCTCCCGTCATTAGAGTATTGACATGGCTCTTGCGGCTCAATGTGTCTGCTACAACGTTAGCCTTCCCGGGGTGATAATGCAATCTCATATCATAATCCTTAATAAGTTCCAACCATCTCCTCTGCCTGAGATTTAGCTCCTTCTGCGTGAAGATGTACTTCAAACTCTTGTGATCCGTGTACACCTCACAATGATTTCCAATGAGAAAATGTCTCCACGTTTTCAGTGCATGTACTACGGCTGCTAACTCCAAATCATGAGTAGCATAGTTCAACTCATGGCGCTTAAGCTGTCGTGAAGCATACGAAACAACTCTACCCTCCTGCATAAGCACTGCTCCAAATCCTCGTCGTGAAGCATCGCAATACACTTCATAATCCTTAGTCTGATCTGGCAAAATCAACACTGGTGAGGTAACCAAATGTTTCTTCAACTCTTGGAAGCTAGCCTCACACTCCTCAGTCCAAATGAACTTAGTATCCTTCTTCAACAACTCTGTCATAGGCTTCGCAATCTTCGAGAAATTTTCTATGAATCTTTGGTAGTATCCTGCGAGTCCAAGGAAACTCCTGATCTCTCCAACTGTGGTCGGTGCTCCCCAGTTTGTCACAGTGACGACTTTAGTGGGGTCTATTGTGATACCTTCTCCGGATATAACATGTCCGAGAAATCCAACTTCCTTCAACCAAAACTCACACTTGCTGAACTTGGCATATAGCTGATGTTCCCTGAGCTTCTCGAGTACTAATCGCAAGTGCTCCTTGTGTTCCTCTTCGTTCTTCGAGTAAACCAAAATATCATCAATGAACACCACGACGAACTTATCCAAAAACTCCATAAACACCTTGTTCATCATGTCCATAAATAGGTCACGTTAGTCGGACCAAATGACATAACGGTATACTCATACAGCCCATACCGTGGTAAAAGCCGTCTTCGGTATATCTTACTCCCGAATCTTCAACTGATGGTACCCTGATCGCAAATCAATCTTGGAAAACACCTTAGCTCCTTGCAACCGATCAAACAGATCATTGATCATTGGTAGTGGGTACTTGTTCTTGATTGTTACTTCATTCAATCCGCGATAATCAACAACCATTCTTAACGATCCATCCTTGTTCTCCACTAGAAGTACTGGCGATCCCCAAGGCGAAGAACTTGGGCGAATAAAACCTTTATCCAACAACCCCTTAATCTGCTTCTTGATTTACTCCAAATCCTGGGCTGGCATCCTGTACGGTCTCTTGGATATAGGTCCAGTGCCTGGCAGTAGCTCAATTAAGAACTCAATGTCTCTATCCGGTGGCATGCCTGGCAACTCTTCTGGACATACATCGGGGAAATCCCTCACCACTAGTACTTCCTCCTGCACAACTCCTGATAAGGAATTTACATGTGCTCTCCTCGGCTCATGCCGTGATACATACTTGATCCTTCTTCCTTCAGGGGTGGTAAGCAAAATCGACTTACTGACGCAATCAATGTTCCCTCCATTCCCGTTTCCATTCTTTGTGCCATTGTGATTATGCAAGCTGCCCCCTCCATGAGTATGCTGAAAATGTCCTCCTAACTTTGGGGTAAAGCGTGGCTTCTGCTGAACTCCAGAATTATACTTCCCCTGTGCATACTTCCTCTTACGATTATCAATTTGCTGTTGCTTCCCTTCAATCATAAGAGCACGATCTACTAACTACTGGTAGTTATTGAAAGTGGCTACCATCAACTGCATGCTCAGCTCATCATTCATCCTTCTAGAAACTTCTCCCTTTAGTCGCATCCGTAGCAACGCCATATGGGGCATAACGTGCTAGCTTACTAAAATCATCCACATATCGCCAACCGTCTGTCCTCCTTGGCGTAAGTTGCGAAACTCACGCTTCTTCATGGCCATAGCTCCTGCTGAAACATGGGCAGATGAAATGCTTGTCAAACCGATTCCATGTGGCAAAGTGTCTCTGTGGTAAGTGGTCAGTAAAATTCTCCCACCATGCTATCAAGGGTCCGCTGTCGATGCGCTGCAAACTTCACCTTTTCTCCATCTGTGCATCCTGTAGTGGTCAACTCCCTCCCAATCTTACGGAGCCAATCATCTGCTGCTATCGGCTCGGTGCTACTAGAAAACACCGGCGGATTCAACCTTAAGAAACGTGCTAGATGGTCAACAGGTGGTGGTGGTGGTGGGTTGTTGTTGTTGCCTTGGTTCTGTACCAATGTTTGAATCAAGGTATTCTCACGCTGAATCAACCGAGTGATCTCTGGCAGGAAAACAAACTCGGGTCGCGCCTCGGAGGCATCTGAGGGTTTAAGGGAAGAGTTAAGAATAGAATGAGGTCTAGTGAGAATACACTACCCATATGCACATGAGTCAAAACACACAATATCATTCCAATCAATTCAAACAAGGGCATACAACGGTCTAACTATCGTTACAAAAGTGCTTGGACTAAAACTAGTTAAATGGTGGAAAATTCTACTACTGTTATGGTGGTCAACTAGAAAAACTGCTCCGATGCATATTCCATGATATCTGCTCCAGCTTCATCAACATAGTCATCATCGCTATCATCGGGGTCCGAGTCGGTGTCGTCAATGATGATATAATTATCTAGACATGTAGGTTCATCCTCTTCTCCCTTGGGTGCTGAACCTCCCATGAATACGCCAAACTTCTCCTTAAGGTCACCGTTCTGTCTTACTAGAGCGACGATTTCTTCCATATAGTCTTTACGCGTAGCCTTGAGTTCTGCTTCTAGCTCCTTGATCCTGGTCATAGCCTTCTGTAGCTCCTCCATATCTGCGCACATCTGGTTCTCCTGGCGTCAGATGTGTTGGTTTAACTCCTAAATATAAGTTGTGATGGATCTGTCCCTCCTGGTGGCGATCATCTCCCAATGCTCATCTCGGCGCCCAAAAATCTGGTAGATAGTATTCTTGAGATCGTTGCGGTAAACTTCTCCAATTCGTCCCATGGCGATGTGAGCTGCCATGCTCTTTCCTAGGCTCCATGTTGGCACATCAAAGGTAAACTCTATTGGCTCCGTGGTCGTGCAAACGTCCTTCCCGGAATGTAGACTTGAATCCTCCAGCCCTCTTCTAAAGTGGCGTTGAAAGTTCCAAAGAAGCTTGGTACTCCTATGTTCAAGTATCTAGCGGCTTCCTTCAAGTGACATCCAAAAGGTGAATTCTCATCGGGTTCTTGAACTTGATCCTTGCATCCGCCATCCTAAAGAATAGAAAAGATGAGGAGTCGAAATGAGAAGAAAGAGTAGTGATCTAGGGCTTAAGCTTAGTGGTCGGTCTCCTACAATCGTGGTGCTCGATACCACCTTGTAGCGACCAGACCTCAACCATCGATCTCAGTGCTCAGTGTCATCCCTGGATCAGTAATGCTGACACCACACAGTACTTGGAGGATTTATAACAGAGTAGCAATCACACACTTATTACATCGAATGTCTCAAAAGAGAACTTATTGAAATAAATATGGCTTAAGGCCATCTAAAACTATAACAGCGGAAGGCTTGGAAGATAAGCGAGTCCATCAACTCCAACGGCATCACTGAGTATAGAACCACGACCTAAAAGCACCTAACTCATCGTCTGAAAAGTCTGCAACATGAACCGTTGCAGCCCGAAAATGGGTCAGCACATGGAATATGCTGGCAATGTAACACATAGAGAATAACAATGGAGATAGGCTACACTACATGCATATTTGGCTGGTGGTAAAGCTCTATGGTTACAGTTTTTGCATAAAGCCAATTTTTCCCTACTGCAAAGGAATAAATTTATTTAACTATCATGGTGGTTGTTAAACATTGAGAATGGTTGACAGCATCCTCAATCCCAATTAAAAAGTACTCATTAAAAACCCAACAATATTAATTAAAGTAACATGATGAGATTCACATGATAATCTAGTACTAGATACTCAAGATGTCCATAACCGGAGACACGGCTAACCATGATTAGTTTATACACTCTGCAGAGGTTTGCGCACTTTCCCCACATGACTCGATCGCCTCCGCTTGATTTCTCGCACTACATGATGTTTGACAAACGGATAACCGAGACATAGTCTTTCAGAAGCACTCGCACCTTACAAGAGGGGTAGACCGTACCAACCTACATCCCCTACATCTGCTAGCCCACCCCGTAAGAGTTCGCACAACTTAGTCAACTATGCTAGAGCCCATAATAGCATGTGGCTGCACACAGAAGTTTCTAGTTTGAATAATCTCATGATCCCTTTGAGCCTAGGTGGCGGTCCGAAGAAATACAGGCAAGTCCTGCTAGAAAAGAGGTGCCTCAATCCACCCAGATGTGTGTTTAAGTTGCCACCTTAAATAAACCATTAATTAACAATCTCACATCTGTCATGAATTACACTCACCCAATCCACGTCTACTAGCATAGCATGGCATAATAAGCAAACGTAGAAGTAACTCCCAAAGGTTTGACATTAAAACAGGTAATAGGTACTACCTCATCTACTTCCCATCCCACAATTTAATTAGATCCTAATCATGCAATGTTTGAGGATAGATCTAATGCATAAAAACTGGGTAGTAGAAAAGGTATGATCAAGTGTTACTTGCCTTGCTGATGATCCGCTAAACCTAGAGACTCAAATAACAAAGTAAGACTCCGTATTCTATCGCAGACAAACAAACAAGCATACAATAAGTACTCATCTAATGCACAGGTAAAACTCGAACAAAAGATCCAACCAGAATGTTCCACTTAAGAACTCCGATTTGCAAAAAGAATCAAATCAAATAAAGCAACGAAAGTCAAACGGCGAAAGAAAACAGCCTCGTTTTACTAATCTGGATCTAAGTCAAATTTTACAAAAGCAAAAATTTGTTTAAGTAGATTATTTGGAAAGAGGGTTTCGAGACGAAACTCCAGGCGCTTGAATCGCCTGATTCCGATAAACGAGCGAAAAGTTATACTAAAACGAAAATCGGATCAGAAATCGCGATCAGAAAATAACCGCGAAAATCGAGAAAAGAAAACGATTTAACGGATTAACGAACGAACGTTCGTTAATTAAACGAATCTGACGAAAAGCGTTTGCTAAAACGAACTAACGGACGAACGTCCGCTAATTAACCTAAACCGAAAAAAACCGAAAAACTAAAATAAAACGAATCAAAAAAACCAAAAAAAAAACCGTAAAGAAAAAACCGGCGGCACGCGATTCGAGGCGGCGGCGAACCTCGGCGGCGGCGGCGGCGACGAAGTCCGCGAAGTTCGGTGGTCCGGCGGCATTGGGCGGCAAGGGCGGATCTGGTCATGCAATGAAATCGGCTAGTGTTAGGGTTTCGGCGGGGTGGGCGTGGCCACATGGGAATCTGGCCGGGCGCTGGGCTGGGGGCTGGCGGGGTCCCGGCGCTATTTATAGTGCCCCGAGCGAGTCCCGCTGGCACGGCCGAGTCGGTCGGTCGCGTTTTTTAAATAATTACGCTCGGTAGAAAAATAAAAAGAAATACTAAACGGACTATAATAATCCCGAAATAAATTTTCCCCGGCTTCTAAAATCAAGCCGGACTAGATGAACATTTATTTGGGGCCTAGCTACAATTTTGAAAAACGCGCATTTTTCCTAAATTCAAATAAAAAGCGAAAAACTCCAAAATAAATCTTATTTGATTTTTTTATTAAATCTTCATTATTTCTTTATTTTTGGAAAGTCATTTTATTCCCTCTCTGAATTTTTGGTAGTAGAAATAATTGAAGATAAAATAAATAAAATCAATGATCCTATTTTCAAAATTTGAGAAATAACCCAAATATGAAAATAACGAAATCCCCAACTCTCTCCGTGGGTCCTTGAGTTGCGTAGAATTTCTAGGATCAAGCCAACAATGCAATAAAAATATGATATGCATGATGATCTATGTATAACATTCCAAATTGAAATTTTGGGATGTTACATGCCCATCAATTGATGTCAACATGAGGAGTATGGATTGCCATGCAACGGATGCACTAGAGCTATGAATGCTCAAAAGAAAACTAGTGGGTGTGCATCCAACTTGCTTGCTCATGAAGACCTAGGGCATTTGAGGAAGCCCATCGTAGGAATATACAAGCCAAGTTCTATAATGAAAAATTCCCACTAGTATAAAAAGACAACTTATGAGACTCACTACATGAAGAACAAGGTGCTACTTTGAAGCACAATATATGAGACTCACTACATTAAGAACAAGGTGCTACTTTGAAGCACAAGTGTGGAAAAAAGAGATAGTAGCATTGCCCTTTTTATTTATTTTCTTTTTTTTGGGCCTTTCTTTTTTTCTTTTAGCCTTTCTCTTTTTTTTGGCAATGCTCTAATAATGATGATCATCACACTTCTATTGATTACAACATAAGGATTACAACTCGAAACTTAGAACAAGATATGACTCTATATGAATGCCTCCGTGGTGTATCGGGATGGTGCAATGAATCAAGAGTGACATGTATAAAAAATAATGCATGGTGGCTTTGCCACAAATACGATGTCAACTACATGATCATGCAATGGCAATATGACAAAAGTAATGTATGTCATGATGATGATGATGATGATGATGATGGAAGTTGCATGGCAATATATCTCGGAATGGCTATGGAAATGCCATGATAGGTATGTATGGTGGCTGTTTTGAGGAAGATATAAGGAGGTTTATGTGTGATAGAGCGATCGTATCACGGGGTTTGATGCACCGCCAAGTTTGCACCAACTCTCAAGGTGAGAAAGGGCAATGCACGGCATCAAGAGGCTAGCAAAGGCGAAAGGTGAGAGTGCGATAATCCATGGACTCAACATTAGTCAAAAGAACTCATATACTTATTGCAAAAATTTAGAAGTCATCAAAATCAAGTACTACACGCATGCTCCTAGGGGATAGATTGGTAGGAAAAGACCATCGCTCGTCCCCGACCGCCACTCATAAGGATGCACAAGCTGTACACTTCATGTTTCAAATTTGTTACACAACTTTAACCATACGTGCATGCTACGGGATTTGCAAACTTCAACACAAGCATTCTTTGAATTCATAATCACCCAACTACCACGACTTTGATATTATCACCTCCATATCTCAAAACAATTATCAAGCATCAAACTTATCTTAGTATTCAATTCACTCAAAAGAAAGTTTCACATATCTTGAACACCAAGTATATTAACATCAAGCAAATTACCATGCTATTAACGACTCTCAAAATAATTTAAGTGAAGCATGAGAGATAAATAGTTTCTTTAAAACAAATCCACCACCATGCTCTAAAATATCAAAGTGAAGTACTAGAGCAAAAATTATCACGCTCAAAAGATATAAGTGAAGCACTATGAGCAAAACTATCAAGCTCAAAAGATAAAAGTGAAGCACATAAAGTATTCTAGCAAATTCCAATTCATGTATGGCTCTCTCAAAAGGTGTGTACAGCAAGGATGATTGTGGTAAACTAACAAGTAAAGATGCAAATAATACAAGACGCGCCAAGCAAAACACATATCATGTGGTGAATAAAAATATAGCTCCAAGTAAATTACGGATGGAAGTAGATGAAAGAGGGGATGCCTTCCGGGGCATCCCCAAGCTTTTACTTTTTGGTGTTCTTGGATTATCTTGGGGGTGCCATGGGCATCCCCAAGCTTAGGCTCTTGCCACTCCTTGTTCCATAATCCATCAAAAGAATTCACCCAAAACTTGAAAACTTCACAACACAAAACTCAATAGAAATCTTGTGAGCTCCGTTAGAGAAAGAAAACAAAAGACTACTTCAAGGTACTGTAATGAACTCATTATTTATTTATATTGGTGTTAAACCTACTGTATTCCAACTTCTCTATGGATTATAAACTATTTTATTAGCCATAGATTCATCGAAATAAGCAAACAACACACGCAAGAATCTATCAAAAACATAACAGTCTATAGTAATCTGTAACTAACGCAAACTTCCGGTACTCTAAAACTTCAACCAAAATAGGAAGTCCTGGAAAATTTGTTTATTTAACAGAAGCAAAAAGAATCAACGCAAAAGCACGTTCCTGCGATTTAACAAAACTATATTCGTGCGTGCAAAGTTTCTGTTTTTCAGAAAAATCAAATCAACTATCATCATAGGTTATCCTATAGGTTCTACTTGGCACAAACACTAATTAAAAGATAAACCACATCCAAACAGAGGATAGATGGATTATTTATTCCTAAACAGAATCAAAAACAAAAAAAAATTGGGTTGCCTCCCAACAAGCGCTATCGTTTAACGCCCCTAGCTAGGCATAAAAGCAAGGATAGATCTAGGTATTGCCATCTTTGGTAGGCAATCCATAAGTGTCTCTCATGATAGATTCATATGGTAATTTTATTTTCTTTCTAGGGAAGTGTTCCATGCCCTTCTTTAAGGGAAATTGGAATCTAATATTCCCTTCCTTCATATCAATAATTTCACCAATCGTTCTAAGGAAAGGTCTACCAAGAATAATAGGACATGAAGGATTGCAATCTATATCAAGAATGATAAAATATACGGGCACATAATTCCTATTTGCAATAATAAGAACATCATTAATTCTTCCCATAGGCTTTTTAATAGTTTAATCTGCAAGACGCAAGTTTAGAGAGAAATTATCAAAGTCACGGAAATCTAGCAAATCACACAAAGTTTTGGGAATAGTAGAGACACTAGCACCCAAATCACTCAAAGCATAAAACTCATAATCTTTAATTTTAATTTTAATAGTAGGTTCCCACTCATCATAGAGTTTTCTAGGGATAGAAACTTTCAAATTAAGTTTTTCTTCATAAGATTGCATCAAGGCATCAACAATGTGTTCGGTAAAGGCCTTATTTTGACTATAAGCATGAGGAGAATCTAGCACGATTGCAACAAGGAAATACAACCAATTAAAGAGAAATTTTCATAATTAAATTCCTTGAGATACAAAAAAGTGGGTTTAGCAACATCCCGGCTTTTATTTCTTTCAATCCCACTTTCATCAATTTCATCATCAAGATCTAGAAACTCCGCATTCTTAAAACGCCTTCTAGGTAAAGGAAGATCATATTCAGTTTCATCAAGATTCATATTACAAAACAAAGATTTAATGGGGGGCACATCAATAACTTTTAGATCTTCATCTTGATTTTCATAGGAATTGGAAGAACACGCTTTAATAAAAGCATCTTTGGAAGCACGCATCCTAGCGGTTCTTTCTTTGCACTCATCAATGGAAATTCTCATGGCTTTGAGAGACTCATTGATATCATGCTTAGGAGGAATAGATCTAAGCTTTAAAGAATCAATTTCAAGAGAAATTCTATCAACGTTCCTAGCCAAATCATCAACTTTAAGCAATTTCTCTTCAAGCAAAGCATTAAAATTCTTTTGTGAATTCATAAACTCTTTAACACTACTCTCAAATTCAGAGGGCATCTTATTAAAATTTCCATAAGAGTTGTTGTAGGAATTTCCATAATTATTAGAAGGATTATTCCCTCTATACGCGTTGTTTCCAAAACTATTCCTACCAAGAAAATTCACATCCATAGATTCATTATTATTCTCAATCAAAGTAGACAAAGGCATATCATTGGGATCAAGAGAAGTATTTTTAGTAGCAAACATCTTCATAAGTTCATCCATCTTTTCACTCAAAACATTGATTTCTTCTATAGCATGCACTTTTTTACTAGAAGATCTTTTGGTGTGCCATTGAGAATAATTAGCTATAATATTATCAAGCAATTTTGTAGCATCTCCTAACGTAATTTCCATAAACGTGCCTCCCGCGGCCGAATCTAAAAGATCATCACTCTAGAAGAAAAATTCAATCCGGCATAAAAAATTTGTATGATCATCCATAAATTCAAACCATGAGTAGGGCAATTGCGAAGCATCAATTTCATTCTTTCCCAAGATTGGGCAACATGCTCATGATCAAGTTGTTTAAACTTCATAATATCGTTCCTAAGAGTGATGATCTTAGCGGGAGGAAAATACTTAGAGATAAAAGCATCTTTGCACTTGTTCCAAGAATCAATACTATTTTTAGGCAAAGACGAAAACCAAACTTTAGCACGATCTCTAAGTGAAAACGGAAATAACTTCAATTTGACAATATTGTTATCCGTATCTTTCTTCTTTTGCATATCACACAAATCAACAAAATTGTTTATATGAGTAGCGGCATCTTCACTAGGAAGGCCGGCAAATTGATCTTTCATAACAAGATTCAACAAAGCGGTATTGATTTCACAAGACTCATCATTATTAAGAGGAGCAATCGGAGTACTAAGGAAATCATTATTGTTGGTATTCGAGAAGTCACACAATTTGGTATTATCTTGCGCCATGGCAACAAGTAATCCAACACACAAGCAAACAGAAAGGCAACGGGAAAAAGCAAACGGGAAAAGAGAGAAGGAGATTGGGAAAGAGAGGGCGAATAAAACAGCAAGGGTGAAGTGGGGGAGAGGAAAACAAGAGGCAAATGGCAAATAATGTAATGCGAGAGATAGGGATTGTGATGGGTACTTGGTATGGTTGACTTGCTCTTGCGTGAGCCTCCCCGGCAACAGTGCCAAAAATTCTACATGCTACCTCTTGAGCACTGCGTTGGATTTCCCCGAAGAGGAGAGGATGATGCAGCAAAGTAGCGTAAGTATTTCCCTCAGTTTTTGAGAACCAAGGTATCAATCCAGTTGGAGACCACGCACAAGTCCCTCGTACCTACACAAAATGATAGCTCCTCGCAACCAACGCGATTAGGGGTTGTCAATCCCTTCACGGTCACTTACGAGAGTGAGATCTGATAGAGATGATAAATAATATTTTTGGTATTTTTCGTATATAGATGCAAAGTGAAAAGTAAAAGGCAAAGTAAAAAACAAAGCAAGTAATAAAGTAATGGAGATTGATATGATGAGATAGAATAGACCCGGGGGGCATAGGTTTCACTAGTGGATTCTCTCAAGAGCATAGATATTCTACGGTGGGTGAACAAATTACTGTTGAGCAATTGACAGAATTGAGCATAATTATGAGTATATCTATGTATGATCATGTATATAGGCATCACATCCAAAACAAGTAGATCGAAACGATTCTGCATCTACTACTATTACTCCACACATCGACCGCTATCCAGCATGCATCTAGAGTATTAAGTTAAAAACAGAGTAACACCTTAAGCAAGATGACATGATGTAGAGGGATAAATTCATGCAATATGATAAAAAACATCTTGTTACCTCGATGGCAACAATACAATATGTGCCTTGCTGCCCCTTCTGTCACTGGGAAAGGACACCGCAAGATTAAACCCAAAGCTAAGCACTTCTCCCATTGCAAGAACTACCAATCTAGTTGGCCAAACCAAAAGGATAATTCGAAGAGACTTGCAAAGATAACTCAATCATACAAAAAAGAATTCAGAGAAGATTCAAATATTATTCCTAGATAAGTTGGATCATAAACCCACAATTCATCGGTCTCAACAAACACATCGCAAAAAGAAGATTACATCGAATAGATCTCCATGAGAGAGGGAGAGAACATTGTATTGGGATCCAGAAAGAGAGAAGAAGCCATCTAGCTACTAGCTATGGACCCGAAGGTCTGAAGTAAACTACTCACACTTCATCGGAGGGGCTATGGTGTTGATGTAGAAGCCCTCCGTGGTGGATGCCCCCTCCGGCGGAGCTCCGGAACAGGCCCCAAGAAAGGATCTCATGGATACAGAAGGTTGCGGCGGTGGAATTAGGTGTTTGGCTCCTCATCTGATTGTTTGGGGATACGTAGGTATATATAGGAGGAAGGAGTACGTCGGTGGAGCAACAGGGGGCCCACGAGGCGGGGCGCGCCTAGGGGCGCCCCACCTCGTGACCGCCTCACATACTTCTTGGAGTAGGGTCCAAGTCTCTGGATCACGTTCGTGAGAAAATCACGCTCGAAGGTTTCATTCCGTTTGGACTCTGTTTGATATTCCGTTTCTTGAAAGCAAAGAAATAGGCAAAAAAACAGCAATTTCGGCTTTGGGCCTCCGGTTAATAGGTTAGTCCCAAAATAATATAAAAGTGGAAAATAAAGCCCAATATTGTCCAAAACAGTAGATAAAGTAGCATGGAGCAATAAAAAATTATAGATACGTTGGAGACGTATCAGAGACCGAGCCGAACGCTTGTATAAGTCGGCCTCGGGACTCTGTAAACCGGCCGGGCGTCAACCTGTGTATATAAAGGGACGACCTGGCGGCGGTTCAGGGAGAACAGACAACAACTCGAGACCCAGGCAAAGCGTATTTGCTCCCTGGTCATCAAAACCCCAATAATTCCATCACAACTAGACGTAGGCTTTTACCTTCATTGAAGGGGCCGAACTAGTATAAACTCTCATGTCCCTTATCCGGTTTAACCCCTTTAGGCTAATCTCGTTGCGATGGCTCCACGACTAAGTCCTTCCGCTGGGACATCTGACGTGATATTTCCATGACAGTTGGCGCCCACCATGGGGCTATGGCACGATGGTTTCAAGTTCTTGAAGGGCGTCTTTGAAGGACTCAAGGGGTACGTGGCTGGTCGGATGACCAAGAGTCGTCGCGGCAAGCTCTACATCGACGACGCAGGATGGGGCCCCGAGGCCGGCTCAATCGAGTACGGGTACCGGGTCCCCTTTGGTGGAATTCATGTTTTTATTAGCAAGATCAGCGAACCAGGCCCTGAGCTGGACATCTCCACCGACCTCGTCGAGACGGCTCAGCGTGCAAGTCCTGCCCGGGTTCAGCTTGCCATGAAGCGTGCGTTCGTAGGATTCATCCATGGTGCAAAGTCTGAACCGGTGTTCGATGGTGAGACAGCCATCTACTCAGATGGTGAGTCATCCATTGGTGAGACCGAGTCACTATACCAACTGCATGATGGCCGGTTTGAGGGATACTCCGATGGTGACAGTATTCCGGGTCCCCTTGAACCGCCAAACCGGGTTGCAATCTTCATGGCCGGTACACAGCCCACCGTGCAATCTTCATCTACAGCAGCAATGGTCTCCGGATTGGCAGCCGCGGCAGGAGGCCCGGCGCACCGGCCGGCTCAAGTTCTGGCCGGTTTACTGGATGCCTTGACAGCATTGTTGACTACAGTGGTGACTCCCGAGACTCAAAATCAGCATAATGCGGATGTTGCAAAGCTAAAGGATCAGATAGCTCATGCCAAGGCGGATCTGGCAGCTGAGGAGGCCAGGATGGGTGAAGAGCGGGCCGCTTTAGATGCCCAATCACAATAGATCCAGGCGCAGAATTACCGGCTTATGTTGGATCAGAACGCATCAAACGACGTTATGAGAAGGAAGTATCGATCTCGACTGCCACAAATTTACGAAGGTCTGAATCTCTTCGGTACACCAGGAGCTGGGCCTAGCAATCCGGCAGGAGTAAACCAGACCGAGGCACCTGGGGCGGCACCGGACCAGCCACGGGAGATGGACCCGCCTCGACGGACGGACAACCCGCCACAATATGTAGCAACACCGCCGGACACTTTTCTAGCCCTTTGGATAATATGATTCCAGCAGCATCATGTTTGGCGGCTATTTCGATGGAGGGTGATTCATTAGCAGCGATTGAGACTCGACGAGCCAGGGATCTTCTTTAAACCGTTGTTGTATAGCAACAGGCTTATTCCTACAGCCGAGACATAATACATTCAACCCCTCGTCCGAGCAAGAGTTATAGCAGGCACATAGACGAACTGGCCGTGTCAAGTAGTGCGCGGCGTTGTGATGCCCCTCGAGGGCCTAATCCGGTGAACAGCAGTTTGAATGCTCAGGATGTGGTGGATAATGGCAGAGCGTGAAGGGAGGCTGCATTAGCAGCGCAACACGCGGGTCGTCATCGACCCATCCCGGTTCAGCCAGTTGCGTCAGTGGAACGAGGGACTGGGCTTGCCTTCAGCTCCTGGGGAGTGCCGTGTCTCATCCCGGCTCTCCGTAATGTGTGGCTGCCCAAAGATTTCAAAGGGCCACGCAAGGTGCCCAATTATACTGCTAATCATCCCCCCAAGGCGTGGGTTGAAAGTTATGAGATGGCAATGGAGATGCTAGATGTGGATGAAGCGGCATGTGCAAAGTACTTTACCATGATGCTAGAAGGATCGGCTCGCACCTGGTTGAAGAGCCTGCCTGCTAACTCGATTAATTCATGGGATGAGTTGAAGGCCAAGTTCATAGCAAACTTCAAAGATACATGCAAGCACCCTATGTCCATTGTAGATCTGGCGGCTTGTGTCCAAGGAGAGAATGAATCAACAACCCATTGGGTGCGCTGGGTTTCAAAAAATTTGCACTCGTCAGGCCGCATCAATCCAGATACTGCAATTGTGACGTTGGAAGGCAATTGCCGGTTTAAATCACTTAAAATGAAGTTGGGACGGCTCAAGCATCACTACAATGATATGGGAACACTCATGGCGGCTCTGGTTAAGTATGCTGATTCTGGTAATACCAAAGACCCTAATTCTGATAAAGAGAAACAGGAGAAGGGAAAGAAGAATGCCGGTTCAAAGGAACAGCATAACCAGGCGGGCCACGGAAATAATGGTAAGCATAAAGCGGACAATTCTGATTTTGTGGCTAACACCAGTATGCAGGGTAATATGCAGCGCCATAAGGGTAAACCGCCCCAGCGCGCTGGAGGAATGAATCTAGAATGCCTGTTAAACCAGCCTTGCCCAAAGCATGGGATAAAGGAGGCTCCGGCCACGCACCTTTGGAAGGATTGCCACATCATGAGGGAATTCAAAAACTCTGATCTTTTCTGGTATGATCAGGGTCCATCTGGTTTCCGGTCCGGGATTTCATGGGCCGGGTTACGGTGGTGGCGGTTCAAACTCAGGGTTTCAGAATAATCAGGGCAATCAGAATAACCAAGGTGGTAACCATCAACAGGGTAGTCAGGGGAATCAACAGCAGTCGGGTTATTAGAGCAACCCAAAGCAGTTAAACGGTGGACAGTATCATGTCTTCACTACTAGCTTGTGCAAGCGTGATCAGAAACTCCATAAAAGGGCAGTGAACTCTATTGAACCGGCGGTGCCCCATTATCTACACTGGTTTGAGCAGCCTATTGTCTGGAGCAGAGAGGATCATCCGCCCCGGGTTGACAATCCGGGTCACCTAGCTCTGGTGGTTGCACCACAGGTGGGAGGTTACAAGTTCACTAAGGTGCTCATGGACAGAGGAAGCAGTATCAATATCTTGTACTATGAAACCTTCCGGCGTATGGGGTTGACAGATAAGAATCTTAGATTGTCAAACACCATTTTTCACGGAGTGGTGCCTGGTAAATCGGCTTACCCAGTTGGTAAGATAGCTCTGGAGGTGGTTTTTGGAGATGATCATGATTCTAGGTCCAAGACGCTGACCTTTGAAGTGGTCAAGATCAGAAGTCCGTACCATGATTTATTTGGACGTCCGGTTTATGCTAAATTCATGGCAAGGTCGTGTTATGTTTATCTGCAGCTCAAGATGCCGGGTCACAAGAGGACCATCACGGTTCATGGTAGCCGTAGATTGCTCTGGAGTGTGAGGAAGGTGACGCGGCATATGCTGAATCGGTTTGTGCAACGGAAGAGTTGAAGTTTTATAAGGACAATGTTGATCCGGCAGACATGACCTCTCTAAAGAAGCCTACTATGGAGCATGATCCGGCTTTGAAACTCAAATCGGCTGATGAGACTAAACTGGTTGATTTTGTTCCTGGCGATTCATCCAAGCAGTTCGGCATCAGCGTCAACTTGGATCCCAAATAGGAAAGCGCGCTCATCGAGTTCATCCGTGAGAACCGGGACATCTTTGCATGGAAGCCTTCTGACATGCCAGGTGTACCGAGGGAACTCGCTGAGCACACTCTTAATATTGATCCGAAGTTCAAACCGGTTAGACAGTTTCTTCGCCGATTTAATGAGGAGCGGCGCAAGGCCATTGGAGAAGAGGTAGCCCGGCTCCTGGCAGCAGGGTTTATCATGGAAGTGTTTCACCCAGAGTGGTTGGCTAATCCGGTGCTGGTACTTAAGAAAATGGCACTTGGCGTATGTGTGTGGATTACACAGATTTGAACAAGGCTTGCCCAGCTGATCCCTTTGCCCTCCCTCATATTGATCAAATCATTGATGCTACGGCGGGTTGTGAGCGTTTGAGTTTCTTGGATGCTTATTCTGGTTATCATCAGATCAAGATGGCAGTTAAGGACCAGGAGAAGACAACTTTCATTACTCCCTTTGGAGCCTTCTGTTATGTATCTATGCCTTTTGGGCTCAAGAGTGTCAAGGCAACTTATCAACGCTGTGTGCAGAATTGTCTTCATACTCAGATTGGGCGCAATGTTCATGCCTATATGGATGATATTGTGGTTAAGTCTAGGAAGGCGGAGACACTCATATCTGATTTGCAAGAAACCTTTGATAATTTGAGAGTTTACAAAATGATGCTCAATCCGGCTAAGTGTGTCTTCGGTGTACCGGTCGGCAAGCTCTTGGGTTTTCTGGTGTCCAATCGGGGTATTGAGGCTAATCTGGAAAAGATCAAGGCTATCACATCTCTGGCTAAACTGGCATGTATCAATGATGTTCAACGCTTGGCGGGTCCTATTGCGGCTTTGAACCGGTATATCAGCAGGTTGGGCAAAAAGGCGATCCCTGTGTACCAGATGTTAAAGAAGACAGACAATTTTGTAAGGAGCGATGCTGCTGATGCGGCGTTTGAAGACTTGAAGAAACAGTTGGCCGAACCGCCGGTTCTTGCCACTCCAGTTGATAAGGAGCCACTGCTGTTATATGTGGCTGCTAATGCCCGGGTTGTCAGTGTCGCCATTGTGGTAGAGCGCAAGGAGGCTGGGAAGGAATACCCGGTTCAAAGGCCGGTTTATTATATCAGCGAGGTGCACATCGAGTCAAAACAAAGATATCTGCATTGGCAGAAGCTGGTATATGGGGTTTTTATGGCAAGTAGGAAGCTTAAACAATACTTTCAAGGTCATCCCATCACGGTGGTCAGTTCTGCTCCTTTGGGGGATATCATACAGAACAGGGAAGCAACTGGCCGGGTTGCTAAGTGGGCTTTTGAGCTTGTAGCACACGGTTTGAAGTATATGCCTCGAACAGCAATCAAATCCCAGGCCCTTGTGGATTTCATCAATGATTGGACAGAGTTACAGATACCGGAGGACAAACCGGACAGTACATACTGGACCATTCACTTTGATGGGTCCAGGCAATTGGAGGGCTCGGGGGCTGGGGTTGTCCTTACTTCCCCTCGAGGTGATAAAATTCATTATGTTCTTTGCTTAATGCTCCCTTGTACTAACATTGCAGCTGAGTATGAAGCTTTGCTCCATGGTCTTCGAGTGGCTAAGGATATGAACTTAAGCCGCGTATGATGCTTTGGAGACTCAGACCTGGTAGCCCAGCAAGTTTCAGGTACTTGGGATTCCAAGGATCCACTCATGGCGGCTTACCGACGAGAGGTGGATATTGTTGCTGGCCACTTTAAGGGATATCAAGTGGAGCACATTGATCGGCGCAAAAATGAGGCAGCTGACGCTTTAAGCCGGCTAGGATCTCAGCATAAACCGGTGCCACCCAATACCTTTTTGGATGTCTTGCACAATCCATCGGTTCAGCTGCCTACAGAGGAGGACCTCGCCATTCCTGATCCGGAGGCACAATTGGTGGCCGCTTTACATGTCATTCCGGATTGGACGGTTCCATACCTGGCGTATATGAACCAGGGCGAGTTATCAGAAGATGAAGTTCTGGCCAGACAAATAGTCCGGCGATCCAGGTCCATGACAATTGTCAATGGCGAGTTGCATCATTGCAGTGCTTTAGGGGCGTTTCAGCGTTGCATTTCTCCTGAAGAAGGCCGTGAGATTTTACGCAAGATCCATGAAGGAGACTGTGGTCATCACACTGGTTCAAAATCCTTGGTGGCTAAAGCTTTTCGTCATGGTTTTTACTGGTTGACGGCTCATGCCGATACTGAGGACCTGGTAAAGCGGTGTGATGCTTTTCAGAAGTTTTCACGCCGAGCTCATGTTCCGGCTCAAGAGCTACGGATGATTCCAATAACTTGGCCATTTCCTACTTGGGGGCTCGATATGGTGGGTCCTTTGAAGCGATCCAAGGATAAGAAGACCCACCTCTTGGTGGCAGTTGACAAATTTACCAAGTGGGTTGAAGCGGAGCCAGTAAGCAAATGTGACGCAGCCACGGCGGTTCAATTCATCAAAAAGGTGATCTTCCGTTTTGGTTTTCCACATAGCATCATCACAGATAATGGCACGAACCTTTCCAAAGGTGAGATGGAGGAGTTTTGTCAATGAGAGCACATCCAGCTTGATGTAGCGTCTGTGGCTCACCCCCAGTCTAATGGTCAAGCTGAGAGAGCTAATCAGGAAATTTTAAAGGGTATAAAGCCCCGGCTCATGGTCCCTTTGAAGCGGACGTCGGGTTGTTGGGTGGAAGAATTACCATCTGTGTTATGGAGCATAAACACCACCCCAAACCGATCTACAGGTTATACGCCCTTCTTCATGGTCTACGGAGCAGAGGCGGTTCTCCCCAGTGACATTCGTCATGACTCTCCCCGGGTTGCCAATTATGTTGAAGCGGACAAAGAGCAAGCATGTCAAGAAGCACTGGACCTGTTAGATGAGAAACGGGACATGGCATTGGCTCGTTCGGCGGTTTATCAGCAAGACCTGCGGCGTTATCACAGCCGCCAGGTTAGGACAAGAACCTTTCAAGAAGGCGACTTAGTGCTCCGGCTCATCCAGGATCAGACCGATATGCACAAATTATCCCCACCTTGGGAAGGGCCCTTTGTGGTCAGCAAGAATCTTCACAACAGATCATACTACCTCATTGACGTTCGAGAAGACTCACGCAGTTCTGAGGAGGAGACCCGGCGGCCGTGGAACATAGCTCTCCTTCGGCCTTACTACACCTGAGCTATAGGCTCCTCTTATGTACGTATTTCAAAAATGTATATATTATGATCAATATAATAAACCGGCATCCTTGCTATAAGCAGGGCCTCTGCTGTTTTTTCCAATATCTTTTGGTCACATGGGGGCTTCAACTGACAAAGCGGAGTTCTACCTGTTAAACCGGCTATCATGCCATCATACAGCTTGGGAGCTTCACACCCAAGGGGCCAAAGAGAGTTCTATTGCTAAAAGCACGACTCAAACATAGGCACCCATTGAGCACAGCTCACAAAAGTTACTTGGGGGCTCTTTGGGTAAAGTAACAAAGAGTTTGAAAGGACCCTTGTAACCGGGTATCGACCCACGGCTTGGAAGCCTGGTGTATTCACCTAAAACCCCGGGTTAACCTGCCTTCATCAAGTAAGCCACTCCTATCCGTAATCTGGCATGACTCATGAACGTTTGACAAGTTACTCTCATTGAGACCCTAAACTTGTCAAAGTTAAAACGACGATTGGTTAGTTGGAGGCCCATCTTAAAAGGCTTTGTCAAATGGTTTAACTCAGCGGCCTGGCAGCCCACGAAAAGCCTCGAATTTGGGCCTAGAAGCCCTCGAAAAGCCTCGACTACAAGTTTTATTTGCTTCTTGCTTTTACAAGTTTTATCTTTATTGATCAACTTTTAAAGTAAACCGGCGTCTCTTGACCCGACCAGACTATATGTCTTCATCTCAACCCGGTGTTTCTTAACCTGGTGTGGCTTACAGTTATCATCTGTTAAGTATATAATCAATGGTGAACCGGCATCTTTCAATCCGATCTGGCTTTGACTACATGTCGCCAGTATGATCATCCGGTGTTTATCAATACCCGGTATGGCTTATTGCGCACCAGCATAATATGGTGGGTACCTTCCAACATCCAAAGTTTGGGTTTTCACCCTTACTAAGCAAGTTGATGGACCAACAATAGTGATTTAATATCACAGGTATGATATGATTCATATTTTATTACTTTATAACCTTGGTTAGGAGGGTTTTGTTTCTGTATTGGGTATCATAACCCGCCCGGCGGTAAACCGCCAGGACATGTTTAAGTGTTTAACATTCAGAAAGCAGGACTTATACGGAATACCAAGGCAAATAAAGCCAGCGCCGCAAATATCATGGCAGATCAAACAAAGTCATATATCGGTGCATGATGGCAGCATATCAAAGTATGCCAACTAGCCTATTATAAGGCGCTTTAAGGCCCAAAATAAGTGACTGTTCTTTACACAGAACACAATCTGTGAAAATTAACCCGATTGCCGGACTAAGCCTCATCGCCGGGTTGACGTGAGGTTGATGGATCTTCTGGCGTCGGTTCAACCTCCTCCTCCCCATCCAGTGGCTGGAAGTCAACGGTGGTCCACTCAATCCGGGTTAAAGCTCGAAAGACAGCCTCTTCACTTATAAGTTCGGACGGTTCAACGTCAGGGGCATAAGTGTGCTTACGGATTGGCGGGATAAGGTTTTGCGCTTCTTTCACAGCAGTGTCAATCCGTTGGTTGTTGGCATCATAGAAGGACCGATGAAATGTCAAGTTAGCCTCTTCCACCAATTGACTTGCCAGCGGACGCATCTCCTTTGTCAGGGCTTTAAGGGCTTCATTGTCAAATTTTGACCCGTCCTCTTGTTCACCCGGAAAGCCCTTGGCGATATCAACCGGATCCAGGTTAGCTATCCATGCTTTGGCCCAAGTCAGTGCCAACAAAGCGCCAGCCCTGGCAGCAGATCGCTTCATCTCTTCTATCTACGTTGGTTTCATCGACGGTTTGGCTAGTGTCTCCTTGATCAATGTTGGTGCCGGTTTGTTGTATGAGACTGCACAGATAACTCGTTGGGCACCGGTATACAGTTGCTCTATCAATGTATATGCTGCCTTAAGTTTCATCCGCATATCAGCTCCCAGATGAGCAATACGGCTACCTGAAACGGTTTAAGAATTCACAGTTAAACCGGATACTTTAGAGATGGATAGTCAAGCTCTGTACACAAGGTACTTACCAAATATCGCAGACGTCATGGCATTTACTTGATGTTTTAACCTGGTTAGCTCTTCTGCCACCGGTTTAAGAGCTGCCTCAGCGTCTTCAGCCCGCTTCAACAAAGCACCCTTTTCAGTTTCCCAGTTGACACATTCAGTCTTGAAGACATCCTTCAGTTGTTCCATGGCTGTTAAAGTGCCTTTTAGCTCCTCTTTAGCCTTGGAGGTCTCTGCTTCTGAGACTTGATATTCTCTTGAAGATCAGAAATTTGGGATCCTTGGTTGTTTATATCAGCCTGCAACAATCAGATGATAAAGAGGTTAATATTTTTCTCAAAAGTCCCAAGCATATAACCAGTTATACACTTGGCACTTGGGGGCTAATGCGGATTGCTTCTTTACTCCTGATTATTTGAAGTCCCAAGGATCAATACAAGTATTAATCTTGGCACTTGGGGGCTAATGTGTGTTTGATCAGAAAATACACATGCAAGGGACTTAACAAAATGCTGTATGGAACATAAAAGTCCCGGTTTATCTTTAACAGATAAACCGACCCTTGGGGGCTACTCAGTTGAAGTGTTCTGTATCTTAAAAGTCCTGGTTTATCTTCAAGAGACAAACTGGTCCTTGGGGGCTGCAATGAGGTAGATATACAGAACAAGAAGGATTGAAGTGTTTAAGATTACCTCATAGCGCTCCTTCATCATGTTCACCAAACCGGTCTCATAATCTCGGCTTGTGTATAGGCGGTTTAAGAATCTGGAATGAAGCTCCTGGGCAGAAAGGTTAACATAGCTGGATAAATCTGTTTTCCCTTTCCCCATGCCCATAGCAGCAAATTCCTCCTTGGCAGTATGCTTTGATAAGGCAACCGGATTGCCTGGGACGGTATGAGCAGTACCGGTGATAATAACATCATCATCGCCACCTTTTGATGGGGTCAGCGGATTAACAAGGTCCCTGGCTGGGCTTGGCGGATAAACAGTTGGGCTAGGCGGATTAGCAGTTGGACTTGGAGGAGTAGCATGTGGGCTTGATGGATCAACATGAGTAGCCGGGTCAGCTTCCGGTGGATCAGTGTAAGTGGCTGGATCTTGTGGGGCAGAGTCATCCATGACAACATTAGCATCTTTACCAGCATCTTCTGGGGTCTTCTCCGGTTCAACTTCGTCAGTGGGGGCACTGGTTTTGGCTTTCTTGCACAGTCGGCCTTTGGCACTACAATATCAAACAAAGATTAGTATGATAAACCAACGCATGAACGAAAAAGCTAAAAGGCAGTATACTTACCCAGTGACGGTCTTGAGGGAAGGCAATTGCGTGGTTGATGAGTCGCCAGATGAAGAATTAGAAGTCACCTGATAATTTGAATTAGACGGATTAAGTGGGTGTCGGAAGCAACCCGCCAAGGGACAAGGTTTTGAAAAAGAGGAAGAGACCTCTCGACGACGTTTTCGGGGTGGAGTGTCTGGTAAACCGGAGGAAGTGACTTGTTGGCCACTATGCCGGGTTGTGCGACGACCTTCATGTTGCTGTGTCTTCAAAGAAAATTGTGGATCCAAATGAGCAAGAGGGTGAGAGTATTTTACTTTTCAAACTGCACGGCGAAGTTTTTGAACCGGCACATGATCTGAATCGGAGGAAAGGGAGATTACCTCTACATGATCTGCATGACTGGCTTCCGCATCATCCTGATAATAATCGTTGTCAATAAGGTGTACGAAAAATAAGCCAAGGGAGTCAAGTTCTACCTCTTGGTCCGATTCCTCAGTATCTTCAGGCGGATTAGCAGACTCGCCGGTTTTCTTCTTGGCTGGTTTCTTTATGACTTTACTTTTGGCACGAGGAGCCCTCGCCGGTTTATCTTGAGTTTTCCTTTTCCAGAAGGTATCTTTGGCCTGTGGAATTAAAACAAAGGGTTATTGTAGCAATGTTAAAGCGGAGACGGATCAAAAATACAAGGTTAAAATTTTTACCGCTAGCGCTTTCTCAGCGAGTGTAAAAAGGGGCAACCAGTTTTGCTACATGCAAGAATCGGTTAAATCAAAGATCTTCTTCACATTCAAGACTTCATCATCAGTCATCTCTATTTCGCTAAACCGTTGAGGATCCTTGGCATTGCCGGTATACTCATGCATCAATCCAGTGCAGCGGCTTAACGATAGAATACTCCACGAAACCCAGCAGCGAACGAGGTCAACACCAAACAAACTGTTGGCTAGGAGAGCCCGGAGCTTGGCGAGTTGAGGTGCAAAAGCTTGTCGTTCTTTGGCAGTTAGTCGTTGAGGTAATGGGTGGCCGTTGCTAAGCCGGTGAGCACGGTAACCCGGCAAAGGATTTTCTCCAGCAGGGGCAGTGTTCTGACAATAAAACCACGTTTGGTTCCAGTCTTTGGGATGGATGTGGTGTTTTGCATGAGGGAAATCAACTTCTTTCCTCTTCTAGATTGATACCCCCCAAGTTCAGTGTTGGGACCATCAGAGAACTCAGTTCGGCGGTTCAAGTGGAAGAAGTCCCTAAAGAGCTCAACAGACGGTTCCTCTTGAAGGTAAACTTCACAGAATACTTGAAAATTACATATGTTGGACACAGAATTTGGTCCGATATCTTGTGGATGAAGTTGAAAGCTAGCAAGTACATCCCGAAAAAACTTTGATCCGGGAGGGCTAAAACCCCGGTCTAGGTGCTGCATAAACACGATCACTTCTCCATCTTGAGGTTCAGGAGGGCACTCAGGGCCAGGGACTCGCCAATGACGGACATTTTTTGAGGCTAAAGCTCCAGTCAGAACATATCCATTGATTTGCGTTTCCGTGATCCGGGAAGGAACCCAGTTGCAAGTGGCGAATTGGTTGGTCATTATGGAAAACAAACTGTAAAGGAAAAGTGAAGGCCGGTTTACGGTTCAAGGTTGATGTGTACTAACCGGTGTTAAACCGGGGAATTTGATCAAGGCATATATGTGAGTTAAACTGGAAATTACTACTCAAGTCAAGATGGCGGTTTAAATGAGGGCTAATGGCATATGGCGGATTATCAACTACTAAAGGTTAAACCGCCCTTACATAGAATAGGCAGAGCTGAAATCTACTAAGTGTTTACATAAACAGATTTTACAATATGGCAGTATAATTTTGGATCTACCGCGGTTCAATAAAGAAAATTTTTCTGAGCCCTACAATGGCGCTAAGAGGAACGGAGAAGGTCCAGATGGAGTTTTGTCCAGGAACAGCAAGACGTTGTGGTGCGGCAGACTAAAGTTATCGACCTAACCGCAAAACAAACCTATCAGGCATAGCTAGATTCAGTAAAGAGGCTAAGGGAAAGGCGAAGAAGCACTGATGAATGTCGATGAACACGGATGAACCCGAAGCCCTAATGGGGATCTAGGGTTATGGGAAGAAAGCTTCCCAGGGCCACGCAGCAGCAAAGGAGTATCGCAGGATCTCTGGTACGAACAGGGTGATGCAGCGGCCTAGTCGGTGCAGATTCAAGGATCGACGGCGGCGGCGGCGGCGCTTGAGCTCTTCGGGTCGCGAGGAGGAAGATGAGAGGCAAGGGAGGGAAAATGGAAAGACCCCCCGGCCCTATTTATAAAGGCAAGAGGATAAAACGGTAGGCACGAGAATTGAGGGACCTGGAGCGGCAAAAGGGGGCGCAACTGTCGCCTCGATCTTCGGGAATTAATTAAAGAGAAGGGAATCTTCATAAATCTTTTTATGCAGAGATGACATCATGACGATTGACTGCAGTGTCAGAAGATGACGTCACGGCAGTTTACCAAAGTTTATAGGGAGATGACAACATGTCGGTTTACAAGAATCATTAGAAGATGCTCATGGAATTTTTCTAAATATTGAAGATTGACATGAAAAAATTCAAATCAATCTGGGGCCTAATGTTGAGGATATAACTACTGAGTGTAAACCGCCCAGGAGGGGCCGGTTCACGCTCAATTATACTGAAGCCCATGAAGACAAGGAGATGGCGTTTTATTGATCAAGCTTAGAGGCCCAGAGCCCAAAGGCGGATTAGGGCCCATAGTGGTAAACCATCATAATTGTATAACTTGTATTGTAAGTTAGGGAAAGGGAGAGACCGAGTCGAACACTTGTATGAGTCGGCCTCGAGACTCTATAAATCGGTCGGGTGTCAACCTGTGTATATAAAGGGACGACCCGGCGGCGGTTCAGGGAGAACAGACAACAACTCGAGACCCAGGCAAAGCATATTTGCTCCCTGGTCATCCAAACCCCAATAATTCCATCACAGCTAGACGTAGGCTTTTACCTACATTGAAGGGGTCGAACTAGTATAAACTCTCATGTCCCTTGTCCGGTTTAACCCCTTCAGGCTAATCTCATTGCGATGACTCCACGACTAAGTCCTTCCGCTAGGACATCTGACGTGAAATTTCCACGACACTTAACGTTCGATGACGATATGTATTATGAGTTATGTGTTTTTGATGATCGAAGTTTGTTCGGAGTCCCGGATGAGACCACGGACGTGAAGACGAGTCTCGAAATGGTCGAGACATAAAGATTGATATATTGGACGGCTATATTCGGACACCAAAAGTGTTCTAGAAAGCTTCAGGTAAAACCAGAGTGCTGGAGGGGTTACCGGAACCCCCCCGGGGAACTAATGGCCCCATTGGGCATTGGTGGAGAGTGGGAGGGGAGGCCAGGGTGGGCCCTGCGCCCCTCCCCCTTGGGTCCGAATTGGACTAGGGAAGGGGGACGGCGCCCCCCCCCCCTTCCTACTCCTTCCCCCTCTCTCCCTCTTGGTGGAATCCTATTAGGACTAGTAGTCCTAGTAGGACTCCCCTCTTGGGGTGCGCCCTAGGGGCAGGCCGGCCTCCCCCTTGCTCCTTTATATACAGGGGCAGGGGGCACCCTAGAACACACAAGTTTCTCTTAACCATGTGTGGTGCTCCCCTCCACAGTTACACACCTCGATCATACCATCGTAGGAGTGCCGGAGGGGTTACCGGAACCCCCCGGGGAACTAATGGCCCCATTGGGCATTGGTGGAGAGTGGGAGGGGCGGCCAGGGTGGGCCCCATGCCCCCTCCCCCTTGGGTCCGAATTGGACTAGGGAATGGGGACGGCGCTGTTGGGGAACGTTGCAGAAAATTAAAAAAATTCCTACGGTTTCACCAAGATCCATCTATGAGTTCATCTAAGCAACGAGTCAAGGGAGTGAGTTTGCATCTACATACCACTTGTAGATTGCGTGCGGAAGCTTGCAAGGGTATGGTGATGATGGAGTCGTACTCGACGTGATTCAGATCACCGATGTCCAAGTGCTGAATGGACAGCACCTCCGCGTTCAACACACGTACGGGACGGGAGACGTCTCCTCCTTCTTGATCCAGCAAGGGGGAAGGAGAGGCTGATGATAATCCAGCAGCACGACGGCGTGGTGGTGGATGCAGCAGAACTCCAGCAGGGCTTCGCCAAGCGACTACGGGAGGAGGACGAGGTGTTGCAGGGAGAGGGAGGCGCCAAGCACAAGGGTGCGGCTGCCTCCCCCGCCTCCTTTATAAAGGCCCCAGGCGCGCCGCCCTGGAGATTGGATCTCCCAAGGGGGCGGCGCCAAGGGGGGAGGAGTGCCCCCCCAAGGTATGTGGTGCGCCCCCCCCCCCACCCTAGGGTTTCAACCCTAGGCGCAGGGGGTGGGCCTAGGGGGCGCACCAGCCCACTATGGGCTGGATCCCCTCCCATGTCAGCCCATGGGGCCCTCCGGGATGGGTGGCCCCACCCGGTGGACCCCCGGGACCCTTCCGGTGGTCCCGGTACATTACCGGGAGACCCCAAAACTTTCCCGATGGCCGAAATACCACTTCCTATATATTATTCTTTACCTCCAGACCATTCCGAAACTTCTCGTGACATCCGGGATCTCATCCGGGACTCCGAACAACATTCGGTATGCTGCATACTCATATTCATACAACCCTAGCATCACCAAACCTTAAGTGTGTAGACCCTACGGGTTTGGGAGACACGCAGACATGACCGAGACGACTCTCGGGCAATAACCAACAGCGGGATCTGGATACCCATGTTGGCTCCCACATGCTCCTCGATGATTTCATCAGTTGAACCACGATGTTGAGGATTCGATCAAATCCCGTATACAATTCCCTTTGTCAATCGGTACGTTACTTGCCCGAGACTCGATCGTCGGTATCCCAATACCTTGTTCAGTATCGTTACCGGCAAGTCACTTTACTCGTACCCAACACCTTGGTCACCTTGAGCTCATTATGATGATGCATTACCGAGTGGGCCCAGAGATACCTCTCCGTCATACGGAGTGACAAATCCCATCCTCGATCCGTGTCAACCCAATGCAGACACTTTCGGAGATACCAGTAGTGCACCTTTATAGTCACCCGATTACGTTGTGACGCTTGATACACCCAAAGCACTCCTACGGTATCCGGAGTTACACGATCTCATGGTCGAAGGAAGAGATACTTGACATTGGAAAAGCTCTAGCAAACAAACTACACGATCTTTGTGCTATGCTTAGGATTGGGTCTTGTCCATCACATCATTCTCCTAATGATGTGATCCCGTTATCAACGACATCCAATGTCCATAGCCAGAAACCATGACTATCTGCTGATCACAACGAGCTAGTTAACTAGAGGCTCACTAGGGACATATTGTGGTCTATGTATTCACACGTGTATTACGATTTCCGGATAATACAGTTATAGCATGAATAAAAGACAATTATCATGAACAATGAAATATAATAATACTTATATTATTGCCTCTAGGGCATATTTCCAACAGTCTCCCACTTGCAGTAGAGTCACCAATCTAGTTACATTGTGATGAATCGAACACCCATAGAGTTCTGGTGTTGATCATGTTTTGCTCGCGAGAGAGGTTTAGTCAACGGATCTGCGACATTAAGATCCGTATGTACTTTGCAAATATATATGTCTCCATCTTGAACATTTTCACGGATGGAGTTGAAACGACGCTTGATGTGCCTGGTCTTCTTGTGAAACCTGGGCTCCTTGGCAAGGGCAATAGCTCCAGTGTTGTCAAGAAGAGTTTGATCGGCCCCGACGCATTGGGTATGACTCCTAGGTCGGTGATGAACTCCTTCACCCAAATCGCTTCATGCGCTGCCTCCGAGGCTGCCATGTACTCCGCTTCACACGTAGATCCCGCCACGACGCTCGCTTGCACCTGCACCACCATCTTGCTCCACCATTCAACATATACACGATCCGGTTTGTGACTTAGAGTCATCCAGATCTGAGTCGAAGCTAGCGTCGATGTAACCCTTTACGACGAGCTCTTCGTCTCCTCCATAAACGAAAAACATGTCCTTTGTCCTTTTCGGTACTTCAGATATTCTTGACCATCGTCCAGTGTTCCTTGCGGGATTACTTTGGTATCTCGCTACCAAACTTACGGCAAGGTTTACATCAGGCCTGGTACACAGCATGGCATACATAATAGATCCTATGGCTGAAGCATAGGGGATGACACTCATCTCTTCTTTATCCTTTGCCGTGGTCGGTGACTGAGCCGAGCTCAATCTCACACCTTGTAACATAGGCAAGAACCCTTTCTTGGACTGATCCATTTTGCACCTTTTCAAAATCTTATCAAGGTATGTGCTTTGTGAAAGACCTATGAGGCGTCTTGATCTATCTCTATAGATCTTGATCCTAATATATAAGCAGCTTCTCCAAGGTCCTTCATTGAAAAACACTTACTCAAGTAGGCCTTAATGCTGTCCAGAAGTTCTATATCATTTCCCATCAGGAGTATGTCATCAACATATAATATGAGAAATGCTACAGAGCTCCCACTCACTTTCTTGTAAACGCAGGCTTCTCCATAAGTCTGCATAAACCCAAATGCTTTGATCATCTCATCCAAGCGAATGTTCCAACTCCGAGATGCTTGCACCAGCCCATAAATGGATCGCTGGAGCTTGCATACTTTGTTAGTGTTCTTAGGATCAACAAAACCTTCCGGCTGCATCATATACAGCTCTTCCTTAAGATGTCCGTTAAGGAATGCCGTTTTGACGTCCATCTGCCATATCTCATAATCATAGTATGCGGCAATTGCTAACATGATTCGGACGGACTTCAGCTTCGCTACGGGAGAGAATGTCTCATCGTAGTCAATCCCTTGAACTTGTCGATAACCCTTAGTGACAAGTCGAGCCTTATAAATGGTAATATTACCATCCGCGTTCGTCTTCTTCTTAAAAATCCATTTGTTTTCTATCGCTTGCCGATCATCGGGCAAGTCTGTCAAAGTCCATACTTTGTTTTCATACATGGATTCTATCTCGGATTTCATGGCTTCAAGCCATTTGTTGGAATCTGGGCCCGCCATCGCTTCTTCATAGTTCGAAGGTTCACCGTTGTCTAACAACATGATTTCCGGGACAGGGGTTGCTGTACCACTCAGTGCGGAACGTGTCCTTGTGGACCTCGAAGTTCAAGAGCAACTTGATCCAAGTACCTTGATCATCATCATTGTTTTCCTCTTGGTTGGTGTGGGCATCACAGAACATTTTCCGAGCTGCACCACTTTCCCGCTCGAGAGGTAGTACTTCATCGAGTTCTACTTTCCTCCCACTTACTTCTTTCGAGAGAAACTCTTTTCCGTAAAGCATCCGTTCTGGCAACAAAGATCTTGCCCTCGGATCTTAAGTAGAAGGTATACCCGACAGCTTCCTTAGGGTATCCTATGAAGACACATTTTCCGACTTGGGTTCGAGCTTTTCAGGTTGAAGTTTCTTGACATAAGCATCGCATCCCCAAACTTTTAGAAACGACAGCTTAGGTTTCTTCCCAAACCATAATTCATACTGTGTCGTCTCAACGGATTTAGACGGTGCCCTATTTAAAGTGAATGTAGCTGTCTCTAGAGCGTATCCCCAAAATGATAGCGGTAAATCGGGTAAGAGACATCATAGACCGCACCATATCTAATAGAGTGCGATTACGATGTTCGGACACACCGTTACGCTGAGGTGTTCCAGGCGGCATGAGTTGTGAAACGATTCCACATTTCCTTAAGTGTGTACCAAATTCGTGACTTAAGTATTCTCCTCCACGATCTGATCGTAGGAACTTTATCTTTCGGTCACGTTGATTCTCTACCTCATTCTGAAATTCCTTGAACTTTTCGAAGGTCTCAGATTTGTGTTTCATTAAGTAGACATGCCCATATCTACTCAAGTCATCGGAGAGTGAGAACATAACGATATCCTCCATGAGCCTCAACGCCATTGGACCGCACACATCGGTATGTATGATTTCCAACAAGTTGGTTGCTCGCCCATTGTTCCGGAGAACGGAGTCTTGGTCATTTTTCCCATGAGGCATGGTTCGCATGTGTCAAACGATTCATAATCAAGAGACTCTAAAAGTCCATCAAGATGGAGCTTCTTCATGCGCTTGACACCAATGTGACCAAGGCGGCAATGCCACAAGTATGTGGGACTATCGTTATCAACTTTACATCTTTTGGCATCCACACTATGAACATGTGTAATATTACGCCGAGATTCATTAAGAATAAACCATTGACCATCGGAGCATGACCATAAAACATATCTCTCATATAAATAGAACAACCATTATTCTTGGATTTAAATGAGTAGCCATCTCAGATTAAACGAGATCCCGATACAATGTTCATGCTCAAACTTGGCACTAAATAACAATTATTAAGGTTCAAAACTAATCCCGTGAGGTAAATGTAGAGGCAGCGTGTCGACGGCGATCACATCGACTCGAACCATTCCCGACGCGATCGTCACCTCGCCCTTCGCCATCTCCGCTTATTCTGCGGCTCCTGCCGTGAGTTACAAATATGAGCAACGGCACCGGTATCAAATACCGGGGGTTACTACGAGTATCGGTAAGGTACACATCAATTACATGTATATCAAATATACCTTTGGTGTTGCGGCCTTCTTATCCGCTAAGTATTTGGGGCAGTTCCGCTTCGGTGACCCTTCCCTTGCAATAAAAGCACTCGGTTTCAGTGCTTGGGTCCATTCTTTGACTTCTTCCCAGAATCGCTTATCGGGCGCGCAACATCCTTGCCGTCCTTCTTGAAGTTCTTCTTGCCCTTGCCCTTCTTGAACTTAGTGGTCTTATTGACCATCAACACTTGATGTTCTTTCTTGATTTCAGCCTCTGCTGACTTCAAAGATCGAGAACACTTCAGAATGGTCTTCACCATCCCCGCATGTTGTAGTTCATCACAAAGATCTTGTAGCTTGGTGGGAGCGATCGAGGATTCTATCAATGACCGCCTCATCTGGAGGTTAATGTTCACCGGTCATACGGTTGTGCAACCTGCATATCTTTAGGATGTGCTCACCGATGTAATTGTTTTCCTCCATCTTACAACTGTAGAACTTGTCGGAGACATCATATCTCTCGACCGGGCATGAGCTTGAAAACTAGTTTCAGCTCTTCAACATCTCATATGCTCCGTGATGCTCAAAACGCTTTTGGAGCCCCGGTTCTAAGTAAAGCATGCCGCACTGAACGAGGGAGTAATCATCAAGATGAGTTTGCCAAGCATTCATAATGTCTTGGTTCTCGGGACGGAGCGCCACCTAGCAGTCCATCTAGGACATATTGCTTCCGGCAGCTATGAGGATGATCTCGTGTTCCGACCCGATCCGTATAGTTGCTGCCATCATCTTTCAGCTTGGTTTTCTCTAGGAACGCGTTGAAGTTCATGTTGACATGAGCGTTGGCCATTTGATCTACAAGACATATTTGCAAAGGTTTTATACTAAGTTCATGATAATTAAGTTCATCTAATCAAATTATGAACTCCCACTCAGATTAGACATCCCTCTGGTCATCTAAGTGTTACACGATCCGAGTCGACTAGGCCATGTCCGATCATCACGTGAGACGGACTAGTCATCGTCGGTGAACATCTTCATGTTGATCGTATCTTCCATACGACTCATGTTCGACCTTTCGGTCTCCGTGTTCCGAGGCCATGTCTGTACATGCTAGGCTCGTCAAGTTAACCCTAAGTGTTTTGCTGTGTAAAACTGTCTTACACCCGTTGTATGTGAACGTAAGGATCTATCACGCCCGATCAACGTGGTGCTTCGAAACGACGAACTGTAGCAACGGTGCACAGTTAGGGGAGAACACTTCCTGAAATTTTTAAGGGATCATCTTATTTACTACCGTCGTCCTAAGTAAACAAGATGCATAAACATAATAAACATCACATGCAATTATATAGTTGTGACATGATATGGCCAATATCATATAGCTCCATTGATCTCCATCTTCGGGGCTCCATGATCATCTTGTCACTGGCTTGACACCATGATCTCCATCATCATGATCTCCATCATCGTGTCTTCATGAAGTTGTCACGCCAACGACTACTTCTACTTCTATGGCTAACGCGTTTAGCAATAAAGTAAAGTAGTTTACATGGCGTTCTTCAATGACACGCAGGTCATACAAAAATAAAGACAACTCCTATGGCTCCTGCCGGTTGTCATACTCATCGACATGCAAGTCGTGAATCCTATTACAAGAACATGATCTCATACATCACAATTCATCATTCATCACAACTTCTGGCCATATCACATCACATGATCAATCGCTGCAAAAACAAGTTAGACGTCCTCTAATTGTTGTTGCATCTTTACGTGGCTGCAATTGGATTCTAGCAAGAACGCTTTTCTTACCTACTGAATAACCACAACGTGATTTTGTCAACTTCTATTTACCCTTCATAAGGACCCTTTTCATCGAATCCGCTTCAACTAAAGTGGGAGAGACAGACACCCGCCAGCCACCTTATGCAACTAGTGCATGTCAATCGGTGGAACCGGTCTCACGTAAGCGTACGTGTAAGGTTGGTCCGGGCCGCTTCATCCCACAATACCGCTGAAGCAAGAAAAGACTAGTAGTGGCAAGCAAGTTGACAAGATCCACGCCCATAACAAAATTGTGTTCTACTCGTGCATTAGAGAACTACGCATAGACCTAGCTCATGATGCCACTGTTGGGGAACGTTGCAGAAAATTAAAAAATTTCCTACGGTTTCACCAAGATCCATCTATGAGTTCATCTAAGCAACGAGTCAAGGGAGTGAGTTTGCATCTACATACCACTTGTAGATCGCGTGCGGAAGCTTGCAAGGGGATGGTGATGATGGAGTCGTACTCGACGTGATTCAGATCACCGATGTCCAAGTGCTGAATGGACAGCACCTCCGCGCTCAACACACGTGCGGACGGAGACGCCTTCTCCTTCTTGATCCAGCAAGGGGAAGGAGAGGTTGATGATGATCCAGCAGAAGACGACGGCGTGGTGGTGGATGCAGCAGAACTCCAGCGAGGCTTCGCCAAGCGACTACGGGAGGAGGACGAGGTGTTGCGGGGGAGGAGGCGCCAAGCACAAGGGTGCGGCTGCCTCCCCCGCCCTCCTTTATATAGGCCCCAGGGGCCCGGCCCCGGAGATTGGATCTCCCAAGGGGCGGCGCCAGGGGGAGGAGTGCCCCAAGGCATGTGGTGCGTCCCCACCCTAGGGTTTCAACCCTAGGCGCAGGGGTGGGCCTAGGGGCGCACCAGCCCACTATGGGCTGGCTTCCTCCCACGCCAGCCCATGGGGCCCTCCGGATGGGTGGCCCCACCGTGGACCCCGGGACCCTTCCGGTGGTCCCAGACATTACCGAGAGACCTCAAACTTTCCGATGGCGAAATACCACTTCCTATATATTATTCTTTACCTCCGGACCATTCCAAACTCCTCGTGACATCCGGATCTCATCCGGACTCAACAACATTCGTATGCTGCATACTCATATTCATACAACCCTAGCGCCACCGAACCTTATGTGTAGACCCTACGGGTCGGGAGACACGCAGACATGACCGAGACGACTCTCGGGCAATAACCAACAGCGGATCTGGATACCCATGTTGGCTCCTACATGCTCCTCGATGATTTCATCGGTTGAACCACGATGTCGAGGATTCGATCAAATCCGTATAAAATTCCCTTTGTCAATCGATGACGTTACTTGCCCGAGACTCGATCGTCGGTATCCCAATACCTTGTTCGGTCTCGTTATCGCAAGTTACTTTACTCGCATCTGTAATGCATGATCCCGTGGCCAACACCTTGGTCACCTTGAGCTCATTATGATGATGCATTACCGAGTGGGCCCAGAGATACCTCTCCGTCATACGGATGACAAATCCCAGCCTCGATCCGTGTCAACCCAATGACACTTTCGGAGATACCGTAGTGCACCTTTATAGTCACCCGATTCGTTGTGACGCTTGATACACCCAAAGCACTCCTACGGTATCCGGAGTTACACGATCTCATGGTCGAAGGAAGAGATACTTGACATTGGAAAAGCTCTAGCAAACGAACTACACGATCTTTGTGCTATGCTTAGGATTGTCTTGTCCATCACATCATTCTCCTAATGATGTGATCCCGTTATCAACGACATACAATGTCCATAGTCAGAAACCATGACTATCTGTTGATCACAACGAGCTAGTCAACTAGAGGCTCACTAGGGACATATTGTGGTCTATGTATTCACACGTGTATTACGATTTCCGGATAATACAGTTATAGCATGAATAAAAGACAATTATCATGAACAATGAAATATAATAATACTTTTATTATTGCCTCTAGGGCATATTTCCAACAGGCGCCCCCCCCCCTTCCTACTCCTTCCCCCTCTCTCCCTCTTGGTGGAATCCTACTAGGACTAGTAGTCCTAGTAGGACTCCCCTCTTGGGGCGCGCCCTAGGGGCAGGCCGGCTTCCCCCTTGCTCATTTATATACAGGGGCAGGGGGCACCCTAGAACACACAAGTTTCTCTTAACCATGTGTGGTGCTCCCCTCCACAGTTACACACCTCGATCATACCATCGTAGTGCTTAGGCGAAGCCCTGCGCTAGTAGCATCATCATCACCGTCGCCACACCGTCATGCTGACAAAACTCACCCTCGTCCTCAAATGGATCAAGAGCACGAGGGATGTCATCGAGCTAAACGTGTGCTGAACGCAGAAGTGTCATGCGTTTGGTACTTGATCGGTTGGATCGCGAAGAAGTTCGACTACATCAACCGCGTTATTGAAACGCTTCCGCTTTCGGTCTACAATGGTACATGGACACACTCTCCCCTCTCGTTGCTATGCATCTCCTAGATAGATCTTGCGTGATTGTAGGAATTTGTTTGAAATTACCGCGTTCCCCAACAAGTTTGATGTAGCGCCTAGGTCTTAGTTAGTTTCTGCAGCAAGATGTGAACCAATATATGGGTTTAGTTAATTTGTAAACTTAATTGTGTTTGAAGAACTATGTGTTTTTCTATCTGAATGGTGCTATGATATCTAACTATCTAGGAGTACTCATCTATCTAGAGAACTCATTTATCTATGATATCTATCTATGTGTCTGAATGTTTGTGTTTGATGAAAATTTATTGCGTGTTTGCGTTCGAACAATTATGTGTGTTTGTGTATGATGAAACCCCTATATCTGAATATTGCAAGCTAGTTGTGTCTGATGAAACGCTTGGTGGTCATATTATCTAAATGTCAAACTTTGGTGCACATATTATCTGAATATTGCAAGCTAGTTGTGTTTGATGAAATTTTTTGTGGACATATTGTCTAGATAGAAAATTTTGGCGCTCTAGGTTTCAATGCAAAGAACATGTCTATAATTTCTTCAATCAGCTTACCATGGAACTATAAGTGTGCTCTAGGTGTCAATGCAAAGATAAAATGTTAGAATGCTTCTATTTTGTAGGGTTTCAAAGTTTGGTTGAATAAAGTCTGAACATTGCAAGTCGTCTCTCTCCTAGTTAGGTAGACTTGTTGTCTTTAATCAACACAATTTTGAAACGAATTTAAACATTAAATTGAGCACACCTACTAACACTTTACATCAGTCAAATCACTTAAAACCATGTTCACTGACTCACTCCTTCTATGGTCAAGTTGTCCACTTCACCACTCAACCAAAATTTAACTCATGTACCCACTGCACAACACCCTGCAAATATCAGTAGTGGCATTTAGTGTCAGTAACATCCAGTGCATAAGGATAATTCAAATGCAAACTAAATCTATCAATCAGTAAAGTAACTAATCCTAGACTAGAACTCTATTTCAGAACCATGAAATTCAGCCAAACATGACATGTTTCAGTTAATTCAGAGTCCTAAAATTTAGTCAAACATGACTTGAACATTCAGTTAATTCAGAGCCCTAAATTCAGTACTTTGGTTCGTTCAGTCACAAACAGCAACAACAAGATTCAGTTAACCTAGATCCAGCACCGACATTTGCAAGAATTCCAGCAAACCCTAGTTTCCAAATATGGAACCTTAGAGTTCCAGCAATGAAACTTGCTAATACAGAGAGGCAGGCATCTCACCTAGGGGCTCGACCACCACTGTGATGGTGCGGGTGACATCTGCCGCCGCTGGCAGTGGCAATGATGAAATACTCGAGCCTCTGAGATAATTTGAAACAAATATGTTGTGGTCGGAGCAATCTTTCCCCTCGCCGCGGGTACCCCCTGCAACGCGGGCCAGCCACGCTTCATGCTTTGTCCAACACGCCTTGTCCCCACCATTACATCGTCGATGGATCTGGAATCGCCACCTCTGCCATGTCCGCAAGAGAGTGAAGAGGGAGAGAGAGAGCGAGGAGGGGAGTGACGGAGGGAGTGGTCGGGTTGGGCCGGCACATTCTTTTCAGACAGAGCCTTTAACGGCCGTTAGCGATGTGCCGTCACCGATGTCGGCCCGCGAGTGATCAGCCACGTCAAAACACGCTCAGTAATTGACTTAGTGTTTTTTGCCACTGCCAAATTTTCGGTCCGGCGCAAAATATCATGAATCGCAGAGTTGTAGTTTTCCGCTAGTCGTGACACGAAAGTGGTGATTATGTGCATTTAACTCCCTGGTGATTGTAAAGATACTGTGATTGAGTAATAAAAGTTTTATCCCTGCAAAAAAGAAGAAAAAACTCCCTCACCGGTACAAAATGAAACTACTTTTTACATAATAAATAGGATTTGGATCATCCTTGTTCTTCATCGCCAGCCTGACGACGCACAAGTTGCTGTCCCACCTCGCATTGAACCCTTAATTATTACAAAGCTCCTTTTGGGTGGCATATAAGAGCATCTTCAAGGCGGGCCTGTAAATCTTCCGCAACCGTCCGGACCGTAGTGTCCAGACCGCCGAAGTCATACAACACTGATCTATATCGGTCTATGGGGACATCCGGACACGATTTCTGCCGCAAATTGGAGATGACAGTATGGGAGGTTTGCGGGAGTCCGGACACCCAAAACGTATGACTTCGACACCCCCAGCCCACCCGATCCCCCTCCCGATCCCATTTCCTTCCACTCGGCCCCTTCTCCCCCTTGCTTTGCATACGCACCCTCCACCTCTGCCGCCACTGCTATTTGTCCCCAGCTGCCACATAGGCATTGTCGGACGTCCGCAACCAGCACCGGCGCGCCCGCTCGCCGTTCCAACGGAGTTTTCCACCCTGGAGCCGTTTGTACCCAAGTACACTCCGCCACCTGTCGACAACCTCCATTGCGGACACGACGTCTGGCAGGTGTTCAGTCAAATACCATTGAGCTTATTTTCAAATCCTATGTCGGTTTTAGAGTATGAAGGATAGTGAGATACTCGACCATGGAGAATGAGTTGTGCGATGCGTGGCTGGCAGTATTTATGGATTTCATAGGCAGGAGCAAAGGCGAGCCCTTCTGGGAGCAAGTGTATGAAAAGTTTCGCGCACGAAAGCACATTGCGCCCTATAACATGTACATCATTTAACCACGCAGCGTGAGGTCATTATCGTATTGTTGACACGCTATCCAGATCAACTTCATCAAGTTGTGCAACTTGGTTAGTCAGCTCGAGACAAGGTGGCCATTGCACACGGACATGGACGAGATTGTTGAATATTCATTCACGCAATGTTGGTCTACACATTATATGTAGCCCGCATGAGCCGTCGTGGTGTACGTGCACACACTGCTGGATGAAGTTGAAGGGGGAGTTTGTGTGGAACGACATGACCCGTTCATGAAAAAACTTGCTGGATACCCGGCATCTAGTCAAACTTAGAGACATTTTTGTACTAGACTTAATTTGTATGCTATGTATGGATGATTAGTGCTACTTTCTATCCAAACTTCGATGAATATCGGTTGGTTTGCATGAATTTCGTCTGATTAGTTAAAATGCGCTTTGAAATTTATGCGGCTAGTGTTGGATGTTGTCCTTCCGCATCCTTGTCCGTGGACTAGTCCCCCTGCCTGCGGATGGATGCGAGAAGATTTTTATGGGTTGCCGTTGAAGATGCCCTAAAACAAGTATTTTAGACATGTCAAAAATGTTAGTACGGAACTAATAAATATCATAATGATGGCAAGTTTATGTTGCCCGTGGTGATTTCTTAAAAAAAATCATATAAGAAATGTAATTACTCCTCCCGTTTCATAATATAGTGCATATAGATATTTTTATTAATTTTAACCAAGTTTATAGAGAAAAAAATTATATCTACAACACCAAATACTCCCTCTGTCTCAGTTTACAAGTCCTACGCGTATACCTAGGTTGTCAATTTTATCACCACAATATAAATTATATAACATAAAAATTATACCTTTTGAAAATAGAACATCTGAAGTTTATATTGGTATATTTTTTGTAACATATAACTTGTATTAGGTTTGTCAAATTGACGATCTAGGGATACGCGCACGCCCTGTAAACTGAGAGAGAGGGAGTATCTAAAATGTGAAACTACATATTATGATGAACCTAAATATATATGTTTGGCATTCTAGATGTAAATATTTGTCTCCATAAATTAGGTCAAAGTTTATGAGGTTTGACTTTTTTAGAAAATCTATATGCACTACAGAGGGAGTATTTTATTATGGACATCATCTTGGAGATATAATGCTATTTTGGAAATATTATAATCTGTCAACTTTTTTGTGCTAATTTATTATACGTATGCTTTGGTATTTGTTTGAAATATCTGTAATTGTTTATGATTCATTTTTCTCCGGGTCTATCTAGGGCATATTTAGATATGCTATAATTATTGCACATCCAAGTGCATAAAAAGAAGAAAGAAAACACCCACACGAATCCTTGCGTAAGATCAATGACATATGACTTAGATGTGCAATAATTATGGAATATCTAGATATGCTGTTACTATTTATATCACAAAGAGCTAGCCAAAACAAATTCATTTTCCTCGAGTTTCCGCTCAAGTAAACAACAATGCCTTCTTGCAAATTGGCAGTTCCAGGTGTGAATCAAATGGAATTTACCTTGCCAGAAAAAGCAAAACACCTAACAGACCACAGCATAAAGAGTTTCACAAACCATGCCAAGTCTCAATACATCACTGAATTCAGGTGTTAACACCACAGAGTACAAACAAACCAAGTCTACACGCAGAACCTTCAAGCCAACTATTACAACACATCACCAAGTCTACTTAACATACTCCAATACTTCACCAAACGAAAGGGATACAATACTTCATACAAACTCCAATTCCAGTACCATTCCAACTAGTCTGAAGTTTCAGACATTTATTCAAATACAAACTTAAACCTGCTACCACGAAACGGTCGGATGATGGTAGCAAGCAGTAGTACTTACCTAGATAATATTTTGTATGGCAAAGGGGGTGTTCCACTCACCACAGGATCCTGGAAACTAGCACTGAAGTTTCGAGGACAAGTAGGCGATGAGCGAAAGCACTACCGATGCCATGAGCCAAGAATGAATTGCCCACGGACAGCCAGATGACGGCAGGGACGATCCCTGCCCTGGAGCTGGACACAATGCCGGCAGATGCTGCCGGTTTGCGCCATCTCTTGATATTTCGGCTGTCCGTCACCCCCTCAAGTCATGCTTTGAGGAGGTTGCAGCAGCCATCAGAGGCTGCTGCCCACTTGAAGGGGTTGCCGGCCCCATGCTCGCCGTCCATGATGCTCGGGAGCGGGGTGAAGAAGTGTGTCCGGAGGTGCTCAAAGTTGTGGTAGTGGTCCACATCTTCATGATCATACAGGCTTGTCACCTCTGAGCCAGACAGGCTGGAGACACTGCTTGGGTTTCCCTGCTCAGAGTGCTGGATCTCTGAACTGAGAGATGCAGCTGGGCGCATAAGCGGGTTACCAACCATCGCCTTGCTCCCAACACCAGTGTCTTTCCCATTGGTCTCTTTCTTAGTGTTGAGGAAGCGTCCACCGGAGCCTCTCGCACGGCGCATTGCATGAAGATGGCGTGACTCGTGAAGATATGGCTGCATTGTAGAAAGCACTCACATGAGTGTGAAAGAAAGATGATCATTTGCATTGCATGCCATGGTGGAATAAACATCCTCTGTTTATAGTTGAGAAGGCGAGCCATACCTTTCTGGCCTTGACCAGCCTATTCTCCTTCTCTGCCTTGGCGCGAGCACGACGGCGACGAAGGATGCCTTCATATTGCTTTGCATTCACATAAATCGGCGCATCAGCAGGCATGTTCAGTGGTATAAGCATACGCCCGCTAGACTGCATTGCACAAAGGGAAATGGAGGAACATATTAGATATCATACATTACTAGATAAAATAAATTGTATACAAGCTTCAGGCTTACAAACTCAAAGATAAACCTTATTATATATCCTTTTTGGTGTCAATGAAAAAAAGATACCCCAGAACACTTTCCTGACATTAAGCCAAGAAAGCTTCACCCTGCAATTGCTATTCACAATGCTTTGAGAATGTTCACTTTGTACTCAGTGTACACTCTCTACCAGATTTCATTTGTTGCTTATTGAGAAAATTAAAGATTCATATTTGCACTAAAAGAAATCAAAAGGATCAAGCACACACTTCATGTTCAGAAATGACATATACATAATATAACTAGCACTATGAACCATTTTACGGAAACTTTGTGCTAGATTGTTCAAACTGTGGAATTCAGATGAACACTGGACTGATACAAGGATTAGTCATAGAAATCGTGGAGATGGCTCATTAAAAACTAAATGCACATTACCGCTGATCTCATTCCATAAGAAGAAAGTAGGCCATACTGCTGATCAGAGTAGTAGTTGGAGGAAATCTGAAAAGTATCAGAAGGCATTGATGAACTCAAGGCTAAGTAAATTGAGAAAGGCATTTGTAACTGTAAGGTTGCAAAGTCCTAAATGCATTACTAATTTAATCACAGGTTTGTCACCATTATTCATACGGATAAATCGGAAGAGTGGGAAAAGCTCACCACAGATTGGCCAAGGCCCAGCTCAAAGTGGTCATTATACTCTGTGAATGGTGACTGCAGAGTGATAGGGGCAGAGTGCTCAGAACTGTTCCCTCCTTTACCTGAACCCAAATGCACCATCAATCACATTTCCAAGGTCCATAAAAACAGAAGTAGGTCTGTACTTTGAAACCCGACAGTCATTCAAGTTGCTAGAGAGAGAAAGTCATGCATGATAGGAGTCTTTAACTGACAAAGGGAAATCCTTCTACTCTCATTGACACGCTTACATGGCATTACATTTCAGAAGAACATGTGCTAAAAAGCTGTGGATCCATGAACCCATGGCAATTTGACTTATGATGTTCAATTTTCCATATCAAATGCATAAGTTTCAGTGTTCATAAAAAAAGGATAAGTTTCAGAAGGATCGAATCTATATAGCATCAGATTTTCTACAAGGCGTATTAGGTTACATACTAGGTTCTTTTGGTGTCATGCCACGGCTGAACATAAGAAAATGTTTTTTTAACCCAAGAAAATGTCAGAATTTCCATGGCATGTGCCTACAGAATAGTTATGTGCTGGGGTGTTTTTCTCATTTCAGAAATAGCAAATTGTGCAGTATGGTTTTTCTGAATCAAGATGTGATTGATCTCTGAATCAAGGTATACACAAATTGGCAATACTTGTGCTAGAACCGTAAGGGACCAGTAAATCTAAAAGAGCTCAAGGGAAGGTCACAGGCTTCCACCCAAATCTACTCTGTTTTGTAGCCATAAATTTAAACACCAAATTGACCCTTGATGTAGTAGTATTCATGGAACTGTCCAAGGTTTAGCCTTTGAGTGAAAGCGGTACAAAAATATCTGTTGAATTGATTATGTAATGTAAATGGTGTCAATGAATAATGGCATCCACATAAGACCTTAATTTAGAAGAATCCAACCAGCCCTCATCCAGCATGACTCATCATCCGCTTGTCACAACATATACAGATTCCACCTCTGTGCAAGATTTGTTAAAAATTACCCTATATTTCCCTTACCAAAGATAACCATCTTTTCTTTTTCTTTTTTGCAGATTGGAAAGTACTAAGTTTTTACTAATTTAAGCTAATTAACTCAAATATTCGCGGTGAGGTAAGCATTCTAGTATTTGGGTTTACACTTCATACTAAGAACTTATCTACCTTTCTCTGAACAACACCAAATTTGTCTATCTATGTCGAGAAATAGGTACAGATAGCACCAAATTTGTACAGAAACTTAAATTACCGAGAGCTGAACCAAACCCTGTGTCATTCACATGTATCACATCATTCTCTACTCTTTTCTACTAACATGCACAGATTTAATTAGTACATTGGGCATGGCACATCATACTCTTCTCACGGCGCATTACGCAGTTTTCTTGTAATAACCCTATTATCTGAGAAAAACACCACCCTACTATGTGCACTTCACATTACCTAAGCACTCCTAGAACTGCATTCTGTGTGTCTATATATGCTACAAACATTGCCAAATTTGTACTGAAACTTTTTTCTGTGTGTGTGGATACTGAAGCTTAAATTACTGAGAGCTGAACCCAGCCATGTGTGCTTCGCATGTGTCACACCACTATCTACTCTTTTCTACTAGCAAGTGTAGCAGGGTAGAGCAGCCTCATCTCACGCCACAAAACAAACACCTATCTCAAAGGATGAGGACAGAGCAGCCTCACCATGAGCCATGGAGAACTTCAGAGCTTCAGGGATGCCCCTCTCCCCCATGGGCTGCGGCGGCAGCGGCACCGCGTCCAGCAGCGCCTGGGCCCTCGGCACGACCTGGAACTGGCCGTCCCGGCAGGCATCCTCCGGCGGCGACATGGACATGGGCACGGCCGGCGGCGCCTTCCCGTGGCCCATCGGCTCGCCGTACAGCAGCTGGGACCCAACCCACCAGGGCAGCGGCGCCCCACCGGAGGCCTGGCTGGCGGCGGCGGCGGCAAGCAGGTGCTGCCCCGCAAACCCCTCCTGGTGGTTCTTGAAGCTCATCATTGCGGCGGTCCGGATGTGACTAAGCGCCTACCAACCTGCTGCAATCAAGAGCGCCAAAAAAACAAGCAACACAGATTGAGACTGAGCATCGATTAAATCAGAAATACAAGTGCAGATTAAAACCCGAAATCAGAAATAGAAAAAAATCTTCAGAAACAGAATGCGGAGGATGGGGAATGCAAGGCGAGAGAAGGTCGCCGGAATCAAAACCCGAAGCGAATCAAGAAACCGGACCGAGAGAGCGCAAAATTCCCCAAGAACTGAACCGAAAGCTGGGATATTTTTTTTTTTACCGAAAGCAGAGCAGAAGATTTACAGTACCCAAAATCCACAGGGATTTCAGCAGCGTCCCGTCCAGAGCCGGAGCGAGCTCGCAGCAGCGCAAGGCAGGGGACTGACTTTCAAGGGCGAACCCGTGAATGTGCGCGGCGAGAATCTCAGCAGCAAGGGGCCAAGGCGGGCGAAAGGATCCAAGACATGCATGCGGCAGAGCGCAGCACAGCACAGGAGGGAGGAGGGAGGGGCAGGGAAGGAACCAAAGGCCACTCACATTCCAGCTCCGGCTCCAGCCGATGATGGGGCGGATGAGGACAACAAGAGCAGCTGTGCCTGTGAGGTGATGGGGAGAGAGAGGGATTGGGGGAGGAGGGAGGAGAGAGAGAGGACAGGACGGGACGGGAGAGGCGCGTATAAATGGGCGGTACTGAAACCAAGAAAAAGCTTTCCCTTCCCTTCCCTTCCTCCTTCCCCAGAGCCTCATTGCTTTCACATTTTACTACTCCAAAACTGCAAAGCCCAAATGATTTTTCCTTTTCATCTTTGCCAGAAACATATTTGTTTCCCACTAAAAACACATTTTTTTTGTCTCTATAAAAGTTGAGTTCTTGTTATTTACTACTGCCCAGTTGGGCTCCCTTTCCCAGCCCAGACCTTTCAACTCCTGGTGATGAAATTATTAGGTTGGGTGCTCACTGCAAGTGGTGATTATACTGGACTAATCATGCTGTCAAAAGTAAGGTAGAAGTATAAGATTTTTTTTTTATATTTGGAAATAGTATTAGCAGTGTATTGGGGTGTGGAACCAGTACTACTGCTAAGCTGGGTAAGATCTGCAGGAGTGGCAAGTGAGTGGTGACTATAAATTGGTGAGGCAGGCAGACATGAGAACAGGATAGGTTGCTGTAGCAAGTAGTAGTAGTACTACTACAAGTAGCCATCACTTGGATTCCAAAAATCCACTTCTAGATTTTCATACATGGGCTGGGGAATGGAATGACTCTGCATCCATCAACAGATTGTGTAGTAGGAGTAGTACCCTGTAAATGCAATGCCCTTTTCTGAACAAACATATATTGCTAGTATTGTTTATTTTACCAGTCATGTTTTCCATTTCAGTCTTGTTATTCTACTGAGTACAATAATTTTTCTTTTCTTCGTTGTGACCCATTGTACCTTTTTTCTTTTCGGGCGATGGATCACTGTACTACTACTGTAATTGCGAGTAGTACTCTGTATCTCGTGGGGAGTAAGCATTTATGCATAACTACCGCGCATGCATTTGTTGTCAAAGCACTTAAATGAGAGGGTACACTTCTTCCAGCCCAATCTATAACTCGTACACGTATCTCAAAAATTGAGTTTGACAATCAATTTGACCAATAAAATATGTGTTGTGTGCCGTCGAAATTATTGTTGATCATTTATTTCGAAAAATAATCAATCACATATGTGGTAAGCAATCTAAACTATTCTATTCAAAAAATAAGTTTGACCATCATTAGATTTGTATTCGGAAGAAGTTTCGATGATGTGGTTTTTTCGGCGGAAAAACTCTTGATCTATTCATCACCAATTAAGGCGGTATAAGGAACGACAGAAGTAATAGAAATTTTATTTATATTCATAGACCATCTAGCGATAACTACAAGCACTGGAATGAGCCGAAGGTGCACTGCCGTCATCGCCCGTCCCTCACGAGAGCTGGGTAAATTTTGTTGTAGTAGACAGTCGAGAAAGCGTCGTGCTAAGGCCCCACAAGACTAGTGCACCAGAACAGGAGCCGTCGTTGATGAAGAGGATTGTTGATCGAAAGGATCCAACTTGTAGACACATTGACACATACGAATGAAGACCGAATCCAATCGAGTCCACCAAAGACAACCGCCGAGCGAACCCCATGAGATCCGCTGGAGAAACACCTTCACATGCCCTGACGAGGTTAGGCGCATCATCAGGACGGGAACTAGATGGGGAGAACCTTAATCCATCTTCAGGGAGTTGCTGCCGTCTCACGTTCCACGTCAGCAACGACACCGGGATCCACGTCAGCATGGTAAGGTTCGGGATCCACGTCAGCCCGTGGCCCTAAGGCCACGGGAGGTGAGACATATCTGCAACGACACCGGCGGGAGCCAGAAACCCTAGTCGCCATGTTCGTCCCCAACAAAGGTGTGATTTTTATGTCACATGACTCATATATTATTGGTCTAATTGATGACAGAAGTTAAATCTTACAACCTCTTCAATTCAAGAGATTTTGATTTTGGAGGATTAATCCTTAGAGAAAACTTCTACGTTAGTCATTTGATTTGTAGGACTATATTTCATAGGAGTTTTTTCTAAGAAAATATTTATACTACATTTCATAGAAAATCTAACATCCACGCAAACTTTTTGAAAAAAAAAATCTTTTTATTTCTCATGATGCAAGCAATCAAACAAACTCAAATTATGTAGAATTCCAATGGACAAGACATTTTAACTATGTTTATTTACTATTCCTACATTTTTTACAGTTCTGTGAATAAAAGACACAATACTCAGGTGTGACATCAAAACAACCATGAAGCTTAATTGGGACAGTCAATCCAAGCTCCACCATTGGCTTTCAGGTTGGACTAGTCACTAGTGTTGCATGTAAAATTTACGAAAGTAGACGATGCCTTTTGTGTTGCCGCGAAATTGAATAGTTTCTAAATACTCCCTGTCCTGAAATTACGTGAGAAATTTCTACATAAACACAAAAAAGCTTAACATGAAAAGTTGTGCATGTCACAATTAAATGTAATGTAATTTAAAAGATTCTCATGCATAGATTAGACGAAAGTTGATGGATGAAGCTAGTAAATCAATTTATTCGCTACAACAATTTTAATGATTAACACATATGTTGAGAAAAATTTGAAGTGGTGGGACCACTGATACGTCTCAAACGTATTTTTCCAAACTCATTTGTAATTGTTTTGACCTCTAATTTGCATGATTTGAGTGAACTAACGTTTTTTTCACCAGAATTGGAAAATTATATTAGCGGTGTATTGGGGTGTGGAACTAGTACTACTAAGATGGGTAGGATCTGCAGGAGTGGCAAGTGAGTGGCGACTATAAGAGCATCTTCAGCCACGTACCTCTCATTCGACCCCTCAAACGCCCACGGATGTGCTCAGTCAGTGATCGGGCGTGTCCGTTTTGAGCGCCTACTTTTTCATCCGCGCAGTCACACTTTTCATATTTTTTTCTCATATGTCCGGTCACTTACACGTGATTGGTGGAGAAGAAGAGAGAGAAAGAAAAGAATGAATAAAGAAAGAGAAAAGATGGTCCAAGGTGGGATCGCGTCATACGTGGCGGAGTGATTGGGTGTGACCGGGCGCGTCCGCGAGCCCTCGTATCGTCCTCATATTTGAGATGAATATGAGGGTTGCCATTCAGTCCGGGCGTTTGAGACGGATACGAGGGGTCTGGTTGGGTCGCGTTTTTGTGACTGGTCACTGACCGGACAGCCTGTCCGGGCATTTGAGATGAATATGAGGGGTCCGGTTGTAGATGCTTTAAATTGATGAGGCAGGCAGACATGAACAGTATTGGTTGTTGTAGCAAGTACTACAAGTAACCATCACTTGGATTCCAAAAATCTAATCCTAGCTTATCATACATGAGCTTCGAATAGAATGACCGTGCATCCATCAACAGAATGTGTACCCTCCAAATGCCCCTTTTTTAACAAACATATATTGCTAATAGTAGTAGTGTTTAGTTTGCCACTCATTTTTTTCCTTTCAGTCTTGTTATACTGATTATTATAATTTTACTTTTTTTTCGTTCTAACCCATTGCACTACTAATTGGGAGGAGTACTCTGTATTCATGTGGAGTCAGCATTTATGCATGGCTACCCACATGCATTTTTCAAAGCACTTAATGAAAGGGTATACTTCTTTCAATCCAATTTATAATGCGTACACGTATATCAAGAATTAAGTTTGATCATCAATTTGACCAATAAAATATGTGTTTTATGCCATCAAAATTATTGTTGATCATCTATTTCAAAAAATACGTCTGACCATCGTTAGATTTGTATTCGGAAGTGATAACCCACAAGTATAGGGGTTCGTTTGTAGCCTTCTTCGATAAATAAGAGTGTCGAACCTAACAAGGAGCTAAATGTAGAATAAATATTCCCTCAAGTTCTATTGACCACCGATACAACTCTACGCACACTTGACGTTTGATTTACCTAAAACAAGTATGAAACTATTTTGCAAGAATAAAACTATGAGTACTTTGCGACAATAATACTACGAATAAAATGTAGGGTAGTAAAAGTGGATAACTTTTGTCAACAAGAAAATCATTTGTCCCTAGGCAATCGATAACAAGTACCGGTAATCATTCTTGCAATTTTATATGAGGGGGAGCCATGAGCTAACATACTTTCTCTACTTGGATCATATGCTTTATGATTGGAACTCTAGCAAGCATCTGCAACTACTAAGATCATTAAGGTCGTGAAACCCAACCATAGCATTAAGTATCAAGTCCTCTTTACTCCCATACGCCATAACCCAAGTATCTGCGTTTAGCCTGCTGTCACCCCCGCAACACTGACAATAAGCAAACCATGACATATTGCAACACCCTACAGCGGGGGGCCCTCACGTTTGCGTGAGACGGACGGCCCGTAGGACAGCACCATAAATAAAATATACAATCATACCAACCAAGATCACGATTAACCCATAGGATAAAACAGATCTACTCAAACATCATAGGATAATCATAGATTATTGGGAAATAATATATGGAGTTGAGTACCATGTTTAATTAGAGGTTACAGCGGGGAGAAGTGGTGTTACACCGCTGCATAGAGGGGGGAGAGTTGGTGTTGACGGTAGTAAGATTGTTGGTGTAGATCGCCGTCACGATCCTAGCCCCGGCGGCGTTTCGGCGCCACCGGGAGAGAGGGGGAGAGAGCCCCCCTCCTTCTTCTTCTTCTTTGCACCCCCCCCCTGTTGGGGAACGTTGCAGAAAATTAAAATTTTTCCTACGGCTTCACCAAGATCCATCTATGAGTTCATCTAAGCAACGAGTAACGGGAGAGAGTTTGCATCTACATACCACTTGTAGATCGCGTGCGAAGCTTGCAAGGTGATGATGGATTCGTACTCGAACGTGATTCAGATCACCGATGCCAAGTGCTTTGAACGGACAGCACCTCCGCGTTCAACACACGTGCGGACGATCGACGTCTCCTCCTTCTTGATCCAGCAAGGGGAAGAAGAGGTTGAGGAAGACAGCTCCACCGGCGACGACGGCGTGATGATGGTGGAGAAGCAAGATTCGGCAGGGCTTGGCACGAGCTCTACGGAGGAGGAGATGTGTTGGGGAGGGAGGGCTGCGCCTTGGGAGTTGTGTACAGCAGCCCCTTCCTCCCCCTTTATATAGGCACTGGTGGCTGGCCCCTGAGATCCAATCTCGGGGGCGGCCAAGGGGGTGGAGTACCCCCAAGCCGGTGGGCGCCCCACCCCTAGGGTTTCAACCCTAGGCGCAGGGTGGACCCTAGGGGCGCACCAGCCCCTTGTGGGCTGGTTCCTTCCCTCTCAGCCCATGGGGCCCTCCGGATAGGTGGCCCCACCGGTGGACCTCGACCCTTCCGTGGTCCCAGATTTTACCGAAACCCCAAACTTTCCCGATGGCGAAACACCACTTCCTATATATTATTCTTTACCTCCGGACCCTTCCGAACTCCTCGTGACGTCCGGGATCTCATCTGGGACTCAACAACATTCGGTGGTCACATACTTGACTTCCTACTAACCCTAGCGCCACCGAACCTTAAGTGTAGACCCTACGGGTTCGGAGACACGCAGACATGACCGAGACGACTCTCGGGCAATAACCAACAGCGGGTCCGGATATCCATGTTGGCTCCCACATGCTCCTCGATGATTTCATCGGTTGAACCACGATGTCGAGGATTCGATCAAACCTCAGATACAATTCCCTTTGTCAATCGATGCGTTACTTGCCCGAGACTCGATCGTCGGTATCCCAATACCTTGTTCGGTCTCGTTACGGTAAGTCACTTTACTCGTCAGTAATGCATGATCCCGTGACCAACACCTTGGTCACATTGAGCTCATTATGATGATGCATTACCGAGTGGGCCCAGAGATACCTCTCCGTCATACGGAGTGACAAATCCCGCCTCGATCCGTGTCAACCCAACAGATACTTTCGAGATACCGTAATGCACCTTTATAGTCACCCGATTCGTTGTGACGCTTTGATACACCCAAGGCACTCCTACGGTAACCGGAGTTACACGATCTCATGGTCGAAGGAATAGATACTTGACATTGGCAAAGCTTCTAGCAAACGAACTATCCGATCTTTTATGCTATGCTTATGATTGGGTCTTGTCCATCACATCATTCTCCTAATGATGTGATCCCGTTATCAACGACATCTAATGTCCATAGTCGAAAACCATGACTATCTATTGATCACAACGAGCTAGTCAACTAGAGGCTCACTAGGGACTCATTGGGTCTAAGTGTTCACACGTATTACGATTTCCGGATAATACGCTTATAGCATGAACAAATGACAATTATCATGAACATTGAAATATAATAATCCTTTTATTATTGCCTCTAGGGCATATTTCCAACAGTCTCCCACTTGCACTAGAGTCACCAATCTAGTTACATTGTGATGAATCGAACACCCATAGAGTTCGGTGTTGATCATGTTTTGCACGCGAGAGAGGTTTAGTCAACGGATCTGCGACATTCAGATCCGTGTGCACTTTGCAAATCTCTATGTCTCCATCTTGAACATTTTCGCGGATGGAGTTGAAACGACGCTTGATGTGCTCGGTCTTCTTGTGAAACCCGGCTCCTTGGCTAGGGCAATAGCTCCAGTGTTGTCACAGAAGAGTTTGATCGGCCCCGACGCATTGGGTATGACTCTAGGTCGGTGATGAACTCCTTCATCCAAATCGCTTCATGCGCCGCCTCCGAGGCCGCCATGTACTCCGCTTCACACGTAGATCCCGCCACGACGCTTCGCTTGCAACCGCACCACCATCTTGCTCCACCATTCAACATATACACGATCCGGTTTGTGACTTAGAGTCATCGGATCTGAGTCGAAGCTAGCGTCGACGTAACCCTTCTGACGAGCTCTTCGCCTCCTCCATAAACGAGAAACATGTCCTTTGTCCTTTTCGGTACTTCAGATATTCTTGACCGCTGTCCAGTGTTCCTTGCGGGTTACTTTGGTATCTTGCAACCAAACTTACGGCAAGGTTTACATCGGTCCGTACACAACATGGCATACATAATAGATCCTATGGCTGAAGCATAGGGATGACACTCATCTCTTCTTTATCTTTTGTCATGGTCGGTGGTCGAGCTGAGCTCGTTTCACACCTTGTAACATAGGCAAGAACCCTTCTTGGACTGATCCATTTTGAACCTCTTCAAAATCTTATCAAGGTATGTGCTTTGTGAAAGACCTATGAGGCGCCTCGATCTATCTCTATAGATCTTAATGCCTAATATATAAGCAGCTTCTCCAAGGTCCTTCATTGAAAAACACTTGTTCAAATAGGCCTTAATGCTGTCCAGAGTGTCGATCATTTCCCATCAAGAGTATGTCATCTACATATAACAGGAGAAATGCTACGAGCTCCCACTCACTTTCTTGTAAACGCAGCTTCTCCATAAGTCTCAAGATAAACCCAAACGCTTTGATCATCTCATCAAAGCGAATGTTCCAACTCCGAGATGCTTGCACCAGTCCATAAATGGATCGCTGGAGCTTGCATACTTTGTTAGCGTTCGAGGATCGACAAAACCTTCCGCTGCATCATATACAGCTCTTCCTTAAGATGCCCGTTAAGGAATGCCGTTTTGACGTCCATCTGCCATATCTCATAATCATAGTATGCGGCAATTGCTAACATGATTCGGACGGACTTAAGCTTCGCTACGGGAGAGAATGTCTCGTCGTAGTCAATCCCTTGAACTTGTCGATAACCCTTAGCGACAAGTCGAGCTTTATAGATGGTAACATTACCATCCGCGTCCGTCTTCTTCTTAAAAATCCATTTATTTTCTATCGCCGCCGATCATCGGCAAGTCTGTCAAAGTCCATACTTTGTTTTCATACATGGATTCTATCTCGGATTTCATGGCCTCAAGCCATTTGTTGGAATCCGGGCCCGCCATTGCTTCTTCATAGTTCGAAGGTTCATTGTTGTCTAGCAACATGATTTCCATGACAGGTTGCCGCACCATTCAGTGCGGAACGTGTCCTTGTGGACCTTCGAAGTTCAAGAGTAACTTGATCCGGTACCTTGATCATCATCAACGTTTTCCTCTTCAGTTGGTGTGGGCATCACAGGAACGGTTTCCTGCGCTGCACCACTTTCCCGTTCGAGAGGTAGTACCTCATCGAGTTCTACTTTCCTCCCACTTACTTCTTTCGAGAGAAACTCTTTCTCTAGAAAGCATCCGTTCTTAGCAACAAAGATCTTGCCTTCGGATCTTAAGTAGAAGGTATACCCGACGCTTCCTTAGGGTATCCTATGAATACGCATTTTCCGACTTGGGTTCGAGCTTTTAGGTTGAAGTTTCTTGACATAAGCATCGCATCCCCAAACTTTTAGAAACGATACTTAGGTTTCTTCCCAAACCATAATTCATACGGTGTCGTCTCAACGGATTTAGACGGTGCCCTATTTAAAGTGAATGTAGCTGTCTCTAGAGCGTATCCCCAAAATGATAGCGTAAATCGGTAAGAGACATCATAGACCGCACCATATCCAATAGAGTGCGATTCGACGTTCGGACACACCGTTTACCGAGGTGTTCCAGTAGCGTGAGTTGTGAAACGATTCCACATTTTCTTAAGTGTGTGCCAAATTCGTGACTTAAATATTCTCCTCCACGATCCGATCGTAGGAACTTTATCTTTCATCACGTTGATTCTCCACCTCACTCTGAAATTCCTTGAACTTTTCAAAGGTCTCAGACTTGTGTTTCATTAAGTAGACATACCCATATCTACTTAAGTCATCCGTGAGAGTGAGAACATAACGATATCCTCCGTGAGCCTCAACGCTCATTGGACCGCACACATCGGTATGTATGATTTCCAACAAGTTGGTTGCTCGCTCCATTGTTCCGGAGAACGGAGTCTTGGTCATTTTGCCTAAGAGGCATGGTTCGCATGTGTCAAACGATTCATAATCAAGAGACTCTAAAAGTCCATCAAGATGGAGCTTCTTCATGTGCTTGACACCAATGTGACCAAGGCGGCGATGCCACAAGTATGTGGGACTATCGTTATCAACTTTACATCTTTTGGCATCCACACTATGAACATGTGTAATATTACGCCGAGATTCATCAAGAATAAACCATTGACCATCGGAGCATGACCATAAAACATATCTCTCATATAAATCGAACAACCATTATTCTCGGACTTAAATGAGTAGCCATCTCGTATCAAACGAGATCCGGATACAATGTTCATGCTCAAACTTGGCACTAAATAACAATTATTGAGGTTTAAAACTAATCCCGTAGGTAAATGTAGAGGCAGCGTGCCGACGGCGATCACATCGACCTCGAACCATTCCCGACGCCAAGATCACCTCGTCGCCCTTCGCTCCGTTTATTCCGCAGCTCTGCTGTGAGTTACATATGTGAGCAACGGCACCGGTATCAAATACCGGGAGTTACTACGAGTAATCGGTAAGGTACACATCAATTACATGTATATCAAATATACCTTGGGTGTTGCCGGCCTTCTTATCCGCTAAGTATTTGGGGCGTTTCGCTTCGAGGCCCTTTCCCTTGCAATAAAAGCACGCAGATCTCGTGCTTGGGTCCATTCTTTGACTTCTTCCCGCAACAAAGCTTACGGGCGCGGCAACATCCTTGCCGTCCTTCTTGAAGTTCTTCTTACCCTTGCCCTTCTTGAACTTAGTGGTCTTATTGACCATCAACACTTGATGTTCTTTCTTGATTTCAGCCTCTGCGACTTCAAAGATTGAGAACACTTCAGAATGGTCTTTACCATCCCCGCATGTTGTAGTTCATCACAAAGCTCTTGTAGCTTGGTGGGAGCGACTAGAGGATTCTGTCAATGACCGCCTCATCTGGGAGGTTAATGTTCAATCGGGTCATACGTCGCGCAACCCGCACATCTTCGTGATGTGTTCACCGACGTAACTGTTCTCCTCCATCTTACAATCTGAGAACTTGTCGGAGACATCATATCTCTCGACCCGGCATGAGCTTGGAAAACTAGTTTCAGCTCTTGAACATCTCATATGCTCCGTGATGCTCAAAACGCTTTTGGAGCCCCGGTTCTAAGTCAGAGAGCATGCCGCACCGAACGAGGGAGTAATCATCAAGACGAGTTTGCCAAGCGCTCATAACGCCTTGGTTCTTCGGGACGGAGCGGCACCTAGCGGTCCTTCTAGGACATATTGCTTCTGGCAGCTATGAGGATGATCTCGTGTTCGGACCCAATCCGTATAGTTCTTGCCATCATCTTTCAACTTGGTTTTCTAGGAACGCGTTGAAGTTCATGTTGACATTAGCGTTGGCCATTGATCTACAAGACATATTTGCAAAGGTTTTAGACTAAGTTCATGATAATAAAGTTCTTAATCAAAATTATGAACTCCCACTTAGATTAGACATCCTCTAGTCATCTAAGTGTTACACGATCCGAGTCGACTAGCCCGTGTCCGATCATCACGTGAGACGGACTAGTCATCGTCGGTGAACATCTTCATGTTGATCGTATCTTCCATACGACTCGTGTTCGACCTTTCGGTCTCCGTGTTCCGAGGCCATGTCTGCACATGCTAGGCTCGTCAAGTTAACCCTAAGTGTTTTCGCTGTGTAAAACTGTCTTACACCCGTTGTATGTGAACGTAAGGATCCATCACACCCGATCATCACGTGGTGCTTAGAAACGCATTTAACCGTAGCAACGGTGCACGCTTAGGGAGAACACTTCTTGAAATTTTAGTAAGGATCATCTTATTTACTACCGTCGTCCTAAGTAAACAAGATGCATAAACATAATAAACATCACATGCAATTATATAGTTGTGACATGATATGGCCAATATCATCAAGCTCCATTGATCTCCATCTTCGGGGCTCCATGATCACCTTGTCACCGGCTTGACACCATGATCTCCATCATCATGATCTCCATCATCGTGTCTTCATGAAGTTGTCACGCCAACGACTACTTCTACTTCTATGACTAACGCGTTTAGTAATGAAGTAAAGTGGTTTACATGGCGTTCTTCAATGACACGCAGGTCATACAAAAAATAAAGACAACTCCTATGGCTCCTGCCGGTTGTCATACTCATCGACATGCAAGTCGTGAATCCTATTACAAGAACATGATCTCATACATCACAATTCATCATTCATCACAACTTCTGGCCATATCACATCACATGATCAATCGCTGCAAAAACAAGTTAGACGTCCTCTAATTGTTGTTTGCATCTTTTACGTGGCTGCGATTGGGTTCTAGCAAGAACGTTTTCTTACCTACGAATCACCACAACGTGATTTTGTCAACTTCTATTTACCCTTCATAAGGGCCCTGTTCATCGATTCCGCTCCAACTAAAGTGGGAGAGACAGACACCCGCCAGCCACCTTATGCAACTAGTGCATGTCGACCGGTGGAACCGGTCTCACGTAAGCGTACGTGTAAGGTTGGTCCGGGCCGCTTCATCCCACAATACCGTTGAGCAAGAAAAGACTAGTAGAGGCAAGTAAGATGACAAGATCAACGCCCACAACAAATTGTGTTCTACTCGTGCATTAGAGAACTACGCATAGACCTAGCTCATGATGCCACTTTGTTGGGGAACGCTGCGAAAATTAAAATTTTTCCTACGGCTTCACCAAGATCCATCTATGAGTTCATCTAAGCAACGAGTAACGGAGAGAGTTTGCATCTACATACCACTTGTAGATCGCGTGCGAAGCTTGCAAGGTGATGATGGATTCGTACTCGAACGTGATTCAGATCACCGATGCCAAGTGCTGAACGGACAGCACCTCCGCGTTCAACACACGTACGGGACGATCGACGTCTCCTCCTTCTTGATCCAGCAAGGGGGAAGAAGAGGTTGAGGAAGACAGCTCCACCGGCAAAGACGACGGCGTGATGATGGTGGAGAAGCAAGATCTCGGCAGGGCTTCACGAGCTCTACGGAGGAGGAGATGTGTTGGGAGGGAGGGCTGCGCCTTGGGAGTTGTGTACAGCAGCCCCTTCCTCCCCCTTTATATAGGCACCACAGGGGTGGCGGCCCTGAGATCCAATCTCCGGGGGCGGCCAAGGGGTGGAGTACCCCCAAGCCGGTGGGCGCCCCACCCCTAGGGTTTCAACCCTAGGCGCAGGGTGGACCTAGGGGCGCACCAGCCCCTTGTGGGCTGGTTCCTTCCCTCTCAGCCCATGGGCCCTCCGGATAGGTGGCCCCACTGGTGGACCTCGACCCTTCCGGTGGTCCCAGATTTTACCGAAACCCCAAACTTTCCCGATGGTCGAAACACCACTTCCTATATATTATTCTTTACCTCCGGACCCTTCCTAACTCCTCGTGACGTTCGGGATCTCATCAGGGACTCGAACAACATTCGGTGGTCACATACTTGACTTCCTACTAACCCTAGCGCCACCGAACCTTAAGTGTGTAGACCCTACGGGTTCGGGAGACACGAGACATGACCGAGACGACTCTCGGGCAATAACCAATAGCGGGTCCGGATATCCATGTTGGCTCCCACATGCTCCTCGATGATTTCATCGGTTGAACCACGATGTCGAGAATTCGATCAAACCACATATACAATTCCCTTTGTCAATCGATGCGTTACTTGCCCGAGACTCGATCGTCGGTATCCCAATACCTTGTTCACCTCGTTACGGTAAGTCACTTTACTCGCATCAGAAATGCATGATCCCGTGACCAACACCTTGGTCACATTGAGCTCATTATGATGATGCATTACCGAGTGGGCCCAGAGATACCTCTCCGTCATACGGAGTGACAAATCCCGCTCGATCCGTGTCAACCCAACAGATACTTTCGGAGATACCGTAATGCACCTTTATAGTCACCCGATTACGTTGTGACGTTTGATACACCAAAGGCACTCCTACGGTAACCGGAGTTACACGATCTCATGGTCGAAGGAATAGATACTTGACATTGGCAAAGCTTCTAGCAAACGAACTATCCGATCTTTTATGCTATGCTTATGATTGGGTCTTGTCCATCACATCATTCTCCTAATGATGTGATCCCGTTATCAACGACATCTAATGTCCATAGTCAGGAAACCATGACTATCTATTGATCACAACGAGCTAGTCAACTAGAGGCTCACTAGGGACTCATTGGGTCTAAGTGTTCACACGTGTATTACGATTTCCGGATAATACAGTTATAGCATGAACAAATGACAATTATCATGAACATTGAAATATAATAATCCTTTTATTATTGCCTCTAGGGCATATTTCCAACACCCCTCCCCCCCGCCCCTAGATGGGAGGACAGTTCCCCCTCTGGTCCATGGCCTTCATGGCGGCGGAGAGGCGAGAGCTCTTCCGAGATTGGATCTCCCTCTTTGTTTTCTTCTGTTTCGTGTTTCCCAGATCTGACCCTCCACGGTTTCTTAAATTCCCGGAGATCCGTAACTCCAATTGCGCTGAAATTTCTACACTATTTTTTCCATAAATTATCTTTCTTGCGCCAGAAGAAGGGCTCCAACCAACGTTCGAGGAGGGCACGATACAGTAGGGCGCTGGGCCCCCAGGCGCGCCCCTGTGGGTTGTGCTCACTATGGGCCTCCATTTGCGTTGATTCCACCTCCCAAAAATCACATAAATTCCAAAATAATTCTCCGTAGATTTTTATCGCGTTTGGACTTCGTTTGATATGGATATTTTCTGCGATACAGAAAACATGCAAAAAACAGGAACTGACACTGGGCACTGGATCAATAGGTTAGTCCAATAAATTATATAAAAAGTTGCCAAAAGTATGTGAAAGTTGTATAACATTGGCATGAAACAATAAAAAATATAAATATGACGGAGACGTATCAGGAAGAAGTTTTGACAATATGATTTTTATGTCACGTAACGCATATATTATATGTGGGATTCAACTAATTAGGTATATAGGATAGGATACTCACACTTATAAGTTATTTTTTAAAATATCTTTTTAAAGAGAAAACAAAACTATAATGCTCATTTTGAAAATGTTAGTTCTATTCAAAGACGATATTGGGGTATCGTTGGTGTCATCAACTATAGGATGTTTGATCATGTAAGTTTGCAAGGAGAGGAGGGTTATCATGGCTACTATCAACAATAGGCCCATGTTGGCCCAACGATGTTGCATAACAACGCCGACGATAGTGGCATGTCGTCTTCGCTCGCAACAACTGCAATGTGTCATTGAGGCTATATGAATCACATTGTTGTTTGTAGTGACTTGTCCTCAAAATGACTTAGTCTTTCTCCCACACATTTTTTGTAGCCACTTTTTCGTCCCAGATAGCTCCTCCTCATTTTTTCGCACACCCTTTTCCCGGCCAACTTTTCCAACTCATTTTTTACCACCCTTTTCCCCCGCCACCCTCAGCCTATAAAACTCACTCCTCTATTTTTCGTGCTTCATCACTGTTTTAGCTTGTAAGCTAAGTATTATCTTAGACATGTCTAGTGATGCTTCAGTTCATGATTTTTGTCATGTTTTATCACACAGGATCCTGAAATGTAACATAAGAATGAATCAAGGCAGTAGAATATGGGGTTCCTAAGGATTCTTTCGATGAAATATGGAAGAAAGAGCACCAACATATTGAGTTGGATAAGATTTTACCCAAATTTGGTGCCCACGCTTACTCCAATTGATCTAGTTGTGTGCTCAGAGAAAAAATATCACCAGATCAAGATAATGGTGCAGCCAGATTGGCAGTGGTTATACGCACGCAAGGCGCATCAAATGCAGCATGCTGAAGTAATTTGTCGTAGTCTTCTATTTGAACAGAAATTACTCTACATGGCATGCTTTATGATCTCGCTAATAGTAAGAGAATTTCACGGTAAAATAAAATCCTAAGAAACAAGATGAGATTATAGAAGATATCTAACAATGATACCTTACATGCATCAACCCGGTAATAAAATCCTCTCCAGTTGTTAATATAACACGGTATGTGATAATTGACATCATAATATTGTTCATTATGTTGTTTCTTAGTGTTATATTCTTGATTTAATATGTAATAATCATGTAATCTTTACCGGCCGCAACAACATGGACATAGAACTAAAGTAAATCCATAAAATCTTGAGACTCTAGGTATTTGCAAGAAAATTTGCAGCAACCTTCGGATTACTTCATAAAATGTGACGAATGTTCTAATTTGATTTCTCAGTGTCTAGGTAGCTCTCACATTAAGAAGGGAGACACACTTTTCGGTAAATTCTTCAGCAAACCTTGAAGCATATATCAAATTTTGGTCTACAGATGGAGTATATTTAGGGTCACATTTAACTGAAGGACTTTAATGGGTAATTAGTCGGTTTCCAATCCATATGAGTTTTTCCTTAGCCATGATATTGTGTTGATACAACGGATGGTTGTACCCTTTATTACAAAAAAAACATGGGTTTTTCTTATGCAAGTCCTTTGCATAAAAGGAATGGGACCACAAAAATTGCCAAACATTGTTTCGTTCACTCTAACTTCGAGTGTTTCTAAGAAGTTAGATCTCATGGGGAATTTTTTGTGAGCCTTGCATGAACATTTTCTCTCTTCAATTTCTACCAAATTCTTGTGGAGCATTCAGGGAGCTTTTTGTTTCCTACATGATTTCACTATCATGACCTCTTAGTGCTACGTTTCCCTTATTATTCTATTAATAAAATATGGATTTGCTGCTCTTTGGATTGAAGGAAATTCGTAGACTTTCTGGATGATATCAATTCATAGGATTTTTCTTATATAAGCCATTTGGATCATAGGATTGGGTTCACCAAATTCCTACATAATCCATTCATATGCCCTCTATTACATATGAACTAATCTCAACATGAGCTCAAACCTCATTTTGATTTTCCTTTGAGAAGACCAATGCACTTGAGCTCTATCTCTCCCTACCCTCTGTCATCAATCCTCCAAAATTCTTTTTTTTCCATGAGCACCATCCAAATGCACCTCTTACAAAATTTATATGTTTTGAAATCCCATAGGAATTCATGGTACGTACGATAGGATCTCAATCATGTGTTTTTTTTCTATTCCTATGTTTTCAATTTCCTACAATCCAAATAAGCCCTTATATCCTTTTTGTCTGACTATTGATCAAACTTGAACTTTTAATTGTGTGGGCATCTTACATAAGAAGAAAAAAGAACATACCTGGAGTATGTCATAAGCAAACAATTGACAAACTGATCGTCAATTCTTCTAAAAGTGAACTTTGATTACTTGTATGAATTGCTTAGTGCTTAAGGACTAGGACCGCGTGTTTAGCCTGGTGCATAATGCTGAGGCTTTTACACCAACTGAAACCATTTATACACCACTCGATGAGCTAATCAGATGAGTAATCAGGCACCAAGGGGGTGTAAAGCTTAAAAAGGAAATAAAAAGAGTACAAACCAGAGGTCATTTGGGGAGGAAGGGTCATTAGAGTTGTACTTAGTGTTGGAGTCCACATCACTTTGAGCTGGCTGCGATTTAACTTGGCTTCCTCAAAAAGATTAAGAAAGTTTCACTGAGTGTAGTGTACCATGCTGTTAGGGATTGGTGGGAATATTCATTCAGTCTCATTCTAATCTAACAACGAATGCATGTGTCTTTTACACGGATTTTCATAGTATGATATCCACAATTCGGTTAAGCCTCCATGATATGTTTCGATAACTAGTGGACATAAAGTGATTTTTTTACACACTGGAAAGATCTAGTGTGCATACGTGGAAAGTATCTGGTACACCTGTGCTTTTTATCACAACGTGAATCTATGTTATTTCTAAATTGGAAATATAACCAACAAACATAATAATTTCGTTATCAAATCTAATAATAGGCCGACTTCAAAGCCCAGCTTACATTAGGTAACTATTTAGTGTTGAATTTGTCTATATTTTTCTTTGGCCTCTGCTCTGAAAGGTATCAAGAATATTTTTCTTTGCCTGTAATTTTCTACTGAAGCGCAGTCACATACTATGTGAATATTTGCACCCGAACTCAAACCCCAATGAGTAGAATGGTGCCACCACGACCTCGCCAAAAAGAGCGAACATTCAGTCAGTTCCAACTATTTCAGGCATACTGCCCTCTGGAGCCCCCTAAAGATCAGTTCACTCAGTGCCCCAAATAGGTTCAGTCTCAGCGAGCTCTATCCACAAAACCTAACTTCAATTTTGTATAGCACAAAAAGGTGCTGCCGTCCAAAAGGCTTTCCATCGGTGGAGAGCCAACTGGATTTTGGTACTGTTTCAGCCATCTTGGCAAACAGAATCTAGTTCTTGGTAGCCTTTCTGGGAAGTGCCTTATAATGTACTGCATGGCAAATATGCATATGAGTATATGAGCCACTGGTCTATTGACAAGTAGAGTGGTATTCGCAAGATGCAACTAGCTACTTGTGAGAAATCTTTTGGTTTTTTAGTGTTCTAGCTTGGAAGTTGCACCTACCACTATTTTCTGCAGATTACATTCTTAATGGAGGGCTATGGTTGTGCACTCAAAAGTTGTTGGAGAGAAAATACCCTGTATTTTAGTGCATTGTAGTACACAAAAGTAGGCAAAGTTTCTGTAAGAATATAGATGCAAAGAGACAATATCAACTACTCCAGCAGAAGTAACAGTGGTACTTCAGAGGATGTAAATGTGTAGTTGCTAGAAAAATATGCAGTCAAACTAGCAATGTTGCTGCCGAGCATGTGGGCTAGCTGCTGATGTTACTAGGGTTAACTTGGTCGTCCTACGTCACAGCTCAAAGCTGTGGGCCCTGGAGCTGATATTTTAGCAATGGTGGCTTCAGTGTGTGGTGCAGTGGCAGCCACTCCTCCTCGCCCCTTCTGCTGCCATCCCAATAATGTTGGTCTTATTCTTATCTTCACCCTGTTTTTAACACACTGTATTACTGCTTTCCACTACTCTTTTTATCACCAGCTAATGCCTTAGCACTATATTATCACAGTGTTTTCATCTTCTTCCAAAACCACACTATGGCACTGAAAATTAAGCTAGACAGGCTCCATGTCCAGGTTCAGACTAGTGGAACTTCCTTTCTTTTACTCCCTCCGTCCGAAAATTCTTGTCTTAGATTTGTCTAAATATGGATGTACCAAGTCACGTTTTAGTATTAGATACATCTGTATCTAGATAAATCTAAAACAAGAATTTTGGGAAGAAGGGAGTATTAAGACAAGACCAGTGAAAATTAAGTGCTAGTACATCCTTCCGCTCGTGTTTATAACTCGGCAAAATCCAAACAGCTGAAAACCAAATTTGGAAAAATGAAATGAAAATCAAAACCAAAATTGGAAGAAAAGTGCCAAGTACAACTTCATCCTATTACCCTGCAGTCACTTGACTTCTTGGAATCTGTAAATGGACAAGACAGTCCTTCTCTAATCATCATTAAGCAGCACCCAAACTAAGACAGAGCGCAAAATCATACGCCCATTGGAAGGCCCAACTGCAAAATAGTAACCCAAACAAACATATGAAATTCCAGTTTAATCTGCTTTTTCGCGGAAAATCGACGCGCGTTGCATCAAGTTTTTTTTTTTTGGGATAGCGCGTTGCATCAAGTTGTCGATGATTCGCACAGGCTTCACGAGCGAACGACCCGATTTGGGCCGGCCCATTAATCGTTTCAGCTATCCCGGTTTTCCGAACCTTCTAGAGACTCATCCAAGTTTTCTCCGGTTTTGAGAAACTTCTAGAAGGTTCCTGAACAGGTTTTTTTCCTTCTTCTTTTTTCCATTTCTGTTTCTTCTTCCATTTTCATCTTTCCTGTTTTTTTTTTGATTTTCTAACTTTTTTTCTCTTTTTTATTTCTTTTCCTTTCCTTTTGTTATTTTCCTTTTCCACTTGTTTTTTAAATGTTTGTCTTATTCAAAAATTGTTCTGAAATTTCTAAAAACCTGCACGTTTCCAACTTTTGTAAGCGTTTTAAAAAAAATGGGAGTTTCAAAAAATGTTCCTGTTTGCAAAAAATGTCTGCGTTTCCAAAAATGTTCCCATTTTTAAAAATTGTTCACAAATTTCAGTATATGTTCGTGTTTTTAATTTTATTTCGGGAGCTCAAAAAAATGTGCGCTTTTTGAAAAATTGTGCACGTTTTCAAATTTCGTTAACAGTTTCAAAAACTGTTCCCATTTTGGAAATTATTCGAATTTTTTTAAAATTGGTTCACAAAATTTGAAAATTTCTCGCATTTCAAAAATTGTTCCAAAAGTTCAAAAACTGTTTGTGTTTCCAAAAAGTGTTCACATGTTCAAATTTGTTCGCGAGATTTAGAAATGTTCACTTTTGCAAAAAATAAATGTTCAAATTAATATATTTGTTCATAAATTTCAAAAGTTCATGTTCAAATGTATTCACAAACGCAAAAAAGTTCATGTTTTCAAAATTTGTTCCCAAATATATAAAAATATGTTCGCATTTTTCAAGAAGAATATGAATTTCAAGACATGTTCCTCCTTTCAAAGAATGTTAGCGTTTTAAAAAATTGTTCATGTTTTAAAATTTGTTCAGAATTTCAAACCTTGTTTGCAGCTTCAATAAAATTCCATTTTATCAAAAAAAAAGTTGAGTTTCTGAAGTTTTTGTTCGCGGATTTGAAAAGTAGTTCCGTTTCTAAAAATATTGGAAAATGCTTGGCTTCAACAGGCAGATTGTACGCAAAGCATCCGCCGTCTCTTCCGTGTGCCGCGTGTCACTGATCCACTGTAGTGAGTTTCTGCAGCAATGTCTTTGTTGCAAAAATATTTGTAACAAGCCCTCTGTCACAAAAAATTTGCAATGAGATGTCTATTATAAAAAAATATTAAATTGTGAGAAGACCTCTGTTGCAAAAAACTATAATAAGACCTCTGTTGCAAAAAAACTGTGAAAAGACCTTTGTTGCAAACAAAAATTACAAGTTGACCTATGCTGTAAAAATTTCTGCAACATGACTTGTGTTACAGAAATTTCTTGCAACACGCCATGTGTTGCAATGATAGAAGGTGGCGCTCGGCGGCTCAGTCAACCAGATCTGATGGCCCGCGAGGTGGCGGATCTTTTAAAAAGATCCGCAAACCGATGCATATGGCGCCCTTTACCCTTTTTGAAAAATAATAATTTATGTTCGAAATTTAAAAACTTTCACATTTGCCGCTGTCGTTAGCTCTAAGAGAATCATGCTAATGCATAGTCAAGATCGGCCATTAGCTCCCTTGGCTAGTACCGCTCGAACAGGAACATGAGATCTTGTGATCGAATCCAGACGAGCGCATACATTAATGGGCAGACCTAGTCAGGAATGCTCTTGTGCATCACAGCTCTGTTTGACGCAGAGTGCGTCAAATAGGAGGTCCCATTTTTCTGCCAATCCATCATTCCAAGTTGCATCTGTCCATCATTCCAAGTTTTAAACGTGCCAAGTTTTCATCATGTAGGTAATGACAGTTACTTATTGGGTGCGCTACATCTCGCTTGTAACGAGACAGTAGCTCGCCTCGCCTCAAGCGATAGTGCGTACTGGGCCAGCCCAGTAGTTAGTCTACAACGTTTGCTTTTCCTTTTTTATTTTTTATTTTTACTTTTTAGTTTCGAAATATTGTCATATATATGTTTCAGAAAATAATTTAAATGATTTTATAAATGTTCACCACACTTTAAAAAATGTTCATTAAATGGCAAACTTTGTTGACACAATTTAAAACTGTTCATATGGCCCAGTAAAATGATCATGGATTTTGAAAATTATGTCCATGACATTTATAATGTTCGTAAAAATCTGAAAAATGTATAATTCAATAAAATCATGAAATTTACTAATTTAGAGGTTTAAAATATGTTTCATGAAAATTGTAAAATATTTATGGAATGTACAGTTACTTCGCAATTTTTTTAAAAAAAATTCATAACGAAAAATTTGTCATTTTGAAAAATGTGGTACCATATAAAGAAAATGTGAGACATATTAAAAAGTGTTAGTAATTTTTTTAGTTTGTTCAATGTGTAATAAAAGAAAAGTTCAATGTGCATTTTGCAGTTATTCAATATGTATTAGAATAATTCTACAATGTGTATTTGTATGTGTTGCCGAAAAATGTTCAACCTATATACCTAAAATGTTCAATGTATACTTACACAAAATGTCATGTATTCGAAAATTAAAAAAAAAATCAACCCAATGAAAACCGATAAATAAACAAACGCAAAAAACATGTGGTAGGTTCTAAAACTGGTCCATAAAAGCATCCCGAAAATGGTGCTATTGGGCCGCCTACTAAGGGGTATTCTTGAGGTGATCCTCCCTTGCATCTCAAAAAGCAAGGGGACCTCCTATTGGGCGCCTTCAGCACTAGATAGCCTCTCCAGCAAACACAACTCCTGTTCTCTGGCGACCGTGCCTGCAACCATTATTATACACAACTACACGGTCGCTTCTCTTCGCTAGTTCTGGTTCGCTCGATCAATGATTGTCCCATCGATGGTTGACTAGTCGTCCAATCAGCCATTGACTACTTCAAAAAGCACAACAAAAACCCAAAATCTAAAATAAAAACATGAAAAAAAATCATGAATTCAAATAAATACAGATTGCTCTATAAAGTTCAAGACTTTGGACAAAAGTTCAGCATTCTGAAAAATTTCATATTTTTTTCTGGAAAAAAAGTTTGCAAATTTGAAAAAATCATCATTTTTTAGAAAAAGTTCATGAATTTTGAAACAGTTCATAAATTTGGAAACAATATAACCGACTTTAAAAAAAGTTCAAAGTTTTGAAACGTTCATTAATTCTGAAGAAAAAATATCAATTTTGAAACAAAGTTTACAAAATTTGAAGGTAGTTCATCGTTTCTGCAAAAAATGTTCATCAGTTTCTTTTTAAAAGCACAAATTTTCTAAAAGTTGATCGATTTTTAAACAAATGGTTCATGGAGAAAAAAATGTTCATCATTGATTTGATTTTTTTTCATCAATTAAAAAACAATTCATGGATTTGAGAAAAGTTCAAGGATTTTGAAAATAAGAACTGGAAAATGTTCACGGATTTTGAAAAGTAAAACTGAGTGTACTTCACGGATTTGAATAAAGTTCATGAAAATTGAAATATCACTAGAAAGTTAGCAAAAAAATGAAAAACCAGTTCGCAGATTAAGTTTGTGATTTTTTTTTTAAAAAGTGTGCGAGTTGAAAAGGATTCACGAATTTGACTTTTTTCAAATTATTAAAAATGTCAAGCATTTGAGAAAATCAGGAAACAAAATAAAAGAAAAAATTAAAACCGTAGAAAAAACTGGCTAAAAAACCGAAATAAAAGGAAAACCCGGTTCTTTTCATTTAGCGTTTCATTTGAAGCACAACAAAACAAGAAAAAAAGAAGAACTTAGACACAGCAGGTGGGTCGTCCTAGGTTGTTAGTGAATAGAATTTGCCCAAAGCGAGATATAACATTTGAGGTTACTTCTCTTTTTTTGAGGTGAAGCATTGGTGGTTGTTAGCCTGTTATGTCTGGCCTTGAGTATAATTTGTTGGGGTGGACTATGATTTTACTGGCCTGTTAGTGCCCTGAGTGGTTTTCTAGAACTTGCACTTGTTGTCTTTCGTGCTGCTGGTAGTACTACAAAATGGCATCAATGAGAGAAAAAGAATAACCAAATTTTGTTACGTACATTTTTTTTCTTTTTATAACATCAAAGTTCATAATAATCCCTAGACATAAGTGAGGGAGATGCTAAATAATGTTGGAATACTTAACTCTGTCTTTCCTCGGAAGTCCCTTTCTACACCCGAGCTCAAATGAGCTCGGGATGAACAGTAACTCACAAAAATATTTTTAAAATGTTCAAAAGATCTGAATCTTTTCATGGAAAACTTTGATAAATGTTCTAAGAACTTGCAAAATTTCAATAGGAGATCACATTTGTTGAAGTCGTGGCAAAGAAACAAAATCAGTGCTCCAAAATTCTTTCGAAAGTAGCATTTTAGGAGTATCGATTTTGGTTTTTTAACGACTTCCACAAATGCGATTTCATGATGAAACTTTACAAGCTGTTAGAACATTTGTCAAAGTTCGGCATAAAAAAATTCAGTTTTTTAGGCATTTTTTTAATTTTACCGTTTACCCGAGCTTATTTGAGCTCGGGTGCAAAAACTACACGTCCGTCTTTATGCTTGATACTCCCTCCGTTCCGAATTACTTGTCTTAGATTTGTCTAGATACGGATGTATCTAGCACTAAAATGAGTATAGATACATCTGTATCTAGACAAATCCAAGACAAGTAATTCGGAACGGAGAGAGTACAAAATAAGGCTTTTTGTCTGAAATTCCACCATGACAAAATTCCATTTGGCTCCCGGGAGCACATGCTCCTACACGTGAAAATGATTTTTGAAATGTTAAAGAATCCCAACAAAACTTTTACATACTCATAGTCACATCCACATGGTACCTGCTAAGTTTTGGGGAAAAAGGTTAGACATTTTGGCCCGTGCCAAAAAACAAAACAAATTGAACACCAAATGTTATCCTAAAATGTCACCCCAAAAGTTGTATTCATCACCGAAGCAACACTACGGCTCCTTTTCGCATGAAAATTGTCGAAGCATGCTTGGGACACTAACACGGACATCCGCAAAAGCTTCAGAACTTTTTTTTAAAACATCTTACCATTTTTTAAGTTACTGTTTATCAGGGAACAAATGCTCCCGGGAGCCAAAACGCCCGTGTAACTGAATTATTTTCTTGCTAGCCAACTTGATGGGAGCTCATTAAAGGAAGGTGTGAAATGAAAGCACCAAGAGAGCGAAAATGTGTCAGCTCAACTGTACTACTAGAGCACCAAAGCCCACCAACCAACAACTATGACCACACATCTTCTTTACTTTCTTGTGTCAAAGGGCAGCACCGCAGTGTGAAACTTCCACAAAACTGTCAATTTCGCACTGCGCCCACCACATTTATTCCGGAGAGCTCAGCCTGTGAAAGTGAAGCATCATCAATCATCTCAACCACCACCACCCATCCATTGCCACCCCAATAATCACCAAAGGGAAAACAAGTACACCATTTCCACATCCATGTCAGTTCTTGGAGCTACAACAAGAGAGTTGATAGTATACAGACACATAACATGAGCTCATGACAAGTAGTACAGCAGAAGATGACTTGACAGTAGGTGCTTCAGATCCAACATCGCAATCCAAAGGCATGTTTGGATACGCATGAATTTCACATGAATCGCGCCGTGTTTCGTTTCGAACGCGCCATAAGATTTGCTTCATCATGGTCAGTTTGCAGTTGGAATGTTACAGCATGTTGTTGCTGCATCACCTCACCACCCCACCTCTAGTCTAGCAGCATCTCTACACTAGTACTGATTTAACAGAGATGGGTTACCTCCTTGACAACATGGCCCCTGCTTGCTCACTGATGGATTAGATAGACAACCAAATCCCAAGTTTTTATTCTTCTCCTTTATGTACAACAATTTGCAATTTAATATATGCAGCAGGACACTACGGTACTAGTAGTACCATTTTCACTAAAGAAAACGTGGCCCGTGCTAGTAGTATTATCATCATCATCATCATGCTGCTTTCAACAAAATTAACACACAAAATCTTCTCCCAAGGACAAAGTTGCTGACTTTATGGTTGCTGAATCCTGACTGAGCCTACTTAGCATATATGATAATGATAACAATAATATGGAGCCCGGTGTCTCTTTCCATGCACCAACCTCCTCACCAGCAAGCAACCAAAAGGACAATGAAACAAGAGGAAAGGGGGGAACAAAGAGAGCAAAGCATGGGAAAACAAAAGTGCAGGAATCATCTTTCCCTGGCCCTAAATCTATAGGACAGGCAAGTGACCACCTATTAACACCGACCGTTTCGGTCCCAAACACACCTCACAACAAGTAGTAGATTCAGTTAAACTTTCCAAATATTTTGAGATATTTTCCAAGATCAGTGGATCGATCGATGTAATAGCGCAACCTTGATTCTGTAGTGGGATGTTAGATGCTGCTTGACAAAGCATGTTGTTTTGGTCAGCAATTCGGCGTAAGATTGCCTGGTAAGCTCTCTCAGGATTAATCAACTAGGAGTTTGAGTATATGCTAAGGCAGGTGCGGTTGCCACCTAAAGCCGGAAAGAATATAAGCGACTTCGGTTCAAAGCAAGAAGATAGTGGTGCCATGATACAGATGGTGATACATTTAGAGGAAAAGGTGTGTGATATTGACAATGACAACATGGGGATAACATACACTACAAAAACCATCGCTACATGTATCGACAGGTTGCCTCCATTGTGAATACATAGGATGATCATCCGTGCTAACTACCAGCGTCACGCCTATCGCGTGCGTGCCGACGACTTCCTCTCGCTCGGATCAAAGTGGAAAGGAAAAACCAGAAACACAACAACAAATACTCACATAGGATAGAGGCAGCCGGGGCACTTCGCCACCAACACCACATCACTCTCTGAGTCTGAGCAAGCAGCACCATCCCCTTCGCCGACGGCCAGCGACGGAACAACAAGGCGAAGTGGGTTTGGTGCTGGTTGCTTGCTCCTCTCTGAAGAAACCACAAAGGGGATGGATGGATCAGCTTGTGCTTCTTCATCACATCACCAACCCTGCAAGGAAAGTTAGAGAATTGCGGTGAGATTTCCATTCACCAACCAATCCGAACAATATTATTTTTGTTAGCATTCACTCCAACACAATACTATCTGAGATGCAAGATAAGGACACTTGCGTTGAATTAAACTTACTGTAATATAAAATGGCTACCAAATCAGATTAAATTATGGGAATTGCTCATTCTCATTGTAACTTGCAGTGCAATTTAATGAGACATGGCACAGTTGAAATGCCTAAAGAACTGATGAGACTTGGCACAGCTGAAATGTCTACTAAAAAGTAACTAAAACCTGATAGGACTTTGCAGAAATGAAAATTCTAGGAAGAAAAGTCATCAAAGAGATATGTCTCTTCCTTACCTTGTTCTGTTCATGTCCACGAACACTTCGCGCCTAGTCACGGAGGATGACGGAGTCGGCGATCTCCATGAGCGGCGCAAGGGTCTCGGGCGCGAACTTGCGCGCGAACATGTGGGAGTAGGTGCCGTTGGACTTCCTGAGCTCCCTGATGAGGTCCCCGGTGACCTCCTCCGGCTGGTAGGTGTGCGGGTGGCCGCCGACGGCGTCGGTCCAGTTGACCCTGGTGAGCGTGTACTTGGTGCAGCCGTCGGGGTCCTGCATGTCGAGCAGCGTCGGGAAGTAGTGCTCCTCCGGGTAGCACGAGTCCTTCTCCTTGACGAGGCACGGCGCCTTGAACTTGTTCCAGAGCCGCCTGTCCCTGACCACCATGACGGCGTGGCGCCTGGCGAGCACGAAGAACTGGGAGCCGACGCGGAAGCGGTCGAAGGGCACCTCCGGGAGCATCACGTTGTCGCCGCGCGCGTAGTAGCGGGCGTGCAGCGTGGGCTCGCTATCCAGGATCTCGATGAAGCTGCGGTGGCGGCGGTGGCGGCCGGCGCCGGCATTGCTGTCGGTGAGGAGGGTGCGGTAGAGGGCGGGGAACGGGAGGAGCGGGACGCAGGACTGGGAGAGCAGCGCGAAGAAGTGGTTGGCCGGGTCGTCGAGGAGCGCGGTGGCGAGGAGGCGGCGGGCCGCGGAGATGAGCGTGGCGGAGGCGCGCGCCGTGGCCTTGCCCCGGATGATGCGGCCGCGGAAGGACGGGGTCGGCGGCAGCGTGAGGTTGGCGGCGGGGTCGGCGTGGACGTAGAGGTTGAGCAGGCCGTGGTGCCCCGCGAAGAACTTCTCCCAGAGCGGCGCGAAGACGAGGTCGGAGTTGGTGAGGAAGAGGAAGGCCACCTTGGGCCGCGGCGCCTGCGGGCGGCGGCCGAAGACGCCGGAGAAGGAGGGCGCCGCGCCGGAGCCGGAGCCGGGGGTGGCCGGCGCGGAGGGCGCGGCCGAGAGGAGCACGGCGCGGCGGAAGAGCGCGAGGTCCTCCGTCTCGTCGGCGTCCGGGATGGCCGGGAGCGTCCTGGGCAGCAGCAGGCGCGGCCCGAGGTAGTAGACCGCCGGCATGGACAGCAGCAGCAGGAACGAGAGCACGTACGGCGACGCGTACGCCATGCCCGGCAGCGGCGCTCCGGCGAAACGCACGCTAGAGAAACCGAAAGGAAATCCCGAATCTTGGCGGCGGGAAGACGACGCGGGAGAGGATCACAGAGAAATCCTGCTGCTCGGGACGGGCCGGACGGATCTCGCGGGCAAGAACGAGCACCTCCCGGGCATGGATCGAGCAGAGAGGGAAGATTTCGCAGGAGAAACCAAACCAGGATCACGAGCCGGGGGCGTGCGCGCACCTCAGCAGGAGAAACAACGGGGGCTATGTCTCCGTGGCCGTGGCGGCAAATCTGCTGCTGGTGGTGCTCGGATCGGATCTCGCGGTTCTGGCGGGACTGGGCTGCAATTGATGGGGTGGTGTTTGGAGGGGGAAGGTGTTGGTTTTTGGAGGGAGAAGGGGGGGAGGGGGGAGGTTGGGGGAAAGAGAGGAGTGAGGTGAGGTGAGGTGGTGTGCTCTGCTGCTTTTGTGGGACTCTGTTCTGCTCTGCTCTCATCTACTCCACTCTGCAACCTGTCCTAATCCCACCATCTATCAATTTGAATAATAAATGTAGGTACAGTTACCTTCATTCATAAAAGCCTTGCTTGAGTTTTTCTAATAATACCAGGAAAATGCCTATAACTAATACTATATAACACCTCTATTTTAAATTGAACTGAAAAACCGGAAATCTCTTTTGGAGCTCAGCCTCCAGTGAGGCCTCCAAATTCAAAATTGAAATTTGGTCGAAATTCATATTTTTACGTTTCAAAAAATTCTGTAAAAAAAATACAAATATACTCTACATAAAGGCATAACACACACGTGTGTAAATTTTCAGTTCAAAATACATTGAGATGAGATCTGTGCAAAAAAGACAAATCTGAGGTTGTTTAACAGATGATACTATTCATCCTTCTAGGCCACGAATTTGTCTTTTTTGTACAGGTCGCAACTCAAGGTATTTCATCATGAATTTCTACACACATGTGGTTTACATCCTTACATACACGCATATTTTTTTCAGAATTTTTTGAACCATAAAAGTTTGAATTTGAATTTTCTGTTTTGCTTCGTTAAGTTTTTGCTGACGCTTCTCCCTTAACTTCTGGCCTCTAATCGGGCTGCTCATAGCCTTGCACCACGGTGCATAATATGAGCTCTTGTATGTGACCGTTGACCAAGGCTTCTTGGCTTCGCCTTTTAGCCTTTTGGAATATATAAGGTAGAACTCGATCTACCTTCCATTTCCAAAAAAAGAATTTGAATTTTTCAAAAATAAAGGCCTCCATGGAGCTCGGCCTCCAAAACGCCTCTCTTCTGAAAAACGTCTTATATTTTATTTAGTATGAAGGGAGTACCAAATAACGTAGATTTGAGATTTGAATTCATATGCTACTCTGCACTCTATAGATAGAACAAAATGCCTATTTTTATGTTGTAGTTGTCCAACATAATGTGATTTATTACTTGCTGGATTGCAATGAGCTTAGCGCCAAAAGAGAAAACATGTAATCCTAATCAATGGATGAATTAACGAATATCGCCGAATCCCTGTTGAATTGAATAGGTTACACCATGCAACACCAAGATTTGGGCATTTTAGGTTGTGTGGTTTCCAAACCAGATGACCTTTCTTTTTGTTGTGACCCTTGGATATTACATGTAAATATTTGTAGTAGTACTTTATCTTTTTAGAATGTCAAGGTTCAACCTAACGCAAAATGCATGCCAAAGGAGAGGAAGGAAAAACAAACTTATGTTGTAGTTTAAGGATTTATTCCCTTGCCAAAGAAAACAAACTTTTATTTGTTACAAGTTAATAGAGGTGGAATGCATTTTTAGGGAAAATCGGTTAAAAAAACCTAGAGACGGGAGGAAAATCGAAACAAGAAGAGGGAAAGGAGAGGAAGGAAAAAAATGCATACAAGGTTGAATGAAGTATAAACTGACGACAGGACTGAAAGATCGTGGATGTCGTCTAGAGAAGGTGAATATGCGCTCTAAAATAATTACAGTTTAGACTAGAACAAAACCGGATTAAACTAGTGTTTAATTTGTCAAGCATAAAACCTAAAATAACCAGGCTCACCTATGCGCACCAACAACTTATACTAGGCAAAGTGATAGCAAGATATATAACATGAAACACTGTGGCTATCACAAAATAAAGGGCTCGGGTAAGAGATAACCGAGGCACGTGAAGACGACCATGTATCCCGAAGTTCACACTCTTGCGGATGCTAATCTCTGTTTGGAGCGGTGTGGAGGCACAATGCTCCCCAAAATGCCTCTAGGGCCAGCATAATCTCCTCATGCCCTCGCGCAATGCAAGATGCTGTGATTCTACTAAAGGACCCTTGAGGGCGGTCACCGAACCCGTATAATTGGCAACCCTTGGGGAGGGTCACCGAAAACCGTACAAATTTCTCGGGGCACTCTCCACAACTTAAATGGAGTCTCTCGGAGCTTGTCCGAAGCTTTACACCACAATGATTGAGTTTCGGCAACACCAACCGTCTAGGGCACCAAAGCACCCAAAAGGAACAAGCTCTGGGTGCCCAAACACCCAAGAGTAATAAGCTTCTCAACTTTTCACTTCCACGTATCACCGTGGAGAACTCAAAACGGTGCACCAAATGCAATGGCAAGGGCACATGGAGTGCCCAAGCCCTTCTCTCCCAAATACCACCATAACAACTAATGATATGGAGAAAGATGAGAGGAATAACACAAGAGGAGAACACAAAGAACTCCAAGATCTAGATCCAATGGGTTCCCCTCACATAGAGTAGAAAGTGATTGGTGGAAATGTAGATCTAGATTTTCCCTTAAGAACTAACAAGAATCATTGGAGGGATTGAGAGATAGCAAGCTCAAAGAAGGCAAACAATGGGGGCAAACACAAGTTAGATCAATTGGGAAGAAGATCCCCTTTTATAGGTGGGGACAAATACAATCGTTATGCCCACAACCCGCACACAAGCGGTACTACCGCTCCTAGGAGCGGTACTACCGCTTCCGGTGGCAGTATCGGAGAGTACTGTGGTACTAAGTTGGTCGACCAAGCGGTAGCACTACATAAATGCAGCACTACCGGGCAGTACTACCGCCCTAGTACCGTGAAAGCAGCAAGGGACTACTGAAGCAAAAAGATAAGCGATAGAGTGACTGTAGTAGGAAACAGAAGTACCGCGTCAAGCGGTACTACTGTATGACATGATACTAGTGTGCCCTCTCTGGCCCCATCGCACCGGCGAAAAAAGAGTCTGTAGCCAAAAACAAGCGGCGGTGCGCATGTAATGGACCAGAAGTACAGCATGAAGCGGTACTACCACTGCCCATGGCGGTACTACCACTAGTGAGCTTCAAAATAGCCCAAGCAAAACACATGGATGCAGGAGGACTAGAAGTGGCATAACTTCTGCAAATGAGCTCTGAATACAGCAAACTCAAGCTTGTTGGACATGTACTATTCATTGGTGAAGAACTGACATATTATAATAAGAAGTGGTAGTAGAAAAAGGCCTAACGATATAGCTGTGTGAAACCTCCATCGATGAAGAACCGACATAAACTCCATCATCGAAAACATCATAAAAGATGCATACGAAATCCATTTTTGATCAACTCGAGCGTGTCAGGAAGAAGACCACATGCTCAAAAACTCACACAGGTAAAAACCAAACAAGAACCAAGAAAGATGATGGAAGAATGCAATGGTTTGAGTTCTCTACAAACGATATTGTTAAGCTACTTACTTGAGAGCCCCCTTGATAGTACGACAATCGATCCTATAACCCGGTCTTCCAACTACCACCACGAGACCGGTAAAATAGAAAATCTATCAAGGGAAAATCTTTGCCTTTCACAAAATTCACTTGAGCTAGATGATGACGATCTCGACCTTCTCAAGTTGGACCACCTTTCTTGATTGCGCTGGTTCGATGAAGACTAGTAGATTTCTCCCCCATACTACACTATGGGTGAGCCACTCTTCAGCACATATTCACAAGTCCATTGTCACCATATGGACGTCAAGCTTCAAGCATGATCTCTTTGTGATGCTCGACTTGAACTTGCAGACCGCAATCTTGATGACAATCACCACTTCATGTCATCTTCCATGCGTTGTATGAGATCTTCCTCTTGATGCAATCCCATGGAAACATACCTAACCCCACAAAGAACTCTCAGTAGACCATGGGTTAGTACATAAATTGTAATGGACAATGCTTACCATACAATGGGATCACTTGATCCCTCCCGGTACATCTTGCATGCTTTGTGTGTTGATTGACTTGAATCACTCTTTGTACTTAGTCTTGATCAACCTTGTATCTTTCCAACTCTCTTCTTTAGATGATGTCTTGAAGGTAACATGAATGTTCACACAATCTTCTTCTTCAAGACATACTTGTAAATAGGCTCAATCTCACATGACCAACCTTTGCATAAATCCTTGAATAGCCCCTTGATCAATGACCTTGAAATCAACAAATGGTCCGAAAGTAAAACATATGAACAAACCCTTCAAATATAACTTAAGACAACCATTAGTCCATAGATTTATCATCTATTACCAAAATCAAATATGGGGGCACCATGCTCTTTCAAAGATGTTACATTCTTTTTAAACAGGAGATCATGTTTCATTATACACACAAAAAATTTCATATTTTTGAAAATAGATAGAGGGATTATTACAATTTCTTGGTAATACATATTTTGTTGTTGTTCCTTATACTACCATGACAAATGGTGACTGATAGAACAACTTTTTCTGAAAAAAGGTAACATTTGTGTGTTTGTGTTGTGTATTTATTGATGAGCTTGGGCTTCCAATAATCCCTCCGTTTCTAAATATAGGTCTTTCTAGAGATTCAACTACAAACTACATATCGAGCAAAATTAGTGAATCTACACTTTAAAATACGTGTGTATATATATATATATATATATATAATATATATATATATATATATATATATATATATATATATATATATATATATATATATATATAGTAAAAGTGCTCGTATGCTGTTGCAACAGGCTAACAACAAAAACTCAGAAAAATTATAACGCCACCAAAAATCAATTCAAGTTAATCAGATTGGGCCAACTAATGTAAATCCTACAAATCAAATCAATACTTAAGAATAACTCATGCAAGAAAGAGGAACCTGAGCTTAAAAAAAAGAGGAACTTGCACATCCTGCCTTAATGGACGCTCCTTCTGGCGCTGCTAGTGGCCACCACTGTGCCTCCTTGTCCTCGTGGGCAGACGTGGGGAAGGAGCAGATCCTGAGATCAAGGAGGCCGTGGACGGGAGCAGCCGCTCAAGAAAAAGAACCATCCAAAAACATTTAATATTAGTATAAAGGATGCTACAATTTTCAGAATGTTGGCAGAGGCTACCATCCCGACATTCTATTGCTACCTATACTAATATCAACACTTCAGTATAGCAATATAACTTATGTAGCATCGCCCATAAAATTAGTGCAGCAAAAGGGCATGGAGTAAAAAAAAAACATGGTCCAAAATCATCTACTGGAAAAATAAATCAAAAGGATAATGTTTGTGTACCCACATGGGGATCAATGTTTTGTTTTAATGTTCTATGAAGAGATTGTGGCTCATGCCTCATGACATTTACAAGAGGAAAATTCAGATCATCTCTAGGTGCTAGCACTTTGCAGAAGCCTGCAAATCCAGTTTGGCTCCTCCAGTTAGTTCATGGTGTGCCGCCTGCAGAAATAAGTCAAGATCCAGCACGCCCTTCGATGCCCGGTAGTGCGCCTAGCTATACAAATTTCACATATTACATGCCAGCTTCTATACCACATCTGATGAATCAGAGAGGCGTAGTACCTTTCTAATATTTGCATACCACAATTTGGATAAGGTAAAATTCCATTTTGATAACATTTGTGATGCTGGCTCAAGTGTGTATCAACCTCATCATGGATTCCACCACAAGCTTTGAGAACAGAGAAAATTTGTCTTCCAACAACTTGGCTGACCTTGGTTGCTCCAGACTCCACAGCCAAGCCTGCAATTCTTATTTGGCGGTGTTCACCAGTCCACAAAATAAATGGGTAATGATATGAAGGGTAAGATGATAGCTAACCATTGTCAAGAATCTAGACTATATCGTTAAGAAGGACCGAGGTGATTCAATGCACGATCGTGATGACAATTGACCCTGTGAAATGATGTTGTAGTGTGTTCTGGATCAGGTTATCAGTTGCACTGTCCACCGAAGTAGTGGCTTCGTCCAGGACCAGTATCTTGGTGCGCCTAAGAATCGCCCTACCAACACAAAAGCTGACAATGGCCCTTTCTCCGAACTTCATCTCGTAGCTGACAGTAATCCAAGGCCTGAAATGTCGAATAATATTTTTCAGATAAGTTAAGAAGATCATAGGGACTCTGTATTCGAGAAATGCACACAACCATATTGTGGAGACATATCAAACTAAAAAACAATTGCGAGCATATTAAAAGAGGGCCCTCTGTTTCTGTTATTTTTTAATTCACTATGACCACTTTGCGCACACGCAAATGTAATCAACATAACAACATCTGTATTCATCAACTTCTGAGATGGAAATCAGGAGCCATATTTGTGAACTCAGATGTTAATTGTGAACCATCTCTTAAGCTTGTCTGCTGAAGTAAGCCACTGTTTTCATGTTCCAAGAGGTCAAATTTTCATGCTGGTTCTAGTGATATTTTTCAGCCTGAAATTATTTGTTAACATATAGATATAATAATCATACTGATTGTACAGGAGCTAAATATCTGAACCCCTTTTTACCAGAAATGATATGGATATCACACTCGTGTATTCAGTGATGGCCAAGTGTTCCTGTTTACTCTCTGTACTATATGTGCAAGGACAGAGTGAGAGCCATGGGGAAAACAAAAAAGGATCAATGTAGTGAGTTTGAGTGGTACATGCAACAGTCTGGAACATCAAATTCATTACGCTGATACAACCACAAAGTACAGAACTTGCATATACTAACTTATTAAGCTCTGCAGTGTCATCACAAATGTGACAGAGGAAGTAGGGGGCAGGGAGTTTAGTACTGTACATGATAAGCATCGAAAAGCAGTCTTTGATGTAAATACACAAGAGATTGGAATCTACAATGTTTAAAGATGGTAATTCCAAAAGGAGTAAGAATTCTCCTTGAAACCAGAAACATATGTACAAAATGAGAACTACACAGATTTTCCACGGTCAACCATTGAGAAGTTTAACGATGACAAAAGTGCAATACATCTACAGAAGATCTCCATTGATCACGGGAGGCATAGCCAACGTACTGCTAAATGATAATATGCACTAAATAAAAGTTGGTAGAATATGATTTTGGTTTCACATCCATCTTCTGTAAAGCAGCGGCCCCTGCCATTAAATGCTGATGGGGAGACTCTGAACTGTGAATGTTCATTACTTTCTTCCTTAATAGCTACACAAAATGGGTAACAAATGAATAGGGGCAAGTTCTACAGCAAGGTAAACCAACAGGAACATCTAGCCTACAACCACGTTAGGAACCAGAGAAATATAGCTACTGAAACATATTATTATTTTCAGTCAACTTACATATATAGGGTGTAGTTCCAACCCCCCCCCCCCCCACTCCATCTTTACTAAAATGAAGCCAACAGAAATAATTTTAGGTCGTGAATGAACACACAGCCACGCACATCAGGAAGCTACCTACATACGGACCAAAAATACCACCCGCACTTCGCTAGCTCCTAAGCACCGGTACACAGGATTCATCCCATCACTGATTTGAAAATTTATGCTTCCAGTCAGTGATACTACTCGGCAGGATCTTTGCTCGGTCCAAACCAATAAATGGAGGTGCCTAGCTAAATGGGATTTAACATAAAAGTAAAACAACGTCGTACCTCAGAATCAGTGACGAAAGACCGTAAGCTAGATGGAGATGGAGTAGCACCAATACCCAGAAAATCTACAAAACCGCTGCTTTGATCTGAAGGTACTTTCTAATTTTTAGAAGTAGAAATCACATGAAAAGTCACCTGAAAAGGAGCATCATAGGAACTTATAGTGAAAGCTAAAGGCATGGCAATTCTGGGCAGCATTAATAGTGCTGTTGGAACAACATGTGAGTGCAAGCATGATACTGAAGGTGCTATGCCATTGCATCTATTTAATAAAATGTGCAAAGCTAATTAACCTTGAAAGATCCGCTTGTTGAGTTCATCCTCTACATATCTATACACGCAATTTATTCAGGTAAATTCCATTTTCTTTAACACTGAAAGAAACATAAAAATTGATTGACTTAAATGCAATATCACAATAAAACATATCTGATGAGAAAGAGGAAAGGTAGATACCTTTGCTTATCTGACAAAGACGGGCGATGAACCCTGCGCCGCGCGTTGAGCATGGCCTTGTGTAGACTGGCAACGCGGATCTGCGTTCCCACACCCACGCATAAGTCGGAGTTGTCCCGTCATGTCACCGGTAGGGCTTCAATAGACGACGTCGTCAGCCTGCTCATAAGAATGATTTCTGTCAGCTCATGAGCAATTGTCTGAAGTGGATTTCAAAGTTCAGTTTGTACATAAAATCTTCTGTAACGATACTGAATTGGAGTTCAGCTCCGATATAGCAAAAGGAGGCTGCGACTCGTGTACAGATACCTTAAACCTTGGGCGATGCCGATGGCTATTTTCATTCGCCTGAGCCAAGAGAATTGGGCTGCTTCCCCATATAAAGGAAGAAAACAAATGAGATCAAATCTACGACACATAGAAAATGTAAATATTTAGTCTGTCCTAATGAAATTGAAGAGAAAGACTTACAGTGTAGGTGTCCCATTTGATTTTTACTCAAAGACTAACATCCTCGAGAATGGGTCACTCTATCTGCAATAGCCCAGAAACTTTGCTATGTTCTCATGATTCAACCTTGCCAGATCAATAACCTACAATGTTCATCCCATTTTATTTATTTATTATTTGAGTTAAAAGGTGTTTCCGAGTCGCAATTTTAGACAAACGAACTACCTTGTTTCGGTAAAAGAGCTCACGCTGGCTAGTCCAATGACCTTTAAAGGCGCATAATGATATGACAGAAGCCTCAGGTCCATTCTTCATTGTTTCTTTGTAGATTATAGTCTCTGGAGTTGAGCCAATTATGTTGCTAAAATCCTCACACGCTAATTCAAGTTCCTGGTGACTCAACTTTGGAAACTTTTCAGCATATCGGAATCTGAGGAAAGCATGAACAAATTAGCAACAATGTATGTTAGACAAAATAATCAATTTATTTTATATACTCCCTCCGTTCCTAAATATTTGTCTTTTTAGAGTTTCAAATGGACTACCACATACGGATGTATATAGACATATTTTAGAATGTAGATTCGCTCATTTTGCTTCGTATGTAGTCACTTGTTGAAATCTCTAGAAAGACAAATATTTAGGAACGGAGGGAGTAGTTAATACCAACCAATCAGTACTGTTATCTCATCGCTCCAACTTTTTGATCTACTCCATGATGATATTCTTATAGAAGGCTTTAGATCGTAGCTTCTGGAGGCAGTAACAGCACCAGTGATCACAAAAACAAGCAGGAGAGCACCGGTTGCGATTTCCAAAACAATAAGCCAAGTCGGTTGCTGCACTTTATCATCCTTATGCTCAGAAGTATTCTGTTTTCATTGAAAAATCGTTCACTTTTCTTCTGATTGCATAAACTGAAGGTTCGTTTTTTAGTCACACTGTCCCAAGCCACAACTCAAATTCGAGCTTAGCATAGAAAGTGAGAATTGTCTAAAAGTTTAAGACATACACGTGATCCAAGTCAACCAATCTAGGCATAGTAAAGTCTACAAAGATGATTCACTACCTTACCGTGTTATCAATTGATGGAAAATTGGCACAGCTTCTACGATAATCCTGCTAGTACAACTGTAACAGATACAATAATAATCTTGGTTTTTTCATTTGAATAAAAGAACACAAACCATCATGAAGCCCTGATGGAATCAGCACAACCATGATTCTGATCTCTTTTTTTTGCGTGGACCATGATTTTGATCTGCTATAAGATTTATCCTTAAGTTCATAACAATCAGAGTTCAGACGTTGCCAGTGGAAAACTCCAAGCAAAACCATGTATGCGTGAAAGAAACATCAACAGTTAGCATTATGTAGATAATCATGGGAAGAACATATAGAAGTTAATAAAGTCCCAAAGGAATCAATCAAGCATGGAGAATTTACATGGTTGCTAGCTAGCTAGCATGGGCTATTAGCCAATGGAACACGTACCGGAGGATTTAATTAGGCATGATGTAGTGTAGTTTCGTGCACATCTGGTTAGCTTCTTTCATCGTCGTTGCCGGCTAATACGTGTGCATCTGGTCAGCTTGCTTCTTCGTAGTTCTACACCAGTACCTTGCTCGGAAGTGGATTTGAGTTTCACTCGCTGCTTCCTGATCCTCCCGAGGAGAGGCGCTCCTCACGCGCACCAGTGCCCTTGCACCGCTGCACCCCTGCAGCACCCTTCCATCTTCCCCGTCCTTCTTCTCCTACCTCTCCTCCACCCTGGATCCTCCTCTGTCTCTCTTTTCTCTACCAGAAAAATCAAATCACCGCCATGACCTTGGAGCTCTCCCTGCCAGCCACTGAGGCCCGCCTCCACTTGCAAGGACTTCGCGCCGCCGCGCCGGATCTCTCCTTCTCCCGCGCCCGCTGGATTCCACCGCCGCCGTTTTGCATCGAGCAGACGCATCGTCCCCAGCCTCTTGAGCCGCCGCGTTGACCTGATCCAGAAGCTGCGCTCGAGCGCCATGCCGGGGGCGGCGAGCGGGAAGAGGTGCGGCCGGGGCGGCGAGCGGGAAGAGGTCGGCCGCGGCGGCGAGTGGTGCGGCGGCGGCTAGGGTTGGCTCGGCCTAGGCACGGGCTAGGGTCGAGGCGAGGCGAGGAGGCAGACGCGTACGGGTATTTTTTTTCTAGCGAACCGTTTTTCGTGGCAGCTTAATAATGGATTGCGGGTTGAATACGCGAAACCATAGGGGCTTTTATGCAAAAGTAATAATGACGGACGACCAGAAGCATTAGCTGCTTTATTAGTAGGGAAAGATAGGCCCGGTTGAAATCTATAGAATGATTTATATTTAGGAGCGAAGAGAGTACTAATAGTAGGAGTACTGATTAGTTGTGGTTGTAGTGGTTGAGGAAGCAGAGCAGCCACGCACTCACGTCACGGTCGGATCTGGTTAGCCGGGAGCTGAAAGTGAGTGACTGACACCCGGGACCACACACTTGTCGGCAAAGCCCGGAGCATGTGGCTGGCTGGGCTTTCCCTTTATCCTTTTATTTATTCGATCGGAACACAATTAGTTGTATGATATTATCCGTACGTGACCCACGGGGAACGCTACAAGTGTGCGTACCATACGAGTAGTTGTACTGTATAAATACGTTGTCTCTGTCAGATACGACTTGACAGGCAGGGCACGTGGACAGAACAGTGGTGTCTTCAGCCCACTAAAGTTCAAATCCTGATGATTGCATTTATTAGGGCAACTCCAACGGGGCGATTCAAACGGACATGCGCTTTGTCCGCTTTTTGTCCGCTTGGGTCGGCTAGGCGGACGTACGCGCCGCATTTTAAAATGGGTCGGCTTGACCGTCCAATGGGGAGGCCGTCCCAAATGTGCCGGCGTGAAAAGAAAAACAAGTTTGCACGAAATAAAACATAATTAAACATAAAGTGGCCGGTGAAACGCCAACCAAAGTCCACCTAAATCTAATAAACATCAAATAAAATATTAAAAAATCTGCGCCACCGCCGCCGCTTCAAGACGCTGCTTCTAGACGTCGTCGGCCTTGCCCTTGCTTTTGCTCGACGACGCCGCCGTCGTCGGTGAGGTCGATGAAGACCGGAAAGGGCTACCAACCCAACGCCGCCGGTACGCCGCCAGGCAGCCTCCTCCGGCGTCTGCTGGCGGCGTCATTGCGGCAAGCACAAGACGCCTCCTCCTCCTCGAGCCGGAAGGCCGCGTGGCGTTGGAGCATGGCGTCAGAATAAGATTCGCTTCGCCGCCGGGCCGCTTCTCTCGGCGGAGCCGGTGCTCCTTCCATCGCTGAGGCGGGCCGCCTCCTCCGGCGTGGCGGCGAAGTGGATGGGAAGCCTACGACCCACTCGCAGATCGCCTGCCCACGAGTAGGCCTCCTCCGCCAAGTGGGTGGGCGGGGGGCTTCTGCGACGGCTCGGCCCGGCTTAATTTGGCGGCGGCGATGGTGGATGCGGCGACACGAAGAGCGGGAGTGGACGGAGTCCCCGCCGCCGACAGTATAAGGGCTTGCTCCACCATCCCAGTGTCGACGCCCTCGCCGATGCGGCTAGCCTCCGTAGCGTCTTTGCAGGCCTCCTCGAGGGCGGTTTGGTACTCCGCCTCGCCTCCATGTTCTCCGGCTTACATCCGGGAGGCGGCGGACGATGTCGACACCGAGCGCCGTTGCTTCCTCATGTTCGAGGGCGAACCAAGCCTCCTGGGCTGGGAGAGTCGGCGGCAGATTCGATACCGACGCCGCTTCCGGCGTGCGTGGCAGCACCGCCAAGACTCGTCGTCGGCGCTCATTGGTCCGCGGAATCATGGCACTGGATCCGGTTGGATCCAATGCCAATGGTCGCGGCAATCACGCGTCGGGGAGTAGGTGAAATTGCCAGACTCCCAGTGCCACCGCTTGGTGCACCGGTATGTCTGAGTTCGCTGTCAGTATGCGAAACGCGTCGGTGGAGGAGGAGGAAGCTCGAAATGACGAGGCGCCGTGTGCCTTGCCCTTTGCCCTTCTTTGCCGCCAAGAGGCCCATGGCAGCGCTTAGGGTTTATTGATCGCGGCGAGGAAGCAAAGGGAGTGGTGGGGCGGATGTGGATCGGAGAATGAGGCCGACCCACCGCACGCGTGGTTAAAAAGGACGCTACAGACCGGCCGACGCGTGGGCCCGCTGTCGGTGGTCATCATAATTAAGACGGCCGGTGGCGGTTGGGTGGGGACGCGGCGACGACGCGAGAGACGCTACAAGGTCCGCTTTCGTCGTCTACCGACACATCTCAGGCGCAAATTTGGGCCGCAAATGCGTCGACGCGGACGTGATTTGGGTTTGGGTCGGCGTGTTGGGCCGTCACTTTTGTCCGCGCCGACCCAAGTCCTGATGCTTGCATTTATCGTGAATTTATTATTTTCTCTGTTCATTTTTATAAAGCGTTGAAGACATTTCAGACAGTATGCAAAGTAACTCATTTTCAATTGTCTGAAACGACTTATAAAAATTGAAAAGGAAATACAGAATTTGCAGCCATGCGTTCAGTGGGTGGAGACAGCGTCGAAGAGCCGGAGCAAACAACGCGCTAGATCGCAAGGGAATCCTGTTGACAATTTAGGTATACTTTTTTTTCTGATCATTAATCCTTACACACATCGTATATATTCAATCAGTATTAGAAAAACCATGTGAACCATACGGGGTTACATGTAGGAGTAGTATATTTTTCTACTATATGTATGTAAAATAAAAATAGTATGGTGTTTCTTCCTTTGGCGGGAAAGTTGTGTGCGCTTTTCCGCGGAATACAGCAACTTTTTTTTTTGTTTCGTTCGATTGACTAGAGATTTCGGATCTGAAGAGATGTGACGCCGACGTGTCATGCCCGTGGCCCTGCACTTTTTGGCACCTTTCTGGGAACGTGCTCATCGGCCGTCGGTTCGTGTCACGGCTGGTTCGCATGCACTGACGTGGCGTTCACATCACATGTGCCATGTGCATGCACGCACGCACTCGCTGTGACGGACGATGCCAAGAAGCAACGCATTCAGGTTAGGCGAGTACTGGGCGCCGGCGCACCGGCCCAAAATTTCGGCCGGTCGGCCACCCACCGTCCGATTGGCCCGCATCTGGCCGTTAGATAAAGTCAACGCGACCCGCCCCATCCTTCTTCCTCGACTCGCCTCCGCCTCATCATCGAGCGTGTTGTCCGCCTTGCCGCGAGCACCAGTCCAACCGTCCTGCAGCGCTGGAGTCCCCAGCCCCTCACCACATCTCCACCACGCCGTTGTGGCATAGCTTGCTAGCCGCCCCTCGCCGCATGGCCACCGGAATTACATCATGACTTATGTTGGATCCTGTAGACTCCTTTCTATTGACGATTGCAGCTCTTGCACTGCTGGTTCGAGCATACGTCACCGTGGTTGCAGCATCCCATCGTCACGACCGCCGCCGTCCTCGCTGGCCGTCGTCGGCATGCATCACCGTGTGCTGGCAAAAAAAACATAATCAGCAAAAAATCTGGTTCATCGCTGGTGGCAGCAAAAATAATAGCGGGTGCTAGCAAAACAAAATCACAGTTCCAGCAAAAAATAAGAACACTTCGCTGTTCGCCGTTGCAGCAAAAAATCACCGCAAAACAAAATGGGTCACCATCTTCCTTGATTGTAGTCCCGCCCATGATCATTGCAGCTCCCCAAGAAGCTGGCTCCTGCAGTTAGCGCCGCCAATTCCAGCAAAAAGATCACCACCACTCGCCCGTCGTAGCAGTTGCCCCCCCGTAGTAACAAAAATTCTTGCCGGTTCCAGCAATTTTTTTGCCGGTCCCAGCAAAATGATTTCGACACCATCTGGTTCCAGCATCGGTCCATGGTGGTTGTAGCTTTTTTGCCATGTGGTTCCAGCAAAAAACTATCTCTGGTTGCAAAGACCGGATCCCCTGCCTCCACCTCCCAATTGCTGGTTGTAGCAACCATGGCTATCGGTTCCAAAGATCGCTGACTCCGTGCAAAGATCACCGAACTCCGCCTAGGGCCACGGACCGTGCCGGTTGCAAAGAGCCCACCGGAGGAGAGGACGGCGAGAGAGACAAAGAAGAGGAGGGATAGCTCGTAAAGTAGATGAAGAAGAGAAGCGTTTGTGGATGAGAACGATATGGGGGAGGAGATAAGGCAGAGGAAGAGCGGTTTGCGGGCCCACAAGAAAAGCAGCGATGTGTCGTTCGTCTCGAGACGTACTATCTGTTTTGATCGAACGGACGTGCAGGACCGGCCGAACGCTCAGCCGGTCGACCGTACGCAAACGTTTCCCTTCAGGTTATCTGAACAGACGAGACTTTTTTTCGGACCGACGCCCGCTCTCACTCTCTCTCTCGTCCGTTGATTTTTATTCATCCATCGGTCGGACGACCCAGCCGCCCGTGCCGGACGCATCAGATCCTGTTTTGCCAATCTTGTGGCCTTGTCCAAGGAGCAATGTACGGTGTGTGTATTGCTGGTGAATCCCGGGCCCCGGCTGACCACAAACAGAGGATGATGTATACAACCATTTAATCTGAGGGATCACATAGTAGAGGAAATGGTGATCCAAATTAGTCGACACGCGTCAATTAATTTGGATCGAAGGGAATATCAGATTTTGAAATTTCACTGTGCTTCGGTCCGACAGTACCATCTACTCTTTCAAGACATTTTTCGACACAACGTAGTATAAATAACATCTTAGAGCAACTCTAACGGGACGACACAAACGGACACGCGCTTTGTCCGCTTTTCGTCCGTTTCGGTCGACCCGACGGACGTGCGCGCCCGATTTTTCATTTGTGTCGGTAGTTGCATTCAACAGGAGGCTGACCCATTTATGCCGACGTGGCCGAAACTGAGTAATTAAATATAATTATACATAAATGACCGGCCAAACATCGGCCAAAGTACACTTAGGCCCTTTCCAGTGCTCCATGGTGTACAGGTGCTAAGGGTGCCACATAGGCAGAAAAATGATGTGGCACAACAATTAAAGAGGAGAGAGAGCATTGTGGTGACCCCAACAAAAACCAATGCTAAGCACGTAAACCTAGACAAAAAGACTACCAACCAATACATGAAGGAGTTTTAATATTAAACAATTAAATAAAGGAGGCTTAGCTACAAAACCTAAGCACCAATGCATTTGGGACATTAGTTGCTAAGCATTTTAATGCACTTAGCACCCCACTTTAGCACCAATGCATTGGGAGAGGTCTTAACAACTAGAAAATTAAAAGAAACACTAATAAATCGCCCGCACGCTGCCCTAGTAGACCGCCTTGCCCTTGCTGTCGTCGTCCTCGCCGTCGGTGAGGTCAATGAAGTGGGGGGAGGCCCAGCCAACCGAATGCGGCTTGATAGGCCGGCAGCCTCCTCCGACGGCTGCTGCGCGGCGGCATAGCGACGAGGCAGGCACGCTCCTCCTCCTCCTCGAGCCGCAGAATTTCCTCGTCACGGTGCTCTTCTTCCCAAGATGGCGTCAGATCGGCAGTGGCGAGGCGTGCTCACCCATCATGCAGATCGCGATCCCACGAATAGGACTCCTTTGGACAAGTGGGGGACGATGGTGACCGCTTGCGCGTGGGAGTTGGCTCGCGCTCCGGCTCGGCCTTGGGCTCGACGAGGGGCGGTGTCGGCGGCAGTGACGACACGAACAGGGGCGCCTCGACGGAGTCCCCCGCCGCGGACAAAGCAAGGGCTTGCTCCAGCCCATCCCAATGGGAGTCCTCCTCGAGCCGGGTCGCCTCCAGCGCGTGCTGCATGGCCTCCTCAAGGGTGGCTTGGTACTCCGCCTCCGCCTCCTCTTCCTCCGGCTCTACCTGCAGGGGCGGCGGTGGAAGGTCGTGGTTGATGTGGACGCCGAGCCGTCGTGTGTTCGAGGGCAAACCAGGTCTCCCAGTTGGGAGAGTCTGTGGCGTACTCGGGCATCCTCCGCTGCGCCGACGTAGCTGCGCCCGGCGCTTGCGCATCTCCTCGTCGTGCGCACGTTGTGTCCGCGAAACAGCCGGCACCGGATCCGCTGCGGATCGAGGTGCCAATGGTGCGGCAACATCACGTCAGGGTAAGGCAGCGACTGCCCTGTACTCCCCGTGCCACCGCGTTTGGTGTACCGGGATGTGCAGACGACGCCGACTTGAGCGGGCACGCGCCGACAGCGGAGGAGGAGGGGGAGGGTGGTGGGGGGCCAGATGTGGACAGAAGTGGACGAGGCCGCTCCCCCCCTCCACCGCACGCGTGGGTTAAAAAACGACACTTTCCCTGGCTGACTAGTGAGCCTGATATCGGTGGTCGTCATAAATTAGACGGTGGGCGGTAGTTGGATGGCCGCCAAATAAGACCACGGCGGACACCGAAGAGACGCATGGCGCGTCCGCGCCGACACATATGCTGCCTAAATTTGGGCCGCAAATGCGTCGTCACGGACGCGAAGCGAACACATTTTGGGTTTGGATTGGCGCGTTGGGCCTTCGCTTTTGTCCCGTCGATTTGGTTATTCAACGGAGAGGGTACAAAGAAAATTGTTAGTACTATTATACGATGTGAGAGAGACTGGGAGACCAGAGTACCCCTTGGCCACCTACAGAAACCCTACAGGTGTACGGGCAATACACAAGCGAGTACCAGTACGTGCACAACGTGGCACTTGGCAGGCACCGTGAAGGGTACGTGTACCCAGTACGTGTTGTGGACATCATTGCGATCCAATCCAACCCACAGCCACTCGACAGTTCCCTCCAGAAGCATCGCCGCCGGTGCCCCCAGGGCACAAGCGTATTTCTCACACTAGACGTGCACGCACCACTGACAGAACCTCACATGCCCAAGCCAAGTCGGTGAAAATGCTTCTGAATTTTCGGACAGAGGGTGGCCACTCGAACCAGATCAGGTCATGTCTGGCTTATCTTTCCATGCCACCTCATCACATGATAGCTTCGGTAAAAAAATATGCATGTTCTTTTCTCCTGCTTTCGGCTGACGCAAAAGATGCTGCCGCTTTACTCCGTGCTAGCCCAAAACAAACAAACAAGGATCTACTAGTTCGTAAAGCAACAAATAGAGCTGGTTCCTTTCTTAAAAAGAAAATACCCCCTCTGTCCCGAAATACTCCCTCCGTCCGGAAATACTTGTCGGAGGAATGGATGTATGTAGACGTATTTTAGTTCTAGATACATCCATTTTTATGCATTTCTTCGACAAGTATTTCAGGACGGAGGGAGTACTTGTTGGAGAGATGGTTACAATTGGGTGTTTCTATAACTAAAATACGTCTAGATTCATCCATTTTTTCGACAAGTATTTTTAGATGGAGGGAGTATTAGCTACAAGTTAGAACTCTGGGTTCACTATGTGCTTCAAAACGAACTCGACTATAAAAGATTCTTCCCGCCGAACTCCTCAAGGTCAAGATTATACTGTATTATGGATCTGTGAGTCTCTAGAGCATCAACTCCTCATTCATTACTCTCATCCAAAAGCATGATGTTTCAGTTAATGCTAACTAGCAGGCAAAGGCGTGACGTGTCCGTGAAGAAGCCTGCGTGTGTCGCCCGACGTGTCTGTTTTTGCATATGGTTACATAGAAGGATAAGGGCATCTCCAGCCGTTGGCCCCTGCGCGCCTAAAAGCGCTTGTTTGGGGTGAGCCGCGCAAAAAAAAAAAACTGGGCGAAGTCGGTCTTGTGCCGTCGCTTCGCGTCGCTTCAAAGCGCGTTTTAAAAAAAAGGGCCGTTCGGCGGTTATGATAAAAGTGGTTAAATTTCGGTTAAACATGGCAAATTGCGGCGAAATTCGCGATTTTCATTACATTAAGCTAATCTAAAAAGAAAGGGATCGAAGTCGCCGCCGCCGTCGCCGCCATCGCCGCCGCCGCCTTCTTCTCTTGACGCGGCGCCTTTACCGACCCGCGCCGCCACGGTGGATCGGCGGCGGCGTCGTCGTCGTCGTCGTCGTCATTGTCGCATAGGACGACGACCCGTCTTCATCGCGCCGCGCCGGCGCCTCGGCGAGGGAGGCGTCGGCCGCCCGTCTCCGTGAAGCGCCGCCGTGAAGAATCAATGGCAAGGCCGATCGGCGGCAGCCTTGCCATTGATTCTCCGCGGAACCGAGGCCGTTGGGGAGACGAGGCGCCGAAGTCGCCGACGCTGCTGGCCCGCTTTCTTCGCTAAAAAAACTTCGCCGGCGCCGGGCGCCTCAACGCCTGGTTCGGGCCGGGTCCGCCGGCGCTGCTGCCCAAGCCGGCCGTAAATCGGCTCTGAAGCGATCGGGCGTTTTTTAGCGACGCGAAAAATCGACTGGGGAGGCCTTCTTGGGGGCGCGGTTGGAGATGCCCTAAGTACACAAAGACAAGTATCTTGCTGGGATCAATTAGTGTGATCTTCTTCCCCAACCTTTTTCTTATGAAACATTTTTTTAAACTTGGATCGTAGAGCAATTGTTCTATGGTATATATTAAATAATCAAATCATTACTGACAAAGCAGAAAAAACAAGTAAAAGTACAAATTTAGCCAATGCCCTCACTAGGAAACATAACAAATTACAAATAGTTATCTACTGGATCTTCTGTGCCTTTGCTGGTTCAGCTCTGAACGAAGCTGTCGTGAGTCCCTCCTTGATATAGAATTTGCAATTCATGACGTGTGATGCTGCCTTCCCGAAGATCTTATCATTTCTGACTGACCAAATCCTGCAACAAGTTATAATGATAATTTCCATAGCTAGTTCAGAAGGCAAACTTGAGGGGGGAGATACATACCTCATCATGGCATCAAATTCCTCTCTTTCTGTTTCACATTATCATGTTCCAACATTCCTTAGCAAAAGAGCAGTCCCAGAATAGGTTCAAGAGCGTTTCTTCAGTCTTATCTGTATAGAGTAGACAATTGTAATAATCTAAGTGCATAACTCTTCAATTCAACATGTTCCTAGTGTTGAATCTGTCATGGAGGAGCAACCAAAAGAAGAATTTGTGGCCGAGCTGAACTGTACATTTCCAAATCTGCCTGAAAATACCGTGGGTCTGATTAGGACCTATTAAGGCTTTATACATTCTCATGGAGGAGTAACTGGAAAGTTGAGCTGACTGCTTCCACCTATCTGCCCCTGAATTATCTCCAAGCATGGCCAAATCTACAGGAAGATTTATAAATTTCTGATGAGCTTGAATGGATAAAGGTCCATGAAATAGTTTCTCCAAATGATCTAAGTCTGAAAACTGTTGTAGTGACACAATTGTGTTTGAGCAGAAGGAGAATAGTTCTAGATATGTTGTCTGCAAACAAACCCCTTTCCATTGGTCAAGGCAAAAGTGAATAGTACCCATCACCAATAGTTATCAGGGAGTGTTGTTTATGTTGGGAAACGTAGCATGCAATTTCAAAAAAATTCCTACGCTCACGCAATATCTATCTAGGAGATGCATATCAACGAGAGGGGGAGAGTGTGTCCACGTACCCCCGTAGACCGAAAGCGGAAGTCTTAACTTAACGCAGTTAACGTAGTCGAACGTCTTCTCGAATCAACCGATCAAGTACCAAACGTACGGCACCTCCGAATTCTGCACACGTTCAGCTCGATGACGTCTCTCGAACTCTTGATCCAGCAGAGTGTCGATGGAGTCGATGAGTTTCAGCACGACGGCGTGGTGACGGTGTTGGTGATGTGATCCGCGTAGGGCTTCGCCTAAGCACTACGACAATATGACCGGAGGAGTAAACGGTGGAGGGGGGCACCACACACGGCTAAAAAACAACTTTTGTGTCTCACAGGGGCGCCCCTCCCCCGTATATAAAGGAGGGAGAGGGGAGGAGGCCGGCCTGGGGCGTGCTAAGTGGGGAGGAGTCCCACTTGGACTCCTAGTGGGATTCGGCCCCCCTTTTCCTGCTACCGGAGGGGGAAAACAGGAAGGAGAGGGAGAGGGAGAAGGAAAGGGGGCGCCACCCCCTTTCCTAGTCCAATTCGGCATCCTCCCTTGTGGGGGGTGCACCAGCCCCTTGTGGGTTGGTTAGCCTCCCTCCTATGGCCTATATTGCCCATATCTTCCACCGGGGAGTTCCGGTAACCCCTTCGGTACCCCGGTATGTACCTGATACACTCTGGAACCCTTCCGGTGTCCGAATACTACCTTCCAATATATCAGTGTTTACCTCTCGACCATTTCGAGTCTCCTCGTCATGTCTGTGATCTCACCTGGGACTCCGAACAACCTTCGGTCACCAAAACACATAACTCATATAATACATATCGTCATCGAACGTTAAGCGTGCGGACCCTACGGATTCGAGAACTATGTAGACATGACCGAGACACCTCTCTGGTCAATAACCAATAGCGGAATGATACGTCTCCAACGTATCTACTTTTTCTCATGCTTTTCCTCTTGTTTTGGACTCTAATTTGCATGATTTGAATGAAACTAACCCCGGACTGACGCTGTTTTCAGTATAACTACCATGGTGTCTTTTTTTGCAGAAATAAAAGTTCTCGGAATGGAATGAAACATTGCGAGTATTTTTATACCAATAATAAGAATTTCTGGAGCCAAGACCTACAGGAAAGGGGCACCTGGGTGGGCACAACCCACCAGGGCGCGCCCCCCTTTCCTAGCGCCCAGGTGGGTTGTACCCACCTGGTGGCCCCGCAGAGGACCCCCTTGATACTATAAAACCATATATTTCTAGAAAAAAATTAGGGAGAAAGAATTATCACGATCCACGAGACGGAGCTGCCACCAAGCCCTGTTCTTCCTCGGGACTACAGATCTAGAGTCCGTTTGGGGCTTCGGAGAGGGGGATCTTCGTTCTTCGTCATCACCAACCCATCACCATCACCAATTCCATGATGCTCCCCACCGGGAGTGAGTAATTCCTTCATAGGCTCGCTGCTCGGTGAGGAGTTGGATGAGATTCATCATGTAATCGAGTTAGTTTTGTTAGAGCCTGATCCTTAGTATCCACTATGTTCTTAGATTGATGTTGCTGTGACTTTGCTATGCTTAATGCTTGTCACTTTGGGCCCGGGTGCCATGATTTCAGATCTGAACCGTTTATGTTATCACCATTATATCCATGTTCTAGATCCGATATTGCAAGTTATAGTCACCTACTACGTGTTATGATCCGGTAACCCCGGAGTGACAGAAATCAGGACCACTCCCGGTGATGACCGTAGTTTGAGGAGTTCATGTATTCACCGTGTGCTAATGCTTTGTTCTGGTTCTCTATTAAAAGGAGGCCTTAATATCCCTTAGTTTCCAATAGGACCCCGCTGCCACGGGAGGGTAGGACAAAAGATGTCATGCAAGTTCTTTCCATAAGCACGTGTGACTATTTACGGAATACATGCCTACATTATATCGATGACCTAGAGCTAGTGCCGTATCGCCCTAGGTTATAACTGTCTCATGATGAATATCATCCAACAAGTCACCGATCCAATGCCTACGAATTTATATTATATTGTTCTTGCTAAGTTACTACTATTGCTATCGCTATCGCTATCGCCATCGCTATCATCATATCTTTATCACATTACCGCTTCTATCATCAAAACTATCATACTACTGTGCTACTAATCACTTTGCTGCAGATAATTAATCTTCAGGTGTGGTTGAATTGATAACTCAGCTGCTAATACCTTCAAATATTCTTTGGCTCCCCTTGTGTCAAATTATAAATTTGGGTTGAATACTCTACCCTCGAAAACTGTTGCGATCCCCTATACTTGTGGGTTATCAAGACCTTTTTCTGTCGGCGTTGCCGGGAAGCATAGCTATATTTGTTGAGTCACTTGGGATTATTATCAATTATCACTATGAAGAATCTGAAGGATGCTAAGACTAAGATTTTTTCCCTTGAAGACGAGGGGAGGTAAGGAACTTCCATCCAGTTCTGCTTTAGATCCAGCTTCTGTTATGAGTAAACTTGCAACACCACCACCACATGCTATTAATTATGATATGCCGCAAGTTATTGATGATGGTACTTTTACTATGAATGATGCTCATGATGATGCTAGTACCATGCTCGATAATGATGATGTGCCACTTGGTGAATTTCTTGATTAACAAATTGCTAGAGTAATACAACATGATGTTGTTGAATCTGATGATGAGCTTAAAACTGAAACTCCTGAAACACTTGCTAGAGTAATACAACATGATGTTGTTGAATCTGATGATGAGCTTGAAACTGAAACTCCTGAAACACTTGCTAGAGTAATACAACATGATGTTGTTGAATCTGATGATGAGCTTGAAACTGAAACTCCTGAAACACTTGCTAGAGCTAGCCCTCCTAGATATGAATTGCGTAAGGTACCGGAAGGCTATGTTATGAGTGAAGAGGCAACTAGAGATATTCTTGCTTGTAAGGATAGAGTTGATCTACAGAATTTATTACACAAGTATAAAGAAAAATCTCTGAATGCTAGAATGAAATGTGATCCTGAGTTTGCTACTTCACCTATTGTTATTGCTGATAGGATTATGAATTCTCCGTTGACCCAGAGTTAATCACTTTGGTTGAATCTGATCCTTTCTATGGTTATGAAACTGAAACTGTTGTGGCACATCTTACTAAGTTGATTGATATAGCCACCCTTTTTACTCATGATGAGAAAACCCGATACTACTTTATTCTCAAATTATTCCCTTTCTCATTAAAGGGTGATATGCTAAATCTTGGTACAATACTCTTGCTCCTGGTTGTGTGCGTAATCCCCAGGATATGATTTACTACTTCTCAGAAAAATATTTTCCTGCTCATAGGAAACAAGCTGCCTTACAGGAAATATTTAACTTTGTTCAAACTAAAGAAGAGAGTCTCCCACAAGCTTGGGGAGGCTTTGCCAGTTACTTAATGCTTTGCCTGATCATCCTCTTAAGAAAAATGAAATACTTGATATCTTCTATAATGGACTAACCGATGCTTCTAGGGACTTCCTAGATAGTTGTGCTGGTTGTGTTTTCAGGAAACGAGCTATTGCTCAAGCTAAAGAATTATTGAATAACATATTGAAAAATTATGATGATTGGACTATTCCTGAACGACCGCCTAAACCCACTCCGTAGAAGAGGGGTATATTATACCTCAGTCCTGAAGATATGTAAGAGGCAAAGAAATCTATGAAGGAAAAAAGTATTCAAGGTGGGGATGTTAAAAATTTACCTCCTATTGAAGAAATACATGGGCTTGATACACCACCACTGCCTAAGGTGGTAGAGGTAAATTCTCTTATGAAGTTCAATGAAAATGATAATCCTCACAATATGCATCCTAGCCAATGCCTTTATGAGTTTGAAAACTACATTAGAAAACAAGACCACTTCAATGCAAATGTTATGAAACAATTGAAATATAATTCTGATATGATTGCTCGCTTGAGTGACTATTAGAATCTCAAATGATGTTAGAGGTGTTGGAACACATGCTTCTATGGTTGAAACCTAGTTAGAACAAGTTGCTAAATCACAAAGAGAATTACTTGATGAAATGAATCATAATATACATGACTTTGCTGTTAGAGTTGCAACTAGAGGAGGTAAAATGACTCACGAACCACTTTATCCTAAGGGTCACCCAAAAAGAATTGAACAAGATTCGCAACAAATAACACTAGTGCACCTAGTCCTTCTAAAAAGAAAAAGAAAAAGAAAAATGATAGTACTTTGCATGCTTCTAGTGAACCTGAAATAGACAATCCTCCTGATAATGAAAATGAAACTTCTATCTCTAATGCTGAAACTCAATCTGGTAATGAACACCCACCTAGTGATAATGAAAAAGACAATGATGAGGTTCATGAAGACACTCAACCAAATAATGATAAGGAACCAGATAATGATGTTGAGATAGAACCACATGTTGATATTGATAACCCACAACCTAAGAATAAAAGATATGATAAAAGAGACTATGTTGCTAGAAAACACGGTAAAGAAAGAGAACCGTGGGTTCAAAAACCTATGCCTTTTCCACCCAAGTCAACTCAAAAGAAAGGTGATGAAGAATTTGAACGCTTTGCTGAAATGCTGAGGCCAGTCTTTTTGTGTACTCGCTTGACTGGCATCTTAAAAATGCCTCCTTATCCAAAGTATATGAAAGATATCATCACAAATAAGAGAAAAATACCGGAAGATGAACTCTCCACTATGCTTGCTAATTATACTTTCAAAGATGGAGTACCTAAAAAACTTGGAGATCCAGGAATACCAACTATACCTTGCTCTATCAAAAAGAATTATGTGAAAATTGCTTTGTGTGATTTAGGAGCTGGTGTTACTGTTATGCCTTTCTCTTTATATAAAAGACTTGAATTGAATAAACTCACGCCTACTGAAATATCTTTGCAAATGGCTGACAAATCAACTGCCATACCTATCGATATCTGTGAGGATGTGCCCGTTGTTGTTGTTGCTAATGTTACTATTTTGACTGACTTTGTTAAACTTGAGATGCCCGAGGACGACAACGTGTCAATTATCCTTGGTAGACCCTTCTTGAATACTGCACGGGCTGTTATTGATTGCAATAAAAGCAAGGTCACTTTTCACATTAGTGGTAATGAGCATACAGTGTACTTTTCGAAAAAACAATTCCAAGTGAATGGTATTCATATTATTGAAAAATCTCCGGCAATCGTTATTGCAAGTTTTTAAATACCTCTACCTACTGTCAAAAAGAAATATGAAATGCTTATTGTTGGGGAAATGCATATCCCCACTGAGGTAACTTAGTGATTTATGAAAGTTTGTCGGTTTCATGCTAATCGAAAGTGGTTGTTAATAAGACCTGATCACCCTTATTAATGAATCATTTTTGAACAGTGTGAAGTTGATGAATTTATTAAGCACTACCTTCTGTCCCTACCTTGTGTTTTCTGTTTTTGTTAGTTAAATAAAATAAAATTCCATGTTTTGTCTGTTTTCTGAATTTCTCGTACAATAAAAAAAATGACCCAAAAATAAAAGTTCTCAGAATGCTCTAAAAATTGTACACGATTTTTTTCTGAATATTTCTGAATTTCTGGTGCAAATAATACCATAGGGAGGTGCACCAGGTGGGCACAACCCACCTGGGCACGCCAAGACCCCCAGGCGCGCCCTGGTGGGTTGTGGTCCCCATGTGGCCCCCCTCATTTATCTCTTTAGCCCACATCATCACTTATCTCCAGGAAAAATTCTCCATTGCTCTCTCTCCCATGTTCTTGAGCTCAAACCCGCGAATTTCGATCTCTTTGCTTGAAGCTCCGTTTCTGAAACTGTTTCAGGGGATTGTTGCTTGAAAATTGTACGCGGACACGATGAACCTATTTGGAAGGAGCTCTTCGAGGATAAGATCCTCTGGGGCATCTTTTAGCGACAGTTTTGCTCGCCGGTCTTATGTTGAACCAAGTGAAAGTTCTACGCATGATGCCGCCACCAAAACATGCTTATGGCCTTGCGATGAATATATGGCGCGTGTGGGCATTAAGGACAAATTTGAGCAACATGTTCACAATGCTGGCCTCGATCCCTACCTTTCAGGGCGTGCCGAGGCATCCGCACCGAGAGCCTCTGTGAGCTACCACGCAGACTACTACCCTCTAGGCTACTGATCGATTACCAACTTAGGCCAAAAGCCTAAGCTTGGGGGAGTACGTGTTTCTCACCGACATTATGTTCATGTTCATGCATATCATTCTATTTGTCGGTGTTCACACTTTTTTCATTGTATCATCCATGCTTATATTTATTTTCTTGCTTTCTTCATGTGTGTTTGAAAAACTTTACAAAAACCAAAAAAATTAGTTGTAGTAATTTAATTTCTATGCATGCTTAGTAGTAGTATTAAAAAGAAAATCCAAAAAGATTTCCTTGTTCTTCGTTTGCTTGTTGGGAGCTTTCTCGTGTAAATAGTTTTTCTCGTTTTTGCTCTTCCCTTTTATTTGCCCGTTCTAGAAAATCAAAAACTCCAAAAATATTTCAATGTGTCTCTCTGAAATTCTTTTCTTTTCATTCGAGTCTTACCACGGAGAAGACCACGATGAAAATGTTGAGTGGCTCTCATATGAATAATTGCTGAACTAATAAAGAGCACATTTTACCTTGTCTTCTCCTGTTGAATAAAATGTTTGCAGATTCCAGCTTAGTCCACGGCATTCTTGCACTATCATTACTTTCATATCGTTCAGTCGTGCAAGTGAAAGGCAATAATGATGACATCCGATGAACTGGCCGTGGCAGGGAGAAACTGGTATAACTCGACTTGTTCTGTTTTTGTAAATATGCTTAACATACTATCCATGACTCAGCCCATTATGATTAAACATGTTTGCAATGAGAATTAGAGATTATAGTTTCTCATGCCATGCATAAGTAGCTCGGAATTGATAATGATTTATCTTAGATATCAACATAGCGTTAAAATGATTGTGATGTAGTATGATGATATGGTATCCTCCTCTGAATGTTCGAGTGGCTTGACTTGGCACATGTTCATGCATGTAGTTGAATCAAAACCAACATAGCCTCTATGATATTTATGTTCATGGTGTCCATATCCTACTCATGCTAGTGTCCAATGTTACTTACGCATAATGCATGGTTACGATCGTTGCAGCTCATTAGCTGGCCGCTTCTCAATCTAATTTGCTAGCAATCGCCTGTACTAAGTGGGAATTCTGCTTGTACATCACAAACCTTGAACCCAAAGTTATTCCAGATGAGTCCACCATACCTACCTATTTGCGGTATTACCCTGCTGTCCTAAGTAAATTTGCATGTGCCACCTCTAAAAACTTCTAAAAATTATCCTTTTTGTGTGTCTGGATCGTTCATGGAACAACAGGCGGTGGTCGGTATCTTCTATGCTAAGCGGGTTATTCTCAGGCCAAGTGTTTATTCACTCACCATCGCACGAGAAAATGGGCGGTAATAGGGATGCCCAGTCCCAAACTGCAAACATGAAAAAGAGTTCATCTTTGAAATAATCAAACAAAAACTCCCAATGGAGTCAAAACCTTTACTTTTATCGCTTGGGAACCGCCACTAGCATGCTTAGCATGGAAGATATTGATAACTGATGGCCGTGAAGTGAATGAGAAGGGTGCATGTCTCAAAATATCATTTATCTCTGTTTTAAAAATTGAGATCTGGCACCTCTGCAAATCATTGCTTCCCTCTGCGAAGGGACTATCTATTTACTTTTATGTTGTGTCACCACCTTCTAAAACAAGCACCAGAAACTGAGTAGATCAGAGCTGTCATGATTTATGCATTATGTGTAGCTAATGTTGGGTGCATCATGACTGGATCTTTTCTACCATGAATTACAATGTTTAGTCGCTGCTTGAACTTTGGAGGTGCTCTACATTTATGGTTTGCGGTCTCAAAAAGGGCAAGCAAGATACCACTATTGTCATATTATATCATGGTTGTTTTGACAACGTGTTGCTGTTTGAGATATTTTATTATTGCTCGCTAGCTGATTATGTCATTGATATGAGTCATTATAATCTTTAAATGTTATTGCTGACATGGTTAGTTATAATGTTGGCTGAAAACCTGGGTGCCGTTTAAGCTTATTTATACAAACAAGAGCAAAAGAGTTCGTAAAAGTTTTTCTTTCTTACTTTCAGTTTATCAACTGAATTGCTTGAGGACAAGCAAAGGTTTAAGCTTGGGGGAGTTGATACGTCTCCAACGTATCTACTTTTTCTCACGCTTTTCCTCTTGTTTTGGACTCTAATTTGCATGATTTGAATGAAACTAACCCCGGACTGACCTGTCTTCAGTAGAACTACCATGGTGTTGGTTTTGTGCAGAAATAAAAGTTCTCGGAATGGAACGAAACTTTGCGAGAATTTTTTACATCAATAATAAGAATTTCTGGAGCCAAGACCTGCAAGAGAGGGGCACCTAGGTGGTCACAACCCACCAGGGTGCGCCCCCTCTCCTGGGGCGCCCAGGTGGGTTGTACCCACATGGTGGCCCCGCAGACGACCCCCCTGATACTACAAAATCACATATTTCCAGAAAAAAAATCAGGGAATAAGAATTATCGCGATCCGCGAGACGGAGCCGCCGCCAAGCCCTGTTCTTCCTCGGGAGGGCAGATCTGGAGTCCGTTTGGGGATCCACAGAGGGGGATCTTTGTTCTTCGTCATCACCAACCCATCTCCATCACCAATTCCATGACGCTCCCCACCAGGAGTGAGTAATTCCTTCGTAGGCTCGCTGATCGGTGATGAGTTGGATGAGATTCATCATGTAATCGAGTTAGGGCCTGATCCCTAGTATCCACTATGTTCTTAGATTGATGTTGCTATGACTTTCCTATGCTTAATGCTTATCACTTTGGGCCCGGGTGCCATGATTTCAGATCTGAACCTTTTATGTTATCACCATTATATCCATGTTCTAGATCCGATCTTGCAAGTTATAGTCACCTACTATGTGTTATGATCTGGCAACCCCGAAGTGACAGAAATCGGGACCACTCCCGGTGATGACCGTTTGAGGAGTTCATGTATTCACCATGTGCTAATGCTTTGTTCCAGTTCTCTATTAAAAGGAGGCCTTAATATCCCTTAGTTTCCAATAGGACCCCGCTGCTACAGGAGGTTAGGACAAAAGATGCCATGCAAGTTCTTTCCATAAGCACGTATGACTATTTACGGAATACATGCCTACATTATATCGTTGAACTAGAGCTAGTGCCGTATCGCCCTAGGTTATAACTGTCTCATGATGAATATCATCCAACAAGTCACCGATGCAATGCCTACGAATTTATCTTATATTGTTCTTACTAAGTTACTACTATTGCTACTGCTATCGTTACTGCTACTGCTATCATTGTTACTGTTACCGTTACTACTGCTGCTATCATCAAAACTATCATACTGCTGTGCTACTAATCACTTTGCTGCAGATAATTAATCTCCAGCTGTGGTTGAATTGACAACTCAGCTGCCAATACCTTCAAATATTCTTTGGCTCCCCTTATGTCGAATCTATAAATTTGGGTTGAATACTCTACCCTTGAAAACTGTTGCGATCCCCTATACTTGTGGGTTATCACGGAACCTGGATGCTCATATTGGTTCCCACATATTCTACGAAGATCTTTATCGATCGAACTTCAATGTCAACATATGTTATTCTCTTTGTCATCGGTAGGATGCTTGCCCGAGATTCGATTGTCATTATCTTACCTAGTTCAATCTCGTTACCAGCAAGTCTCTTTACTCATTCCGTAATGCATCATCTCGAAACCAACTCATTAGTCACATTGCTTGTAAGGCTTCATATGATGTGCATTACCGAGAGGGCCCAGAGATACCTCTCCGATACTCGGAGTGACAAATCCTAATCTCGATCTATGCCAACCCAACAAACACCTTTGGAGATACCTGTAGAGCATCTTTATAATCACCCAGTTATGTTGTGACATTTGATAGCACAAAAGGCATTCCTCCGGTGTCCAGGAGTTGCATAATCTCATAGTCGGAGGAATATGTATTTGACATGAAGAAAGCAGTAGCAATAAAACTGAATGATCATTATGCTATGCTAATGGATGGGTCTTGTCCATCACATCATTCCACTAATGATGTGATCCCATTCATCACATGATAACACATGTCCATGGCTAGGAAACTTAACCATCTTTGATCAACGAGCTAGTCTAGTAGAGGCATACTAGGGACACGGTGTTTTGTCTATGTATTCACACATGTATCAACTTTCTGGTTAATACAATTCTAGCATGAATAATAAACATTTATCATGAATACGGAAATATAAAATAACAACTTTATTATTGCCTCTAGGGCATATTTCCTTCAGTTTATATGTGGGGAGTAGTTTGAGCACTACTTTCCACCAAAAGTAACCACCAGGTTTCTCATTGGGCAACTCAGAGGAGTAGTAGGTCCCAAATAATGTTGACCCATGGAGTGTTCTCTTTATTCAAAAACTTGTGGAGGAATTTCACCAATTGGCCTGATTGTGAATAGATATATATCAAGAATCCCAAGGCCACCGTGGGTTTTAGTTAAGCATACTTTGTCCCAAGAAATCAGGGCCATACCTTTCTCATCCATGCCATATTTTCTCCATAAACAATGTTTAAGAAAGGCATTAATCTGAAGAAGATGGGCATGCCGGCAAAGACAAATTTGATGAGGGCAATCTTATCCCCAGATGAGAGAAGGGTGACACAACTAGTGAGCCCACTGGCAATCCTTTTGAGAATAGGTGTATAATACTCAATCTTTGGTTTGGAGAGGGTTAAAAGAAGACCCAAGTATAGAAGATGAAGCTAACCAACTCACAACCTAACACTTCAGATAGATGTTGTAGTGTAGATTCAGGGGTGTTGATTGGAATTAGAGTGGATTTGGAGTAGTTGACCTTCAAACTAGTATATGCCTCAAAATGAAGCAAAAGATCTCTGATGTGCTACATTTAAACAAGGTCTACAAGGAGTAGTAGTATTGTATCATCAGCATATTGTATGACAAGATAATATGTGCATGAACTATATAGAAAAGGAGGGTGGATGAGATGATTATTTTTGGCTTCATTGAGCATAGATTGAAAGGTCTGCAGCCAAGACAAAAATGAGGGGAGATAAATGATCTCCTTGTCTGACACCCTTCTTACATAAGAACTGTTTTCCTGGCACTCCATTTAGTAGAACAAATGAATACCTAGTGTTGTAAATGAGTTGTATCCACTGAATCCACTTTTGACCAAAACCTCTAGCAGCTAAGATCTCCATAACGATATCATGACTAAGCATATCAAATGCTTTCTCAAAATCCACCTTAAGAAGAATAATCTCTTTTTTTAGAGTGATGGCATTGGTGAGTATATTCATATGACCAAGCCAAGCAGTCTTGAATGCATCTATTGTTCAGAAAATCATATTGATTGCTATGGACCAATCTGAATATAACCTTTTGCAATCTATTGGCAGTAGTTTGGTAATGGTCTTCAAGGTACAATTCAACAAAGATATAGGGCTGAAATCTAATGGACAAACAACAGAATCCTTTTGGGGGATTAGGGTGATAAAGGAGTAGTTAAAACTCTGCAAATTCACTTTTCCTTCATAAAAATCTTCAGTCAACTTATAGAATCCACGTGCAATAATCTCCCAACATGCTTTCGGAAATGTAGCATTGAAGCCATCAGCCCCAGGAGACTTATCTGCAGGTAGATATCTTACTACCTCATCAATCTTAGAGTGTGAAAAAGGAGATTCCAACTCATGTAAATCTTCATGATGATGGAGCAGAGAGTGGATTAGAAGTGCATCTTCAGTGATAGTGGATTGACCCAGTCTGGTTTTAAAGGCTCTAACTATAATAGCAGCTTTGGCCCGATGGTCAAAAACTTCCACCCCATCTTCATCTATGAGCAAGGCAATATGATTATTTCTGTGTTTAATGGTAGCTTTAGCCTGAAATATTCTTGTGCTAGCCTCCCCTAAATTAGCTCTTTGCTTCCAATAAAATCTCTGAGAGTTCAGTATACTTTCCAAATGAGCTTTCAAGATATCCCTACACTCTATTTCCTCTGGAAGCTAGTTTCTGAATTCCTCAATGGTATCAAGGAAGGATATAGCAACATTGTTATTGGCAATAATGCATTTAAAGTCAGATAGATTTTTCCTACAATTCTTAAGTCCCTTTCTCAGTCTCTTAAACTCGGCAGTAATAGCTTTAGCACTATTTGATTCATCCACAGGTTGAGTCCAATTTTTTTTACCACATCTTTGAAACCTTCATGGTCCAGCCAGAAATTCTCAAATCTAAAAATTCTAGCTTTTGGAATAGAAGTTCCAATCTTGATAACACAAGGAATGTGATTTACTGTGGTTTTCTAGCCAAATGGGTAGCCACAGTATCAAGATAGGGAAGACTCAAGGCCTCAGAAGTAAAAATCCAATCTAACTTTTCTAGTAAGGAGCCTCTTGCATATTGCTCCAGGTAAAACTTCTACCTTTTGAGTGGCACTTCAATTAAGGCAAGTTTACTGACTGCCTCATTAAATTGCAGCATATCCTGGACATTACCTCCTTGATTATTTCTGTTGCTTGGATATCTGACATATTTAAAATCAACTAGAACAAGCCAATTAGTTTCATCATCGAGCTGAATATTTTGAAACCAGTTCAGAAAAATAGTTCTTTCATCTGCCTGAGAAGGACTATAAATGTTTGTGAGTATCCATTTTCCCCGTTCAGCTTGGAGGTGAATTCAATAGTTATGGAGAATTCATTTTTCCATAAAGTCTTTCCAGAGAAGAGATTGTCATTCCACACAATTAAGATCCCACGAGAGGCTCCAATGGAAGGGAGATAGTCAAATTTATTAAGATTTCTAGGGAAAATTGCTTGATGTACGAACTGTCAGAGAATTCTCTTTTAATTTCCTGGACAGTGAGGATACTGGGTTTTGATTCAAAAACTTTATTAATCATGGAAAGTAATTCTTATCATCATTAAGTCCTCTGATATTCCAGTTGAGGATGTTCCATGCTGTATTATAGACCAAGATGAGAGTATCTAAACTAGTATCTGGTTCTTGTTTACCCTTAGTAGACACAAGTATCATGACATATATGAAGCAGTAACTACTAGCATTCCAGATCACATCCATAGAAGGTATTTCACCACACACAGATAAGAGACAAATCTTAAACATTATTACAACAAAAGTACTCTCAATTTAGTTTGACACTGACAACAACTCTAATTCTGGTTCTTGCTTCCTTCATAGTCCTTGGTTCCTTTGGGGGCTTGCTTAGAGTTGTTGCTTTTAGTGGAGATCTTGATTTTCTTGTTCCCTCCCTTCTTCTTGGTTCCTTTATTCTCTTGAATATTGACCTTACAAAAAGAGGAAGTAAGGTTTTTGATTACTTTTCTAGGAGCAGGAGGAGGTAAAGCATTGCAAGTAAGACAATTCTTGTTCTGACAAACATGTTTCTTACCTCTATTTCTACCAAGGGTAACTGTTCCTTTCTCTTATTGTTGCAATGTAAAGCAGAAGTGTAAGATGCAGAGGGTCCCTCCCAGTTATAGAATTGGGTGTCACCGGGAGGTTCTCCTGACCAACAGGTGCAGATGCAATAGTCTGCAGAGAACAAGTGATACTAGGTTCACATGCACATTTTTCTGGAATGGCAAACAACTTATATTGTTTGGATTCTGATCTTTGTACAATGAAGTCCCAAACTTGGGAATAGAGAAATTGCTTAGCCCAATCAAATTTATCATAGGAGAGAAAAGCAACAAGAAAGCAGTTGACCCATTCAATTGGAACCTGCTTTACCCTCTCTGCTATCAGATGTGGGAGCAAAGTTGTTTTTCCATATTCTAGATCCCTCCTCTCCTAGTAATTCCTCACCAGTTTGCTGAGTCAATTGCTTTTCTTTAATCATAGGGTCAGTGACCAGTTACTCTATAAGCACCATACCGATGTAACACGAGGTAGATGAATGTTTATAAATTGGACAAACCTGGGGGAGAGAACCAAGATCAGTAATTACAAGAAAATCAGTCTGACTTGTGACAACAATAGGTGCTCTATTTGTGTCTTCTATTCTATTCATTCTCAATCCATTGTGTACCTATCACTTTTGCGCACCTGTCAAACAACTAAGCATAAATCTAAAAGTAATGCATGATTTGCTATCAACACAATATATTGTTGCCTAACATTTGTTTTTTATGAATCTATGGCAGCAGATGGATCCTATAGATGCATCTTTTCCGCCTAGTGTGCCTTTGTTATAAGAGAATCTTGTGCATGTGTGGGTGTTGGGTTGTATGGTCGATCCTTTCATTATCGCGGACACTGCTCTGTGTTCTTATTGTGGTGATCCTTCCACATTTTGGTTCGATTGGAGCTGACATCAGATTGTTTTCTATCGGTTTTGAAGCACCTCTGGTGGATATGCCTTTTATCCATTTTGAAGGACCTCATATGATATCGCTATTGGTGGATCTACCTTTTTCTGCCGACGACACTCTTGTGTATTTCACAAGGGGGGTTCGCCGCCATTGTCATCACCAACCATCCTCCATCAACAATTTCATGATGCTCACTGCCGTGAGTGACTAATCTCTTCGTAGGCATGCTGGACAGTGATGGGTTGGATGAGATTCATCATGTAATGAAGTTAGTTCTGTTAGGGCTTGATCCCTAGTATCCACTATGTCCAGAGCTTGATGTTGCTATAACTTTGCTATGCTTAATGCTTGTCACTAGGGCCAGAGTGCCATGATTTCAGATCTGAAACGTTTATGTTTTCATCATTATATCTATGTTCTTGATCCAATCTTGCAAGTTATATGCATCTATTACGCGTTATGATCTATAAACCCCAAGGTGATAATAATTTCGATACTTTCCGGTGATGACCATAGTTTGAGGAGTTCATGTATTATGTGTGTTAATTCTTTGTTTCAGTTCTCTATTAAGAGGAGGCCCTAATATCCCTTAGTTTCCTTATGGACCCCGCTGCCATGGGAGGGTAGGACAAAAGATGTCATGCAATTTCTTTTCCATAAGCACGTATGACTATTTACGGAATACATGCCTACATTATATTGACGAACGGGAGCTAGTTCTGTGTCGCTCTAGGTTATAATTGTTATATGATGAATATCATCCAACGAAATCACCGATCCAATGTCTACGAGCTTTTCACGTATTGTTCTTGCTAAGTTACTATTGGTTCTACTACTATTACAACAGCTATAAAAATTACTGTTAGTGCTGTTACCATAACTGTTGCTATCGCTACCACTACTATCATACTATCATATTATTGTGCTACTGATCACTTTGCCGAAGATATTAAATCTCTAGGTGTGGTTGAATTGACAACTCAACTGCTAATACTTACAAATATTCTTTGGCTCCCTTTGTGTTGAATCAATAAATTTGGGTTGAATACTCTACCCTCGCAAACTGTTGCGATCCCCTATACTTGTGGGTTATCAATCATGGGGATGTCAGAACATGACAACGAGAAAGAAGAACAAAATCGGAATGATGATTTTGGAATCGTGAGCATGTGATGAATCAGGACGATACTGATGCATCCGGGTTTTGTAAAGTATCACGTGTTGGGGAACGTAGTAATTTCAAAAAATTTCCTACGCACATGCAAGATCTTGGTGATGATATAGCAACGAGAGGGGAGAGTGTTTGTCCACGTACCCTCGTAGACCGTAAGCGGAAGCGTTAGCACAACGCGGTTGATGTAGTCGTACGTCTTCACGATCCGACCGATCCAAGCACCGAACGTCACGGGCCTCCGAAGTTCAGACACGCTCAGCTCGATGACGATCTCCGCCCTCCGATCCAGCAAAGGCTCGAGATGTGTTCCACAAGACGACGGCGTGGTGGCGATGATGATGTTCTACCGGCGCAGGGTTTCGCCTAAACTCCGCGACGATATGACCGAGGTGGAATATGGTGGAAGGGGGCACCACACACGGCTAAGGAACGATCCGTAGATCAACTTGTGTGTCTTTGGGGTGCCCCCGGCCCCCGTATAGAAAGGAGCCGGGGGGGGAGGCGGCGGCCCAGAGGGCGCGCAGGGGGAGTCCTACTCCCACCGAGTAGGACTCCTCTTTCCAAGTAGGAGTAGGAGAAGGGGAAAGAGGAGGAAGAGGGAAGGAAAGGGGGCGCCCTTCCCTTGTCCTATTCGGACTAGGAGGGTGAGGCGCGCGCCCCTCCTCGCTCCTTCCTCTTCTCCCTCGTGGCCCATGTAGGCCCATTAACCCCGGGGTTCCGGTAACCTCCGGTACTTCCAGAAATGCCGATTTCACCCGAACTATTCCGATGTCCAAACATAGGCTTCCAATATATCAATCTTTATGTCTCGACCATTCCGAGACTCCTCGTCATGTTAGTGATCACATCCGGACTCAACAAACTTCGTACATCAAAACTTATAAACTCATAATAAAACTGTCATCGAAACGTTAAGCGTGCGGGCCCTACGAGTTCGAGAACTATGTAGACATGACCTAAAACCATTCTCGGTCAATAACCAATAGCGGGACCTGGATGCCCATATCGGTTCCTACATATTCTACGAAGATCTTTATCGGTCAAACCGCATAACAACATACGTTGTTCCCTTTGTCATCGGTATGTTACTTGCCCGAGATTTGATCGTCGGTATCCAATACCTAGTTCAATCTCGTTATCGGCAAGTCTCTTTACTCGTTCTGTAATACATCATCTCATAACTAACTCATTAGTTATAATGCTTGCAAGGCTTAAGTGATGAGTATTACCGAGAGGGCCCAGAGATACCTCTCCGACAATCGGAGTGACAAAACCTAATCTCGAAATACGCCAACTCAACATGTACCTTCGGAGACACCTGTAGTACTCCTTTATAATCGCCAGATTCGTTGTGACATTTGGTAGTACCCAAAGTGTTCCTCCGGTAAATGGGAGTTGCATAATTCTCATAGTTACGTGAACATGTATAAGTCATGAAGAAAGTAATAGCAGAATACTAAACGATCATGTGCTAAGCTAACGGATGGGTCATGTCAATCACATCATTCTCCTAATGATGTGATCCCATTAATCAAATGACAACACATGTCTATGGTTAGGAAACATAACCATCTTTGATTAATGAGCTAGTCAAGTAGAGGCATACTAGTGACTATATGTTTGTCTATGTATTCACACATGTATCATGTTTCCGTTAATACAATTCTAGCATGAATAATAAACATTTATCATGATATGAGGAAATAAATAATAACTTTATTATTGCCTCTAGGGCATATTTCCTTCAGTCTCCCACTTGCACTAGAGTCAATAATCTAGATTACATAGTAATGATTATAACACCCATGGAGTCTTGGTGCTGATCATGTTTTGCTCATGAGAGAGGCTTAGTCAACGGGTCTGCAACATTCAGATCCGTATGTATCTTGCAAATCTCTATGTCTCCCACTTGGACTTGGTCCCGAATGGAATTGAAGCGCCTCTTGATGTGCTTGATCCTCTTGTGAAATCTGGATTCCTTTGCCAAGGCAATTGCACCAAGATTGTCACGAAAGATCTTCATTGGTCCCGATGCACTAGGTATGACACCTAGATCGGAAATGAACTCCTTCATCCGACTCCTTCATTTGCTGCTTGAAGCAGCTATGTACTCCGCTTCACATGTAGATCCCGCCACGACGCTTTGTTTAGAACGCACCAACTTACAGCTCCACCGCTTAATATAAACATGTATCCGGTTTGCGATTTAGAATCGTCTGATCGGTGTCAAAGCTTGCATCGACGTAACCTTTACGACTAGCTCTTTGTCACCTCCATATATGAGAAACATATCCTTAGTCCTTTTCGTATTTCAGATGTTCTTGACATTGTCCAAAGATCCACTCTGATTACTTTGGTACCTTCCCGCCAAGCTTATTGCTAAGCATACGTCAGTCCGGTACACAACATTGCATACATGATAGAGCCTATGGCTGAAGCATAGGAACATCTTTCATTTTCTCTATCTTCTGCTGTGGTCGGGCATTGAGTTTGACTCAACTTCACACCTTGTAGCACAGCAAAAATCCTTTCTTTGCTCGATCCATTTTGAACTTTTTCAAAATTTTGTCAAGGTAAGTGCTTTGTGAAAGTCCTATTAAGCGTCTTGATCTATCTCTATAGATCTTGATGCCCAATATATAAGTAGCTTCACCGAGGTCTTTCATTGAAAAACTTTTATTCAAGTATCCCTTTATGCTATCCAGAAATTCTATATCATTTCCAATTAACAATATGTCATCTACATATAAAACTAGAAATGCTACAGAGCTCCCACTCACTTTCTTGTAAATACAAAGCTTCTCAAAAGTCTCAGATAAAACCATATGCTTTGATCACACTATCAAATCATTTATTCCAACTCCGAGATGCTTGCACCAGTCCATAAATGGAACGCTGGAGCTTGCACACTTTGTTAGCACCTTTTGGATCAACAAAACCTTCCGGCTGCATCATATACAACTCTTCTTCTAGAAATCCATTCAAGAATGCAGTCTTGACATCCATTTGCCAAATTTCATAACCATGAAATGCAGCAATGGCTAACATGATTCGGACAGACTTAAGCATCGCTACGGGTGAGAAAGTCTCATCGTAGTCAACCCCTTGAACTTGTCGAAAACCTTTCGCAACAAGTCGAGCTTTATAGACGCTACATTACCATCACGTCGGTCTTCTTCTTAAAATTCATTTATTCTCAATAGCTTGCCGATCATCGGCAAGTCAACCAAAGTCCATACTTAGTTTTCATACATGGATCCCATCTCGATTTCATGGCCTCTAGCCATTTTGCGAATCTGGGCTCATCATCGCTTCCTCATAGTTCGTAGGTTCATCATGGTCAAGTAACATGACTTTCGTAATAGTATTACCGCACCACTCAGTGCGGATCTTACTCGTAGACGACGAGGTTCAGAGAAACTTGATCAAGTTTCATGATCAATATCATTAGCTTCCTCACTCGATTGGTGTAGTTGTCACAGAACAGGTTCTTGTGATGAACTACTTTCCAATAAGGGAGTAGATACTGCTTATCTCGTCAAGTTCTACTTTCCTCCCACTCACTTCTTTCGAGAGAAACTCCTTCTCTAGAAAGGATCCGAATTTAGCAACGAAAATCTTGCCCTCGGATCTGTGATAGAAGGTGTACCCAATAGTCTCCTTTGGGTATCCTATGAAGACACATTTCTCGATTTGGGTTCGAGCTTATCTGGTTGAAGTTTCTTCACATAAGCATCGCAGCCCCAAACTTTAAGAAACGACAACTTTGGTTTCTTGCCAAACCACAGTTCATAAGGCGTCGCCTCAACGGATTTTGATGGTGCCCTATTTAACGTGAATGCGCCGCCTCTAAAGCATAACCCCAAAACGATAGCAAGAATCAAGAAGAGACATCATAGATCGCACCATATCAAGTAAAGTACGACACGACGCTCGACACACCATTTCGTTGTGGTGTTCCAGTGGCGTGAGTTGCGAGACTATCCCGCATTGTTTCAAGTGTAGACCAAACTCAGAACTCAAATATTCTCCTCCACGATCGATCATAGAAACTTTATTTTCTTGTTACGATGATTTTCCACTTCACTCTGAAATTCTTTGAACTTTTCAAATGTTTCGACTTGTGTTTCATTAAGTAGATATACCCATATCTGCTTAGATCATCCGTGAAGGTGAGAAAATAACGATATCCGCCACGAGCCTCAACATTCATTGGACCACATACATCTCAGTATGTATGATTTCCAACAAATCTGTTGCTCTCTCCATAGTACCGAGAACGGCGTTTTAGTCATCTTGCCCATAAGGCACGGTTCGCAAGTACCAAGTGATTCATAATCAAGTGATTCCAAAAGCCCATCAAGATGGAGTTTCTTCATGCGCTTTACATCGATATGACCTAAACGGCAAGTGCCACAAATAAGTTGCACTATCATTATCAACTCTGCGTCTTTTGGTTTCAACACTATGAATATGTGTATCACTACTATCGAGATTCAATAAAATAGACCACTCTTCAAGGGTGCATGACCATAAAAGATATTACTCATATAAATAGAACAACCATTATTCTCTCGATTTAAATGAATAACCGCCTCGCATCAAACAAGATCCAGATATAATGTTCATGCTCAACGCCGGCACCAAATAACAATTATTTAGGTCTAATACTAATCCGATGGTAGATGTAGAGGTAGCGTGCCGACCGCGATCACATCGACTTTGGAACCATTTCCCACGCCAAGATCGTCACCTCGCCCTTAGCTAATCTTCGCTAATCCGTAGTCCTGCTTTGAGTTGCAAATATTAGCAATGTAACCAAGATCAAATACCCAAAAGCTCTGCGAGCATTAGTAAGGTACACATCAATAACATGTATATCACATATACCTTTGTTCACTTTGCCATCCTTCTTATCCGCCAAATACTTGGGGCAGTTCCACTTTCGGTGTCGATCCGCTTGCGGTAGAAGCACTCGATTTGTGCTTAGGTCCGGACTTTGATTTCTTCTCTTGAGCAGCAACTTGCTTGCCGTTCTTTTGAAGTTCCCTTCTTCTTCCCTTTGCCCTTCTTCTTGAAACTAGTGGTCTTGTTGACCATCAACACTTGATGCTCCTTCTTGATTTCTACCTCCGCTGCTTTCAAAGATCGCTAAGAGCTCGAATAGTCTTGTTAATCCCTTGCATATTATAGTTCATCACGAAGCTCTTGTAGCTTGGTGGCGTGATTCGAGAATTCATCAATGACACTATCATCGTGAAGATTAACTCCCAGTTGAATCAAGTGATTATTATACCCGGACATTTTGAGTATGTGTTCACCGACGTAACTATTCTCCTCCATTTTGCAGCTATAGAACTTATTGGAGACTTCATATCTCTCAATCCGGGCATTTGCTTGAAATATTAACTTCAACTCTGGAACATCTCATATGCTCCATGACGCTCAAAACATCGTTGAAGGCCCGGTTCTAAGCCGTAAAGCATGGCACATCGAACTATAGAGTAGTCATCGCTTTGCTATGCCGACGTTCTTAACGTCGTCGGTTGCATCAAAGAAGAGCACAGCACCCAGCGGTGCTTCCAGACGTAACTTTTCGTGCAGCAATGAGGATAATCCTCGTGTTACGGACCCGATCCATGTAATTGCTACCATCATCTTTCAACTTTGCTTTCTCAAGGAACGCAGAAAAATTCAACGAACAACAAAGACGAGCCATCTATCTACAAACAAACATAGACAAGCAAGATACTATCAGGTACTAAGTTCATGATAAATTTAAGTTCAATTAATCATATTACTTAAGAACTCCCACTTAGACAGACATCTCTCTAGTCATCTAAGTGATCACATGATCCAAATCAACCAAACCATGTCCGATCATCACGTGAGATGGAGTAGTTTCAATGGTGAACATCGCTATGTTGATCATATCTACTATATCGCTCGACCTTTCGGTCTCCGTGTTCCGAGGCCATATCTGTATATGCTAGGCTCGTCAAGTATAACCTGAGTATTCCGCGTGTGCAACTGTTTTGCACCCGTTGTATTTGAACGTAGAGCCTATCACACCCGATCATCACGTGGTGTCTCAGCACGAAGAACTTTCGCCACGGTGCATACTCAGGGAGAACACTTCTTGATAATTAGTGAGAGATCATCTTAAAATGCTACCGTCAATCAAAGCAAGATAAGATGCATAAAGGATAAACATCATATGCAATCAATATAAGTGATATGATATGGCCATCATCATCTTGTGCTTGTGATCTTCATCTTCAAGCAATCGTCATGATCACCATCGCCACCGCACGACACCTTGATCTCCATCGTAGCATCGTTGTCGTTACGCCATCTATTGCTTCTACGACTATCGCTACCGCTTAGTGATAAAGTAAAGCAATTACGTATGCTTGCATTTCATACAATAAAGCGACAACCATATGGCTCCCGCCGATTGCCGATAACTTCGTTACAAAACATGATCATCTCATACAATAAAATATAGCATCACGCCTTGACCATATCACATCACAACATGCCCTGCAAAAACAAGTTAGACGTCCTCTACTTTGTTGTTGCAAATTTTACGTGGCTGCTACGGGCTTAGCAAGAACCGTTCTTACCTACGCATCAAAAACCACAACGATAGTTCGCAAGTTGGTGTTGTTTTAACCTTCGCAAGGACCGGCATAGCCACACTCGATTCAGCTAAAGTGAGAGAGACAGACACCCGCCATCACCTTTAAGCACAAGTGCTCGTAACGGTGAAACCAGTCTCGCGTAAGCGTCTGCGTAATGTCGGTCCGGCCGCTTCATCTCACAATACCGCCAACCAAAGTATGACATGCTTTGGTAAGCAAGATGACTTGTATCGCCCACAACTCACTTGTGTTCTACTCGTGCATATAACATCAACGCATAAAACCTAGGCTCGATACCACTATTGGGGAACGAGTAATTTCAAAAATTTCCTACGCACACGCAAGATCATGGTGATGATATAGCAACGAGAGGGAGAGTGTTCGTCCACGCACCCTCGAGACCAAAAGCGAAGCGTTAGCACAACGCGGTTGATGTAGTCGTGCGCCTTCACGATCCGACCGATCCAAGCACCGAACGTCACGGGCCTCCGAGTTCAGCACACGCTCAGCTCGATGACGATCTCCGCCTCCAATCCAGCAAAGGCTCGGAGATGAGTTCCACAAGACGACGGCGCAGGACGATGATGATGTTTTACCGGCGCAAGGTTTCTCCTAAACTCCGCGACGATATGACCGAGGTGGAATATGGTGAAAGGGGGCACCGCACACGGCTTAGGAACGATCCGTAGATCAACTTGTGTGTCTTTGGGGTGCCCCCCGCCCCCGTATATAAAGGAGCCAGGGGGAGGAGGTGGCCGGCCTAGAGGGCGCGCCAAGGGGGGGAGTCCTACTCCCACCGAGTAGGACTCCCTCTTTCAAGTAGGAGTAGGAGAAGGGGAAAGAGGAGGAAGAGGGAAGGAAAGGGGGCGCCGCACCCTTCCCTTGTCCTATTCGGACTAGGAGGGGAGGCGCGCCCCCTCTCGGCTCCTTCCTCTTCTCCCTCGTGGCCCATGTAGGCCCATTAACCCCCGAGGGGTTCCGTAACCTCCCAGACTCGGTAAAATGCCGATTTCACCCTAACTATTCCGATGTCCAAACATAGGCTTCCAATATATCAATCTTTATGTCTCGACCATTCCGAGACTCCTCGTCATGTCCGTGATCACATCCGGACTCAAACAAACTTCGTACATCAAAACTTATAAACTCATAATAAAACTGCCATCGAAACGTTAAGCGTGCGGACCCTACGGGTTCGAGAACTATGTAGACATGACCTAAAACCATTCTCGGTCAATAACCAATAGCGGACCTGGATGCCCATATTGGTTCCTACATATTCTACGAAGATCTTTATCGGTCAAACCGCATAACAACATACGTTGTTCCTTTGTCATCGGTATGTTACTTGCCCGAGATTTGATCGTCGGTATCCAATACCTAGTTCAATCTCGCTACGGCAAGTCTCTTTACTCGCTCAGAATACGTCATCTCATAACTAACTCATTAGTTATAATGCTTGCAAGGTTAAGTGATGAGTATTACCGAGAGGGCCAGAGATACCTCTCCGACAATCGGAGTGACAAAACCTAATCTCAAATACGCCAACTCAACATCTACCTTCGAGACACCTGTAGTACTCCTTTATAATCACCCGATTCACGTTGTGACGCTTTGGTATTACCAAAGTGTTCCTCCGTAAACGGAGTTGCATAATTCTCATAGTTACAGGAACATGTATAAGTCATGAAGAAAGCAATAGAAGAATACTAAACGATCATGTGGTAAGCTAACGGGATGGGTCATGTCAATCACATCATTCTCCTAATGATGTGATCCCATTAATGAAATGACAACACATGTCTATGGTTAGGAAACATAACCATCTTTGATTAATGAGCTAGTCAAGTAGAGGCATACTAGTGACTATATGTTTGTCTATGTATTAACACATGTATCATGTTTCCGGTTAATACAATTCTAGCATGAATAATAAACATTTATCATGATATGAGGAAATAAATAATAACTTTATTATTGCCTCTAGGGCATGTTTCCTTCATCACGAAGCAAAGGGAACACCACATGATAACCAAAGGTTCATCGAGTATCATTTGTGTGGTCATAGGGATCGATATGGACTTCCACAATTCCGTTGTTGATCATTGAACAAATGATTTCGTTCATGTCTATGAGTTACCGAACCTATGACATCACAAGCTTAAGGAAATCCTGATCTGTTGAATGTTAGTAGGATGGGGGTGATGAGAATATATTTCTGGAATTGTTTCATTAATATTCAGAATAGTTCTGAGAGGATCCAGAAGTGGTTCGGGGTCACCGAAAGGGTTTCAGAGAGTATCGGGCAATACCGGATATTACCGATAAATATATATAGGTGGAAATGTTTCCAGAAATGTTAAATTATATATATAATGGTATAAGAGTATTGATAATAATTTTATATACAATTTAATATCAATGGGGGCAAAAAAGGAAAAAAGGTGGAAACTAGCTTGGGCCACCAAGGCCCAAGTGGGGAGGCGCCTCCCTTCCTTAAGGAAGGAAGCCGAATTTTCCCTTGGCCACCCAAAGGCTACTGATAACCCACAAGTGTAGGGGATCGCAACAGCTTTCGAGGGTAGAGTATTCAACCCAAATTTATTGATTCGACACAAGGGGAGCCATAGAATATTCTCAAGTATTAGCAGTTTAGTTGTCAATACAACCACACCTGGATAACTTAGTATCTGTAGCAAAGTATTTAGTAGCAAAGTAGTATGATAGTAAAGGTAACAGTGGCAAAAGTAATGATAGCAGTTTTGTAGTAGTTGTAACAGTAGCAACGGAAAAGTAAATAAGCGAAGCACAATATGTGAAAAGCTCGTAGGCATTGGATCAGTGATGGAGAATTATGTCGGATGCGATTCCTCATGTAATAGCTATAACATAGGGTGGCACAGAACTAGCTCCAGTTCATCAATGTAATGTAGGCATGTATTCCGAATATAGTCATACGTGCTTATGGAAAAGAACTTGCATGACATCTTTTGTCCTACCCTCCCGTGGCAGCGGGGGCCTAGTGGAAACTAAGGGATATTAAGGCCTCCTTTTAATAGAGAACCGGACCAAAGCATTAACACATAGTGAACACATGAACTCCTCAAACTACGGTCATCACCGAGAACTATCCCAATTATTGTCACTTCGGGGTTGTTGGATCATAACACATAATAGGTGACTATAGACTTGCAAGATAGGATCAAGAACTCACATATATTCATGAAAACATAATAGGTTCAGATCTGAAATCATGGCACTCGGGCCCTAGTGACAAGCATTAAGCAAAGCAAAGTCATAGCAACATCAATCTCAGAACATAGTGGATACCAGGGATCAAACCCTAACAAAACTAACTTGATTACATGGTAAATCTCATCCAACCCATCATCGTCCAGCAAGCCTACGATGGAATTACTCATGCACGGTGGTGAGCATTATGAAATTGGTGATGGAGGATGGTTGATGATGACGACGGCGACGAATCCCCCTCTCCAGAGCCCCGAACGACTCCAGATCAGCCCTCCCAAGAGAGATTAGGGCTTGGCGGCGGCTCCGTATTGTAAAACGCAGTGAAACTTTCTCTCTGATTTTTTTCTCCGCGACACGGAATATATGGAGTTGGAGTTGAGGTCGGTGGAGCATCAGGGGGGCCACGAGACAGGGGGCGCGCCCAGGGGGAGAGGGCGCGCCCCCACCCTCGTGGACAGGATGTGGGCCCCCTGGCCTTGATTCTTTTGCCAGTTTTTTTTATATTTTCCAAAAGTTATCTTCGTGGATTTTCAGGTCATTCAGAGAACTTTTGTTTTCTGCACAATAAACAACACCATGGCAGTTTTGCTGAAAACAGCGTCAGTCCAGGTTAGTTTCATTCAAATCATGCAAGTTAGAGTCCAAAACAAGGGCAAAAGTGTTTGGAAAAGGAGATACGTTGGAGACGTATCAACTCCCCCAAGCTTAAATCTTTGCTTGTCCTCAAGCAATTCAGTTGATAAACTGAAAGTGATAAAGAAAAACATTTACAAACTCTATTTGCTCTTGTTGTTGTAAATATGTAAAGCCAACATTCAAGTTTTCAGCAAAGATTATGAACTAACCATATTCAGAATAACACTTAGGTCTCATGTTTACTCATATCAATGGCATAATCAACTCGGATGACAAGACTTTCTCAAAACAATCATAATATGATATAACAAGATGGTATCTCGCTATCCCTTTCTGGGACCGCAAAACATAAATGCAGAGCACCTTTAAAGACTAAGGACTGACTAAACATTGTAATTCATGGTAAAAGAGATCCAGTCAAGTCATACCCAATATAAACTAATAGCAATGAATGCAAATGACAGTGTGCTCTTCAGCGGATGCTTTTTGTTAAGAGGGATGATGACTCAACATAAAAGTAAATAGATAGGCCCTTCACAGAGGAAAGCAGGGATTTGTAGAGGTGGTAGAGCTCGATTTTAAAATATAGATGAATAACATTTTGAGCGGCATACTTTCACTGTCAACGCAACAAATATGAGATGGCGATATCTTCCATGCTACATACATTATAGGCGGTTCCCAAACAGAATGGTAAAAGTTTATACTACCCACCACCAACAAGCATCAATCCATGGCTTGCTCGAAACAACGAGTGCCTCCAACTAACAACAGCCCTGGGGGAGTTTTGTATAATTATTTTGATTTGCTTTGATCTTTTTGATCATGGGACTGGGCATCCCAGTTACCAGCCATTTTCTGGTGAATGAGGAGCGGAGTCCACTCCTCTTGAGAATAACCCACCTAGCATGGAAGATACAAACATCCCTAGTTCAAACATGAGCTGCTCGAGCATACAAAACAGAATTTCATTTGAAGGTTTGGACTTTGGCGCAACAAATTTACTTGGAACGGCAGGTAGATACCGCATATAGGAAGGTATGGTGGACTCATATGGAACAACTTTGGGGTTTATGGAATTTGGATGCACAAGCAGTATTCCCGCTTAGTACAGGTGAAGGCTAGCAAAAGACTGGGAAGCGACCAACTGAGAGAGCGACAACAGTCATGAACATGCATTAAAATTAATTTACACCAAGCATAAGCATGAGTAGGATATAATCCACCATGAACATAAATATCATGAAGGCTATGTTGATTTGTTTCAAGTACATGCGTGAACATGTGCCAAGTCAAGTCACTCAATTCATTCAAAGGAGGATACCATCCCATCATACCACATCACAATCATTTTAATAGCATGTTGGCACACAAGGTAAACCATTATAAGCTCCTAGCCAATTAAGCATGGCATTAGCAACTATAATCTCTAAATGTCACTGCAAACATGTTTACTCATAATAGGCTGAATCAGGAACGATGAACTCATCATATTTACAAAAACAAAAGAGGTCGAGTTCATACCAGCTTCTCTCATCTTAATCAGTCCATCATATATCATCATTATTGCATTTCACTTGCACGACCGGACAGTGTGTATAATAATAATAGTGCACGTGCATTGGACTAAGCTGGAATCTGCAAGCATTCAATTCAAGAGAGAAGACAAAGCAATATGGGCTCTAAGTTAAATCAACAATCATGCATATGGGAGCCACTAAACATTTTCAATATGGTCTTCAACTCTCGACCCCCAAAGGAAAGAAAAGAAAATAAAACTATTTACACGAGAAAGCTCCCAACAAGTAGAAGAAGAACAAGAAATCTTTTTGGGTTTTCATTTAATTACTACTACAAGCATGGGAATTAAACTAACTATTTTTTTTTGTTTTCTTAAGGTTTATCAAACACACCAGAAGAAAGCTTAGAAAAAGAAATTAAACTATCATGGATAATACAATGAAAGAGTATGAGCACCGACAACTAGAATAGTGTGTGAACATGAATGTAAAGTCGGTGAGAAATACGTACTCACCCAAGCTTAGGCTTTTGGTGTCTAATGCCAAGGACCGTAGCTACTCTCCCCGGTGTACTGAGGAGTGTCATCAGGATACCACTGACTAGCGATCTCCTCCGGATCCCACTGATAAGATGATGGACGATAAGGGTCCAGTGGAGGTTCTGGCTCAGGCTCTGGAGCGGATGCCTGGCGTCGATGAGCGTACACCGCTTCTGGCGAGACAAGATAATTAACTACAGTCAAATCAAACAACAGAGGTGCAGGCAGGGTAATAATCTCATTGTGTTTCTTATTAAATCTCAGGTTGTACAAGAGCATCTTATCATCATTGTGAACAATAAACTCATGAGCTACCATGCTCCTGTAATCTAAAAGGGAAAGAGGCAACTTTGTCTCCTCTTTCTCATGGTGCCTAATAGGTATCTCAAAATGTTTAGCAAGGCGTGCATCATAGATACCTCCAAAGATGGGGCCTTTTGTACGGTTCAGGCTTAGCCGTTTAGCAACAACGGCACCCATACTAAAACTATTATCACCAAACAGGGCATGGAACATAATAATAATATTAGGAACACTGAAGTTTCCACTATTTCCACGACCAATTAAGCATCAACTAGCAAATATGGCAAAGTAGCGTAAAACAGGAAAGTGTATGCTAGTGATTCTCGCATCGGAACCCTTCTTTGGATCCCCTACAGTAATGGTGTTAACAAAACCATCCACATCTTTTTGATGTGGTTCATCTAATCTGCCCTCAAAGGGTATTCTGCATACCGCGCAAAAATTACGTAAAGACATTTCCTTGAATTCATCATATAAATGAAATGATACTGATGGAGGTGAATTCTTGGGATGATAATAAAAGTTTTGCACGAAAGTATTGGTGAGTAAGAGATACTGATTGATCCGGTGCTCGAGGAAGTCGGTGAGGCCTACATTTTCAATCAAAGAATAAAAGTCTTCATAAATCCTGGCTTCTCTCAAGAAATTATCACAAGGCCATTCACACGGCCGTACTTCCGCTAGGCGAGGAAGATTATACTGGCCTTTTCCTTCTCTTTAGCTTGTTTATCCTGGGAGCCTTGGCTAGAAGAGCCCCTCAAAAATCTCCTTATCATTTTCTGAAAATTACTGAAATTTTTAGTAACTTCAAAATAAAAGTGAATAAAACTAAACAAGATTGGTAGCAACTACTCCTACAAGTGCCTAGAGCCTATATCATGCATTAGAATTACTTGGGACCTCATAAATTTGACATGCACGCTCAAGAACAGGGTCACCTATGCAGCAAAAAATTGCAATGAATAAAGCACTAGAACAAAACTAATTGGATCAATGGAGGAGTCACATACCAAGCAACAATCTCCCAAAGCAGTTTTGTGAATGGAGCTTTGAGCAAGGAGATTGAAAATCGCAGCAAAATGAGCTAGAACTCGTGCTTGAGCTGGATGGGGATTTCTTTGGGAGGAAGATGGAGTGTGTGGGGGCAGGAATAAGTGGAGGGGGGCCACCGTGGGCCCACGAGACAGGGGGGCGCGCCCAAGGGGTGTGGGCGCGCCCTCCACCCTCGTGGCCAGGTGCTTGCCCCCCTGTTGTATTTTTAGTGCCTAAAATCCTCAAATATTCCATAAAAAATCATACTAAATTTGCAGGGCATTTGGAGCACTTTTATTTTTGGGATATTTTTTATTGCACGGATAATTCAGAAAATAGAAAGATAATACTATTTTTGCTTTATTTATTCTAAATAACAGAAAGAAAAAAGAGGGTACAGAAGGTTGTGCCTTCTAGTTTCATCCATCTCATGATCATCAAAATGAATCCACTAACAAGGTTGATAGAGTCTTGTTAACAAACTCATTCCGAATAACACGGAACCGGAGAAATTTCGAATAACACTAGGTTACCTCAACGGGGATATGAACATCCCCAACAATAATATCATACTTTTTCTTGACAGTAGGAAGAGGAAATTCAAAACCTCCAATAATGATAGTTGGACTTTTTCCAATAGAATTGATGCTATGAACTTGAGGTTGTTTCCTCGGAAAGTGTACCGTATGTTCATTACCATTAACATGAAAAGTGACATTGCCTTTGTTGCAATCAATAACAACCCCTGCAGTATTCAAAAAGGGTCTACCAAGGATAATCGACATACTATCGTCCTCGGGAATATCAAGAATAACAAAGTCCGTTAAGATAGTGACATTTGCAACCACAACGGGCACATCCTCACAAATACCCACAGGTATAGCAGTAGATTTATCAGCCATTTGCAAAGATATTTAGTAGGTGTCAACTTATTCAATTCAAGTCTACGATATAAAGAGAGAGGCATAACACTAACACCGGCTCCAAGATCACATAAAGCAGTTTTAACATAGTTTCTTTTAATGGAGCATGGTATAGTTGGTACTCCTGGATCTCCAAATTTCTTTGGTATTCCACCCTGAAAAGTATAATTAGCAAGCATGGTGGAAATTTCAGCTTCCAGTATCTTTCTTTTATTTGTAATGATATCCTTCATATATTTGGCATAAGGATTTAGTTTAAGCATATCAGTTAAGCGTATACGTAAGAAGATAGGTCTAATCATTTCACCAAAGCGCTCCAAATCCTCATCATCCTTTGTCTTGGATGGTTTAGGAGGAAAGGGCATGGGTTTCTGAACCCATGGTTCTCTTTCTCTACCGTGCTTTCTAGCAACAAAATCTCTTTTATCATAACGTTGATTCTTTGATTGTGGGTTATCAAGGATCAGCAGCAGGTTCAATCTCTACATCATTATTTTTGCTAGGTTGAGCATCAACATGAACATTATCATTAACATTATCACTAGGTTCATGTTCATCACCGATTGTGTTTCAAAGATCGAAATAGAAATATCATTGGGATTCTCAGGTGTGTCTACAACAGGTTCACTAGAAGCATGCAAAGTCCTATCATTTTTCTTTTTCTTCTTTTTAGAAGAACTAGGTGCCTCTAAATTATTTCTCTGAGAATCCTGATCGATTCTCTTAGGGTGGCCTTCAGGATACAAAGGTTCCTGAGTCATTCTACCAGTTCTAGTAGCCACTCTAACAACAAAGTCATGTTTATTATTTAATTCATCGAGCAAATCACTTTGAGCTTTAAGCACTTGCTCAGCTTGAGTGGTAACCATAGAAGCATATTTGCTAATGAGTTTAAGTTCACCTTTAACTCTAGCCATATAATCACTCAAGCGTCCTATCTCGAAAGCATTATTCTTTAATTCTCTACCAACATAAGCATTAAAACTTTCTTGCCTAGCCATAAAGTCATCAAATTCATATAAGCATGGGCTATGAAATTTAGTAGACGAGATTTCAACTTTATCATATCTATAGAGAGAATTTACCTTTACTACCTGTGTCGAGTTATCAAGACAATGTGTTTCTCCAATAGGCGGTAAATTAAGACCATGTATTTCTTCAATAGGAGGTAAATTCTTAACATCTTTAGCTTTAATACCTTTTTATTTCATTGATTTCTTTGCCTCTTGCATATCTTCAGGACTGAGAAATAGAACGCCCCTCTTCTTCGGAGTAGGTTGAGGAATAGGCTCAGGAGTTGGCTCAATTGGCTCAGGAATTGCCTCAGGAATTGGCTCAGGAAGAGTCCAATTATTTTCATTAGTCAACATATTATTCAATAGTAATTCAGCTTGGTCGATCGTTCTTTCCTCGAAAACACAACCAAGACAACTATCCAAGTAGTCCTTGGAAGCATCGGTTAGTCCATTATAAAAGATATCAAGTATCTCATTTTTCTTAAGAGGATGATCATGCAAAGCATTATATCGGAGAAGCCTCCCCAAGCTTGTGGGAGACTCTCTTCTTCGATTTGCATAAAATTATATATTTCCCTCAAGGCAGCTTGTTTCTTATGAGCAGGGAAATATTTAGCAGAGAAGTAATAAATCATATCCTGGGGACTACGCATACAACCAGGATCAAGAGAATTAAACTAAGTTTTAGCATCACACTTTAATGAGAACGGAAATATGTTAAGGATATAATAATAGCAAGACTTCTCATCATTAGTAAACAGGGTGGCTATATCATTTAACTTGGTAAGATGTGCCACAACAGTTTCAGATTCATAGCCATAAAAAGGATCAGATTCAACCAAAGTAATAATCTCAGGATCAACAGAGAATTCATAATCCTAATCAGTAACACAGATAGGTGAAGTAGCAAAAGCGGGGTCATGTTTCATTCTAGCATTAAGAGATTGCTGCTTCCATTTAGCTAATAACTTCTTAAGATCATATCTATCTTTGCAAGCAAAAATAGCTCTAACAGCTTCTTCATCCATAAAATAACCCTCAGGAACAACAGGCAGTTCATAATTAGGGGGAGAACTTTCATCATCACTATCATCAATAATTTCATCTTCAATAATTTCATTCTCTCTAACCCTAGCAAGTTGTTCATCAAGAAATTCACCTAACGGCAAAGTAGTATCACACACAGAAGTAGTTTCATCATAAGTATCATGCATAGCAGAAGTAGCATCATTAATAACATGCGACATATCAGAATTCATAGCAGTAGCAGGTTTAGGTGTCGCAAGCTTACTCAAAATAGAAGGAGAATCTAGTGTAGAGCTAGATGGCAGTTCCTTACCTCCCCTCGTAGTTGAGGGGAAAATCTTAGTTCTTTCATCTTTCAAGTTCCTCATAGTGATCAACAGATATAAATCCCAAGTGACTCAAAGAATAGAGCTATGCTCCCCGGCAACGGCGCCAGAAATTAGTCTTGATAACCCACAAGTGTAGGGGATCGCAACAACTTTCGAGGGTAGAGTATTCAACCCAAATTTATTGATTCGACACAAGGGAAGCCAAAGAATATTCTCAAGTATTAGCAGTTGAGTTGTCAATTCAACCACACCTGGATAACTTAGTATCTGCATCAAAGTATTTAATAGCAAAGTAGTATGATAGTAAAGGTAACAGTGGCAAAAGTAACGATAGCAGTTTTGTAGTAGGTGTAACAGTAGCAACTGAAAAGTAAATAAGCAAAGCACAATATGTGAAAAGCTCGTAGGCATTGGATCAGTGATGGATAATTATGTCGGATGCGATTCCTCATGTAATAGCTATAACATAGGTTGACACAAAACTAGCTCCAGTTCATCAATGTAATGTAGGCATGTATTCCGAATATAGTCATACGTCCTTATGGAAAAGAACTTGCATGACATCTTTTGTCCTACCCTCCCGCGGCAGCGAGGTCCTAGTGGAAACTAAGGGATATTAAGGCCTCCTTTTAATAGAGAACCGAACCAAAGCATTAACACATAGTGAATACATGAACTCCTCAAACTATGGTCATCACCGAGAAGTATCCCGATTTTTGTCACTTCGGGGTTGTCGGATCATAACACATAATAGGTGACTATAGACTTGCAAGATAGGATCAAGAACTCACATATATTCATGAAAACATAATAGGTCTAGATCTGAAATCATGGCACTCGGGCCCTAGTGACAAGCATTAAGCATAGCAAAGTCATAGCAACATCAATCTCAGAACATAGTGGATACTAGGGATCAAACCCTAACAAAACTAACTTGATTACATGGTAAATCTCATCCAACCAATCACCGTCCAGCAAGCCTACGATGGAAGTACTCATGCACGGCGGTGAGCATCATGAAATTGGTGGTGGAGGATGGTTGATGATGACGACGGCGATGAACCCCCCTCTCCGGAGCCCCGAATGGACTCCAGGGCAGCCCTCCCGAGAGAGATTAGGGCTTGGCGGCGGCTCCATATCGTAAAACGCGATGAAACTTTGTCTCTGATTTCTTTCTCCACGAAACGGAATATATGGAGTTGGAGTTGAGGTCGGTGGAGCATCAGGGGGCCCACGAGACAGGGTGGCGCGCCCAGGGGGAGAGGGCGTGCCCCCACCCTCGTGGACAGGGTGTGGGCCCCCTGGCCTTGATTCTTTGGCCAGTATTTTTTATATTTTCCAAAATTTACTCCGTGGATTTTCAGGTCCTTCCGAGAACTTTTGTTTTCTGCACAATAAACAACACCATGGCAGTTCTGATGAAAACAGCGTCAGTCCGGGTTAGTTTCATTCAAATCATACAAGTTAGAGTCCAAAACAAGGGCAAAATTGTTTGGAAAAGTAGATACGTTGGAGACGTATCAGCTACCCTTGTGGCGCCCCTCCTCTCCCCTCCAACCTATGTATACTAGAGGATTTCCACCCTTTGAGCACACAAGTTTTGGAGCCTCGTCTAGTTCTTCTAGTTCTAGTTCTACTTGGTGCTAGTTGACTAATTAGAGCTATACTAATCCTCTAATCGACATATTTAGAAGCCCCATGTGGTTCTAATCTCCTTCCTCTAATTATCCAGCGACGATTAGCTCTGAATGGCGAAGTGCTGCCATATCATGAAGGCTGCAGGCTTGCAACCAAGTAGAGAGACCATGCTTTCGGTGTTCGGTTTGAAGAACTGTTCATGGGCAGTTCGTGCAATCGTTCATCGACGGTTCAAGGGACTCCAAGTACGATCTACACCGAAACAATCTTCTTCCACTGTAACTCGGTGATGGTAACGATCGTGATCCCAACCCGTTATGCATCTTCATATTGATCTTGGGTTTGCATTGGTGCAAAATTATTGTTTTCTACTACGTTACCCAACACCTAGGATGAGCCGGCACCCCTGCCCGCGCATGCGGACTTCAATGCCGTTATGGCGGAAGAGCAGCCAACATCGCCTATGTCAGCGTTCCAGCAGGCGCAAGAGGACCAAGACTGCAATCTTCGTCTCGTCGACGAGCATCGACTCACGAAGGAGCTAATCATCGACGATATGAACGACGATGCCTTCGTAGCCATGGTCGCGGAGGATCCAACATATCTATAATTTTTTTTATTGTTTCATGCTATTATATTATAAATCTTGTATGCTTTATATGCCATTTTATATTGTTTTTATGGACTAACCTACTAACTTAGTTCCCAGTGACAGTTCTTGTTTTGTGCGTATTTTTGGTTTTCTATAAAATCCATACCAAAGGAAGTCCAAACACGATGAAACTTTTTGACATTTTTTCTGGACAAAAAAAGACCTGGAAGCTTTGCGAGGAGGCCAGAAGACTCACGAGGGAGCGATAAGGCATGGGGGCATGCCCAGGTGCCTTGTGCCCCCTTGGGGCTCCGTTTGACCTAATTGCAGCCCTATAAATTCCCATATATACAGAAACCCTCATGGGAGGTGCCGAAACAATTCTTCTGCCGCCGCAAGCGTCTATTCTTCTGCGATCCCATATGGAGGCCTTTTTTGATACTGTGCCGGAGGGGGAAACTGTTGGGGAGGCAATCTTCATCTACCTTGCTGCCTCTGTGATGATGTGTGAGTAGTTCCAAGAGGACCTACGGTCCATAGCACTAGCTAGATGACTTTCTATATCTCTTTTGATCTTCAATACAATGATCTCATCTGAGATCAATCCAATGTAAACTTTTGCGGTGTGTTTGTTGGGATCCGATGAATAGTGGGTTTTTGATTGATTATTCATGAAAGCATTTGAGTGAGATTTATCTATGTGTGATTTTATAGCCTTGTATTTCTCTCCGATCTATCTGTCTCTTTTGGCCAATTAGATTGATTTATCTTTAGTGGGATAGGTGCCTGATAGTAGGTTCAATCTTGCAGTGTCCTTATTCTGTGACAAGAGGAGTTGCAAGGCCCGTATTTGTATTGTTGCTACTAAGAGTAAAACAAAGGGGTTCAAACATATTATTTGGTCATACTTTGTCTACATTATGCCATCATGCTTCAAGCATTACTCTGTTTGTTAAAACTTAATACTTTGAGATGCATGTTGGGTAGTGGTCTTGGGGTAGAGTAATAGTAGTAGATGCAGATGGATGTCGGTTTACTTATAATGGACCTAATGCCTATATATTTATCATGTCATGAAGAATCATCATAACTATGCGCTATAATATCAATTGCCAAACAATAATTTGTTTACTCACCGTTGCTATGCTTATGAGGGGGATGCCTCTAGTGAACCAATGGCCCCCGGGCCTATGCACTTTAAATTTACTAAAACCCTAAAAACACTTGCTGCAATTTATTTATGTTTTTCTTTTTATTTTATCCATTTAATTCTTGCAATTGGCGAGTACAAGAGGATTCACAACCCTCTGCCCGCGTTGGGTGCAAGCATTTTCGTCGTGTGTCTGCAGGTACCGCTTATCTTGTTTGGGTGGTGTCTCCTACTGGTTCAATAAATCTTGGTTCTTAACTGAGAGAAATAATATCTGCTACTATACTACGTAACCCTTCTCTTCGGGGAAATCGCCTATCACAAGTAGCAAGCATCGGGCGTCTATGCGCATCGCAGGAGACATAACCGCGAGCGATGGCGGCTGTGTGTCGTGCAGGCAAAGAGAGATGCCATGTTTGCGGAGCTCGACATGAAGGTGGATGAAGAGGAGGCGCATGCGACCGCGTCCGTCGCCAGCTCAGCGTCGGTCACGCCGCCCCGCAGTTCGCTCATCACTGCAACGACCACAAGGCCGACCCATCCACGTCCGGCGCCATCGTCATGGCGGACTCTGACACGGTAGATTAGGACATGGGCCGTGAGCACGCTTGGTGTCCCATGTGAATGGTGCTCCACGTCTTTCCCTCTTGTAGTTTCAATTCCCGGGGCTCCCCGCCGGTGAGCTTGCCGGACATGGAAAAACAGGATGAGGGACACAGACACTGCCATGACCGGCGAACATTTAGACTAGGTTTAAAAAGTGCCGTTTTGTTTAGTTGAAATATGTTGAAAATGTAAAGAATTTGCTGCGGTTTAAATGAAAATAGTCCGTTTACATGTAATTTGTTCTACTCTCTCTGTTCCATAATGTAAGACTCTTTTTGACACTAATACAGTGTCAAAAAACGTCTTATATTATGTGATGGAGAGAGTATTTGTCTAAATTCATTTGAAATATGTGTCTAATGTTGGATGGACAGCTCTGAACGCCTCCACGGACGGGTACAGTGTGCAGTCCGCGTTTTAGATGCATGTGGGATGCGTGTGTCGGTGGCAGGAATTGAACGAACGGAGGAGGTCACTCCGACGTGGCCTGTGTAATCTTCAAATAAGAGAGAACGTGACACCACACAATCAGACACACACACACACACACACACAATCAGAGAGAGAGAGAGAGAGAGAGAGAGAGAGAGAGAGAGAGAGAGAGAGAGAGAGAGAGAGAGAGATATGGCAGCCGCTGGAGTTAGCAGGGAGCAGAGGTGGAGCCTCGCCGGCGCAACCGCGCTGGTCACCGGAGGCAGCAGAGGAATTGGGTACGTACGTACATACACATGCTGCATTCAAGGAGCAAATTTCCTACTACGCTGCATGCTACTAACTGGCATCAGACGACAGGCATGCAATCGTGGAGGAGCTGGTCGGGCTCGGGGCGCGGGTGCACACGTGCTCCGAGAACGCGGCGGAGCTGGAGGAGTGCCGCCGGCGGTGGGAGGAGATGAAGCTGCCGGTCACCGTCTCCGTCTGCGACGTCTCCGTGCGAGCAGAGAGGGAGAAGCTCATGGAGACGGCGACGCAGACCTTCGACGGCAAGCTCGACATACTAGTAAGATCCGTTACTGTTTTCTCAGTGATCTGCTATTAAGGTAGGTCAATTTTCAGCTCGGATTGTTTTGCACCAACTCTATGTAGGTAAACAACGTGGGACGGAATGTGGCCAAGGCGTCCGTGGAGTGCACGGCGGAGGAGTACTCGCATCTCATGTCGACAAACTTGGAGGCGGCGTTCCACCTAAGCCAGCTCGCACACCCCTTCCTCCTCCACGCCTCCATCGCCGGAGGAGGCAGCATCGTTAACATTTCCTCGGTTGCAAGCTCACTTGGCTACTCCACCCTCGCACTATATTGCATATCTAAAGGTATGCAAACCAAGGTTCTTGATTTTTATATGTTTACCGTACACGCAAGTTCTTACTTGATGCAGCCACATACCAACCCTTTTTTACGAAAAAATAGGTGAACCTTGTCTGTACATCGTTGCGACGCACACGGCTATTTTTATTAGCAAATTAGGGACACTTAATTTGGAAATTGGGATGAAGAGAGTAGTATCAAGGCTATTTTTATTAGTAAATCAACGACGCTTAATTTGGAAATTGGGAGGGAGAGAGTAGTATCAAAGCTATTTTTATTACTAGCAAATCAGCGACGCTTAATTTGGGAATTGGGAGGGAGAGAGTAGTATCAAAGCTATTTTTATTAGCAAATCAGCGACAGTTAATTTGGGAATTGGGATGGAGAGAGTAGTATCAAAGTATCTGGTGATGTAGGGACTTAAAATCAATACTTGCATAAGTGACGCACTACGATATTGATAACTAAATCTCTAAAGTCGAACTAAGGTGCAAAAATTACTTCCATTGATGTTATTAATATATTATGTCAAACATGCAGGAGGAGTTAATCAGCTTACAAGGAGCCTCGCTGCGGAGTGGGCTCAAGACAAGATTCGTGTCAACTCCGTCGCTCCGGGTGGGATCAATACCGAGCTGCAAAAGAGTGTACGCACCGACCCCACATGAAAAAGATAAAAGAAATTTGAGAAATGCACAAGCCTAAATATTTCACCTAACTAATTTGAACAAATAAGTCGTTATAAGGGACATTTTTTATATGTTCTTCTACTTTTTTTCTTACTCAGAATTCAACTTTTACCTTTAATATTTGCTATCTTGCCTGGCAAAACGATAACAAGTGATATATGTTGGATAAAACTTAACAGGTGGATCCGGAGATTGTAGAAAATACACTGTCAAGAACTCCGATGCATAGGCTCGGTGAGCCAGTGGAGGTGGCATCAATGGTGTCGTTCCTGTGCATGCCAGCAGCTTCCTACGTCACCGGCCAGGTCATCTATGTCGATGGAGGCCGAACCATCAGTGGCTAATTAATTATTCCAAGCTACTTTAGTAACCATTAAGCTCCTCTCCCGGTTGATAAGTGCGAATAAAATTAGGTTGTGTTTGGTTCTGATATGTATTCTAAAAAAATTGTTGTGACTTGTGAGCAGTAAGAAAGTTATTATAAACTTCCAGCTATGGAAAAGCTGAAAGTTGTTTGGTTGAGAGACAACCGTGAAATTGTAGATTTGGCTGTGAACTGGAACACTTGTTTCAAGTTGCTTAAAATTTATCCAAAACATTATTTTCAACTATTCTTAGTCAAATAACCTAATGGTCTGTTCCCATTTTCAGCCTCTTATTTGAATATCTCTATGAGTTTGTGCATCATTCCACAGCGCCTTCTCAGTCATACTTCAGTCAAGCAAAAAACAAATTCAATACAAGAGCATAGTACAACTATCAGATCTGCATGAACATAACACTACTAGAACTGGATGCTATCCAAACACAAGTTGAAACAAAAATTTGTGAACATTTACCCATAGAAACATTACCACAAACGCATATCAAACACAATTCACTCACACATAAACTTGGGAATGTACTAGAAAGTAGCAATATGCAGCAAGTACTGATGAATATGTGCTCACAATATCCAATCTACTGCTAGTAATGATCCAATACAAAAAACAAAACAAAATTAATGAACAGAGAGGGTTGAGATGCAACACGAAGGACGAAGGGGGTGAGGGAGGAGAGGAGGGGGGGGGGGGGTGATGTCCCTTGCTGTGGAAAGGGGCTGAAAGGATCGGTATGGTCAACTAGAGGGGGTGAATAGGCGACTAACAATTTTTAACTTCTTTCCTGAATTTTAGGTTATCAACAAGAAAGTAGGTTGTCTAGATATGCAACTAGGTGGACAACCTATATGATGAGCTAAACAAGATAAGCACAAGCAAGAATATAAGCAACACAATATAAGTTTGCACAAAGCAAGTGAAGGAAGAATGAACCGCAAGTAGACATGACGAGGTTTTGTCCGAAGTTCCCTCGTTTGGGGGAGGTACATCTCCGCTAGAGGGGTGTGGAGGCACAAAGCACCCCAAGTGCCACAATTGCTGGCCCCATTCTCCTTACGCCTCGCACAATGCAAGGTGCCACGAACCCACTAGTTGTGCCCTTCAAGGCGGCAACCGGACCTTCATAAATAAGGTTGGGGCAATCTCCACAACTTAATTTTAGATTCCTAACACCACCATGAAGCTACACCACAATGGAATGTGGCTCCGAGGTGACCTTTTTTGTCTGGGGTGCCGAACACCCAAGAATAACAAGATCAACAGTAAAATGTAGGGGAATCAAATTACGTTTGGTGGAAGTGCAGATCTAGGTCTCGTCCCTCAATCCCTAGCAAATCCAAAAGTTTGGTTGGCCAAAGAAGGAGATCGGGCAAGATGAAGCTTAGAGCATTGATGAAGGAGATACAGAAGCAATTGGTATGTGGAGGAGAAAGAACCCCCACCATTTATAGGTCCCACTAAATCTAATCGATATGATTCAGAATTACACTTGTCGATACAACCACCTGTAGTCACACCTGCCAGAGCGGTACTTTCATCAGGGTGATATGTAGTACCGGCTATATAAATATACCCAGAACTACCACCGGCCTGTGCCCTTGTACTGCTTCAAAACCGAGAAGAATGCCCCCCTTTGAGCGGTGGTTGCCCCGGTACATGGAGCAGTAGTGTCACTCCAAACTGGGAGTGGTACAACCGGCTGGGTGTGTAGAAAAAGTCCCGGGCGGTAAAACCGAGTGTGTAATTTCAGCACATGTTAGAGTTGGATTGTCTCCTCGAAAATGGATAGGAAGGCAATGTGGGTGCAATATGAGTTTTGTGTACGCGATTTGATTCCACCCGTACTTTCCAACGTTGACGCCTCTTAATAGTACGAATTCTCTTTGATCAAAGAAATAAAAGTGTCGGAAATATGCATGTGCAGCTCAAGCACACGGTTAGTCCACAGATTCCATTGTCGTCAACACCAAAATACTAGGGAGGGAAATGCCCTTTCTGGGGCGCTGTCGGGGTCTGCTCAGATCGTGGCATTCGATGCAGGGTGGTGACAGCTATGTGCAGTAGCGAATGGAGGGGCGGAAATAGGGTGGCTGGGCGGATGAAGGACTGGCAACGTGTCGATGAAGGGCCAATCAGAGGGCAACACTACGATGGATGGCCCGTCGAAGGGGTGTCGCCACCCAACGAGCCAACCCTAGTTCCTAGTGGCGGCATGCTGCTTCTGTTTTCTTATGGGGGCGAGGAGGAGTTCGGGATCCTTACGTGGTCTTACGATTTTCAAGGGAACGAGGAGAGTTGTTCAGTCGCTACCCTCACGCAGACTGTGAAGTAAAAGAACGAAAAGTTTTCCACTTACCAGTGTCAAAGGTGGGTAAATACATCCCAACTTCTAGGGAGCACAAAAACAGTTTGTTAAGAGAAATGGTGGGGCATGGCGGCAGTGAAAATTGCACTACGAGAAGTCACAGATCTTACGGAGTTGGTTTTGTTGGAGACCCTCTCTGGTTTAGCTTATAGGTTTTGTACCTAGAACTTGGCGAATTTTTGTCCAAAAAGACCACCTGCCCAGTGCAATTGACAGAAAGGACCACATCCAGATCAAATTGCCAGAAAAGACCATCCGAGTCATGGTGGCAGGCGCGCCAGCCAACACGTGGCAACTGCCGCCACACTCGGAGGTGGCAACCCCTGCCGCCACAGCTCCAGGCGGCAGGCACTACGTTACAGGCCCAGGCGAACGGCGACGAAACTTGGCGAGTGGGGGCTAAATTTCGTGTTTTGACCCTTTTTTGTAGTTTAGCAGGATCTGGCCCTGGTTCTAAATTATTTCAACATTAGACCCGTTCGCTACCGCAGAAATCTATGGCGGGAGGTTTGCATAGACTACCGCCAGGACCTTTGGCGGTAGGGAGACGGCAGCTGCCGTCACGCAAACGGCGAGGCGCTGACCTGGCAGACACCCTACCGCCGGAGAGGACGACGGTAGGATGTACAGACCTACCACCGGAAGCCTCGGCGGTAGGGTGTGCAACCCTACCGCAGGTCAACTACCACTTATGGTCACAGGACCCATGGCCTTGGGGTTATGCCCGCTACCATCTTATTCCCTGGCGGTAGGCTGGGTAAACCTACTGCCAAACGCACCGGCGATAGGGTCCCATCATAGTGCATTTGTTGCACAGTTTGTATTTTGAAGTAGTTGTTGAAGAAACTGTGCTCTTTTCAGTGTTGTAATGACTGGCATGAAGTTAACTTAATGTTAAAATTGAATTTGATAGGCAAACTCATGAAAAAATTGAATTTGACAACACATAGTTTCATATTCATTGAGAACATAATTGAAAAGCACAGGGCATTACAAGAGGCACATAGTTTCATATTCATTGAGAACATAATTAAAAGGCACAGGACAAACTAATAGGATGATCTTCAAACAAGTTCAGGAAGCGGGAATACATCTTCAGAGCTCGTTGTATGTTAGTGTAGGATCGGAAGTATGTCTAGAGGGGGGGTGATTAGACTACTTGACAAGTTAAAAGTTTAGCCTTTTGATTAGGACAAGTTTTTAGCAAGTTCACAATGATGACCAAGTCAAGTATCACCCTACACATGCAATTCTAGAGTAATGGCAGCGGAAAGTAAATTGCACATGTAGTAAAGAAGAGGTGGAGAAGAGCAAACGCAATTTGGAGACACGGAGATTTTTCTCGTGGTTCCGATAGGTGGTGCTATCGTCAATCCACGTTGATGGAGACTTCAACCCACGGAGGGTAACGGCTGCGAGAGTCCACGGAGGGCTCCACCCACGAAGGGTCCACGAAGAAGCAACCTTGTCTATGCCATCATGGCTTACGCCCACGGAGGACTAGCCTTACTCGGGTAGATCTTCACGAAGTAGGCGATCTCCTTGCCCTTACAAACTTCTTGGTTCAACTCCACATCTTGACGGAGGCTCCCAAGCGACACCTAACCAATCTAGGAGGCACCACCCTCCAAAAGGTAATAGATGGTGTTGGTGATGATGAACTCCTTGCTCTTGTGCTTCAAATGATAATCTCCCCAACACTCAACTCTCCTCACCGATTTGGCTGTGGTGGAAGAAAGGATTGAGTGGAAAGCAACTTGGGAAGACTAGAAATCAAGTTTCATATGGTGGGAGTGGAGCAACTTGATCTCAACACAAGGGTAGGTAGTTTTCTTCTCGAAAATGTAAGGTAGGAGTGGTAGTTCTTTACGATGGCTCTCTCCACGAATGAAGAGGAGGTGGAGGGTATTTATAGCCTCCACACAAAATCCAACCGTTACACACATTTGACCAATCTCGGTCAGACCGAAGTTGACAACTCGGTGAGACCGAAAGTTCAAATCTTGTGAACGTTGGGATTGTCGGTGGGACCGAAAATACAATCTCGGTTAGTCCGATTCTTCCAAAGACTAGGGTTTTCCATTCTCGGTGAGACCGACTTTCTCATCTCGGTGACACCGATTTGAGTACAGAAGGTTACAGAAGGTTGGCAACACCAATTTCGGTAAGACCGAGTTTGGAATCGGAAAATCCGAAATTTCTAGGGTTTGGCTATATGGTTGAGGTGGTTCATCTCGGTGTGACTGAGTTTATGGAATCGGTGGGACCGAGATTACTTATGAGCATATGTTGGAATGAAAGATTGCTGATAGTTTGGGAGATAAATCACTAAGCACTTTGAGCAACCAGATCATCATCATAACCTCATCCCCTTTTAATAGTATTGGCTTTCCTATGGACTCAATGTGATCTTGGATTACTAAACCAAAAATAGAGTCTTGAGCTTTTGCCAATGTTTTCCTTAGCATTTTGAGGGGTCCACATCATCAGGTCATTGCCATACCCATATCAACGAACTTTCTCAAATATTCTCAAGAAACAATTAGTTCAATGATATATATGTTGTTATTAATTACCAAAACCACCCGGGATTAGTTGCACTTTCAATCTCCCCTTTTGGTAATTGATGACAACATATAGATCAAAGCTTCGACAAATGATATAATCAATGAATAATATCGTCGCTTTGAGAAGTATGTGATAAGCAAGAGCTCCCCCTAAATTTGTGCATTATTTAAGATTTGCGTTTGAATGCAAATGCACAATCGATTAGGATCATGGGTCACTCTTCCATGTCACATACATCTTGGTGGAGCGCACAAAATGATAAGAATGAATAGCATGCACCCAATCACCAAGACATGAGCAAATGATCATACAAGATATGAATAGAATATGATAAGCATTAAGCACACATTAAGGCATAGTATGATCAAGCACTCATCAAAGATAGAGCAAACGTAGTATCAAACACACGAAATGTCTCGAAGAACTCAAAAGTATCTCAAAGAAAACCGCAAACGAAAGAGCAAAAACGAGCACTCTCTCTCTCGAAGTCCTATGATCTATACAATTTCTCCCCTTTGGCAACAAGTTACCAAAAGTTCGAAGGTATAGAGCTAAGCGTCACTAGGGACTCTGCCGGCGGCTCTGCTCTGCGTTGATGGAGTGGAGATAGCTGCATCTGCAAAGGCTTCGCTGAAGTCTGTGGAGCTGGAGGAGGGACACTGGAGCCGGAGCTGGGCCCGATGGAGCTGTGGGAGGTCTTGATCTGATAGCCACAGGTCATCCTTTGGAATAGCAGCTGATCTGGGCTTTGTGGGCACTGGAGCAGGCTGCTCGTAGTCATCCTCGACAAGGTCATCCTGCATCTCCTTCATGAGCTCTGCCTTCTCCTCTTGGCTTCCTCGATATCTGCCTCAAGCTTGTTGACGGTGACTGCACTTCATCGACTTGACATCCAGAGCATGGAACTTGTCTTCAACTATCCTCTCAAGACTCTCCCGAGACGCACTATGCTGGCCAGCGTAGTTCAATCCTCCGGGTAGCTTCAAGAAGTTGTTCTCCAACGCTCTTGGGCTTAGCTGCTGCTTCTTCTTCTTCCTTCTCACTTTGGCTTGTTTGGCAGCTTCAGACTTAGCTTGTCCTTCAACAGATGTGGGATCATCCTCACCATAATAACTTCATTATCTTCATGTTCAGGCTGCGTGGCAAGTGGGGTCTATCCAACAAGTAGGTGCCCGTGCCAAACTTGGCATTGATGAGCATCTGAATGTGCGGGCAAACCCACATGACCTCTTCTCGGTCTGCTTCTTTGTCCTCTTGATAGTCTCAACTATCGTGTCCATCACCTTGAAAGGTGTCTTCGATCTAGAATGTGCAGCATGTTGATTGAATAGCCTCTTATCATGCGATGGTCTCGGACTTGGGCATCAAAGTATGCCTCGTAATAGTGTTGGTGGTTGGGAGACCTGCTCAAGATGATACACCGATCCCGCTTCCATATCTCAACATCCTTGGTGGTACCTCATTGTACATGTTCCTCATAGACTCGTGGTTTTTCTTGGGGATTCCATAGACATCTACATCATCATCTCTTGATGCTCGAGCATTCAGTAGTGCAGCCCACTCTTCAACTGTCGAAGAGAATCTCTGGCCTTCAGTCATCCATACAATTCTGCCATCCGGATAGAAGTGTCTTTGTGGCATAGAACTGCATGATCATTTCATCATTCCAAGCGATCGACCGACCAACGAACTCTGCAACTCCACATGCAAGGAAGCTCTCATGCACATGTGGGAAGTAGTCTCTGTGCTCTTCACTGCCGATGTATTTCCAGTCAACATATCTGGTGTCAGCAACAATTGGCTTCTTGTCCATAAGCACTGTCTCATAGAAATCTTGTTGCTCTCTGGTGTGAAACCTTGAGTCAACAGCTGTCCTTCTCCTGGTGGCATATGGATCAACTTGCCTCCATAGCCTGAGACCTTTGTCCTTCCTTTCCTTCATATTTTCAGCTCGAGGTTGAGCTTCATTATGGATCGCGGTTTCATGCGAAGCTTGACAATACATGTGCCTCTTCATCCGATTCACCGGTGGCACATTGTCCTTCTTCTTCTCTGAAGCAGGAATATTTCTCACTGTTTTCTTGGGCTTGGCAGCAGGTTTGGCTTGGGCTGCCTTTGCTGGAGCTGATGGCTTAGATTTGGTAGGTGCTCCTGCCTCGATGGCATCTCCCATCAACTTAGGCTTCGAGGAGGCTGGGGTGCTTCCTCATCGTAATCATCATCGACTTCATCATGAACTATCCTCTTCCTCTTGGAAGTTTTCTTTACCTTGCTCGAGGTTTCTTCTTCCATGCTCAGCTTCTTTGCAACTGTGGACTTCTTCACCTTGCTAGTGCCTTTCTTTGTTTGTTGCCCTTGATAGTCTTTGGCAACCACTTTTCTCTTAGGCTTAGATGTAATCTCCTCCTCAGCAACAAAGTCAGAGTCCTCCTCATCAGAATTTCTCTTCTTCCTGGCCCTGGTGGCAGCAGGAGGCAAACCACTTGGGGTGCTCCTCTCTCCATCATCAGAAAAACTGCTTGCTTCAGGACTTGTGCCTCCTCGGAATCTCAACCGGTGATTCAGACTGTTCGGCTGTCACTTGCATCGACATGGCTGACAACCTGTGAATAGATTAGGTATAGGTAGAATAGAAGAGTTATCACAAACTGCAGAGGATTTTGCAAAAAAAATGAGTTCAAACTTCAGTTTTAGGTTTTCACAGAATGCATTTCGGTCGACCGAGTCTAAAATTCGTGAATCCAAGTGTCTAAATGAACCATTCACTCCACTTTCGGTTGGACGAAATGGGTTTCGTCTAGCCGAGAGCACTAGGGTTTCACTGAATCCTCATTTCGGTCTTACCGATTTGCACAACTCGGTTGGACCGAAAAGTGCGATGCTATGGCAGAGGCCAAATCGGTCATCCGAGAATGTAGAATCGGTCACACCGAGATGTGTTCATGAAACCTAACCCTAAAATTTGCACTCAAATTTCGTTCTAAGAACTAATCTGCTGGATAGGAAGATTTCAAACTTGGCAAGAAGTTAGGCAAAACCTATCGTGCATTGAATCGAGGTTGAAGCACGAGAGGATCGAAACTCACCCAACTAGGTGGAGTTTCACTACGGCGCAACGGCGCGTGAGATTGACCGCTGACGGCGATGGAGACCACAGCGGCGCCTGAGCGACGCGGAGACGATCCGGAGACCACGCCGACGGCAGCTAAGGGTTTGGGGGCGAGACATTTTGAAGGAATAATCAACACGCGCTGCCCTCGGGTATATATACCCTTCAGCTGTCGGTGGGACCGAGTTGGAAAACTCGGTGGGACCGAGATGGTTAACTGCAAGCAGTTACTCACTTCGGTCACGCCAAAATCTGCAACTCGGTTTCACGAGGTGAAAACCTAGATCAATCCAAGTGATTTCGGTCTGTCCGATTTGAGTATATTGGTTTGACCGAAAGTACTTAGAAGGTTTTGGAAGTTAAGCTTTTGACGGATCGGTAGCTCCGAGTGCTCCTCACTCGGTCTGTCCGAAAAAATCTTGATCAAAGTTTGTGATATAAGCATGAATGGAATTTGAGACAAGAAAGCATAGATAGCTAGGGGAGGAACTTAGGCATTCTTGTCCATCCATTTGGTCAAAAAAGAAAAGAAAAAGAAAATCCAAAAGACCAAAGCAACAAATGGATGTCCTCGAATGGATAAAATCTTGCATCCAACATGCTCACACAATAAGATAGCAAATGAAACATGTGTCAAACATGCACAAACAAAACACTAGCTACTATCACAAATTTGGCGATGACTAGGTCATCTATATATGAGTATATTGACTTAGGAGTCAAATGAGAACATTTGATCATAGGTCATACTCATCGTTTAAGCACAAGTGGGGTTACCACTTTTACATAAAGCATTAATGTGTTCACATCATTTGAAGATGCTTTAGCTCAATTCTTTAGAGCAAAGCTCCCCCTTGATGTGAGAACCCCTTTTAAAGGGTCAAACTAACCTTGGGTTGTCGTTGAAGACTTCATGTAGATGTTGAAGATGTGGATGCTCAAAGTTGATGAAAATCATCAAGAGTTGGGAGCAGTCCTTTGGATTCGGGCACTTCAATACCTACATGGGTTAGTCCCACAAGGAACAAACAAGGATATCCATGGACATAGATTGAAGTACACAAAAGATGATGTCCATGAAAGCAATGATTACCTTGTCCCTTGACTTACCAACATGAGGGTTTGTGACTCCATGAACTAGTGCAAGATGTGGAAGTTGATTGCACAAGTTCTTGCCAAAATGAATGTGAGTGAAGTATGTTGGCGGAGTCACCCTCAAGAACTCTCTAGTTCTTCTTCTTCGGGATCCACATCATCTTGATGGGAATCCTTGGGGTAGTAGTTGAGCTTGACGAAGTAGAACTTGAAGTTTCCTTGGGAACCCACTTGACCATGGCCTTGGGTGCTTCAATGAATGCATCAATCTCCTCTTGAAGCTTGTCCTTGCCTTTTAGCTTGTGGTCTTGTGGTGGAAGGTCATCTTGAGCTTGTTCCACATTTGAAGAAGTAGGATCATACTTCTCCTTTTGAGAAACAAACTTTGGAATGGGATATTGACCTTCTTCCCATTCAACACCCTCGGCGTTGAACTTTCGCTCAAAACCAATTCCTTGATTCTTCCTGTGTCTTCCTTGCTTGCGAACAATTTCCAAAGTTCTTGCTTCCGCAAGGCTCTTGTAGACACCTTTCTCTATAATCCCTTTCAATAAACTATTTTCTTGCTCAAGTGAAACTGGGCTTGAAACATTGTTAGTGGAATCAAGAGAACTACTAGAAGTAACAACATTTGATTTAGCATGATTATTGTTACTACTAGACGAAGAATTTTTCTTATGCTTGTCATGCTTAGTTTTAATAGGTGGCAAGAAATTAGATAAGAGAAGTCGTTTGGCAAGATATGAAGAACTCTTCTTTCGAAGATCATCATTGATAGCTTTTAGAAACTCATGTTCTTGCTCTAGATTGAGCTTCTCGAAGCGTAGCTTCTCATGAGATCTTAGGAGCTCTCTATGATCTTCTTGAGTTGTTTCATGAGCTAACTTAAGAGTGTTTAGTTCTTTAGTTAGACGCTCAATCTCCTTCATAGCATTGTCATTCGACTCTTCTCGACTATAAAGACTACTAGCATGTTCATCATTACTAAGCTCACTAGATTTGTCATGTAAAAGCTCATCTTCACCAAGCAAGTCATCTTCATCACTATCAAAGTCAATAAATTCAGGGTGTGATACCTTGGGGCCTTTTGCCATGAAGCATCTTCCAATTCCCTCATTTGGTGAATCAAATATGTCATAGGAGTTGGAGTTGGAGGACACGAGAGCAAGACCGCAACACCTTCATCTTGATCAGATTCGGAGTTTGAGTGATAGCTTCTTTCGGAGTGATTGTCGAGTCGGGCCGGAGACCCATTCACCAACATGAGCTTGATGTTTTCTTCTTGTGTAGCTCCTTGATGACTTGTCTTTCCTTTCCGAATCCTTGCTTCTCCGAGAGGATCTTCGCTCATAACGATCATCTCTACTCCTTCTCTCTTTCCGAGGTGACTCTTCTCTTGAGCTTCTTCTTCTTGGAGATTCTTCTCTTCTTTTGTGGGGAGTCGAACACTCATTTGAGTAGTGTCCGGGTCTTCCACAATTGTAGCAGTTTCGATCACGACTGGAAGATCTCTTTTCATCATATGATCTAGACTTTGAGCTTCTTTCCTTGCTTCTACTCTTGTAGAATTTGTTGAAGTTCTTCACCATAAGGCTTATCTCTTCATTGGAAACCAACTTGTCACTTGAGGTTGTGGGAGCTTCAACTGTAGCCTTGTAAGCACCACTTGACTTGTTGTGAAGCTCTTCCTTATCTTTAAGTGTCATCTCATGAGCAACAATTCTTCCAATGACTTCGGTAGGCTTGAGATTCTTGTAGTTTGGCATCATTTGGATCAAAGTGCACACGGTGTCATACTTTCCATCCAAAGCTCTGAGAATCTTCTTGATGATGAATCGGTCGGTCATTTCTTCGCTTCCTAAGCCGGCAATCTCATTGGTGATGAGAGCAAGCCTAGAGTACATTTCAGCGACTCCTTCACCTTCCTTCATCTTGAACTTGTCAAGTTGACCTTGAAGAACATCTAGCTTTGATTCCTTCACGGACTCGGTACCTTCATGCATTTCACCAAAGTATCCCAAATCTCTTTTGCATTCTCAAGACGGCTGATCTTGTTGAACTCCTCGACACAAAGCATTGAAGAGAATGTCACAAGCTTGAGCATTGTTCGTAACATCCGCAACTCATCCGTAGACCTTCGCGATCCGAACTTTTCCTTCCTCAAGAACTCACCTTGCAAGCCAACACAAATAATGCCCCATGCGGCGGGGTTATGTCCAAGAATATGCATTTTCATTTTGTGCTTCCAACTAGCAAAATTTGAACCATCAAAGTAAGGACCTCTACGAAAATTACCCTCACTAGACGCCATACTCTCCTAGGTTGTGAAACCAAGCTTATGGAGTCCAATGCAATGGAAACCAATCCAATGGAGACCAAAGCTCTGATACCACTTGTAGGATCGGAAGTATGTCTAGAGGGGGGTGATTAGACTACTTGACAAGTTAAAAGTTTAGCCTTTTGATTAAAGTTTTTAGCAAGTTCACAATGATGACCAAGTCAAGTATCACCCTACACATGCAATTCTAGAGTAATGGCAGCGGAAAGTAAATTGCACATGTAGTAAAGAAGAGGTGGAGAAGAGCAAACGCAATTTGGAGACACGGAGATTTTTCTCGTGGTTCCGATAGGTGGTGCTATCGTCAATCCACGTTGATGGAGACTTCAACCCACGGAGGGTAACGGCTGCGAGAGTCCACGGAGGGCTCCACCCACGAAGGGTCCACGAAGAAGCAACCTTGTCTATGCCATCATGGCTTACGCCCACGGAGGACTAGCCTTACTCGGGTAGATCTTCACGAGTAGGCGATCTCCTTGCCCTTACAAACTTCTTGGTTCAACTCCACATCTTGACGGAGGCTCCCAAGCGACACCTAACCAATCTAGGAGGCACCACCTCCAAAAGGTAATAGATGGTGTTGGTGATGATGAACTCCTTGCTCTTGTGCTTCAAATGATAATCTCCCCAACACTCAACTCTCCTCACCGATTTGGCTGTGGTGGAAGAAAGGATTGAGTGGAAAGCAACTTGGGAAGACTAGAAATCAAGTTTCATATGGTGGGAGTGGAGCAACTTGATCTCAACACAAGGGTAGGTAGTTTTCTTCTCAGAAATGTAAGGTAGGAGTGGTAGTTCTTTCTGATGGCTCTCTCCACGAATGAAGAGGAGGTGGAGGGGTATTTATAGCCTCCACACAAAATCCAACCGTTACACACATTTGACCAATCTCGGTCAGACCGAAGTTGACAACTCGGTGAGACCGAAAGTTCAAATCTTGTGAACGTTGGGATTGTCGGTGGGACCGAAAATACAATCTCGGTTAGTCCGATTCTTCCAAAGACTAGGGTTTGCCATTCTCGGTGAGACCGACTTTCTCATCTCGGTGACACCGATTTGAGTCTGTATAGTTCTGAAGGTTAGCAACACCAATTTCGGTAAGACCGAGTTTGGAATCGGAAAATCTGAAATTTCTAGGGTTTGGCTATATGGTGAGGTGGTTCATCTCGGTGTGGTGAGTTTATGGAATCGGTGGGACCGAGATTACTTATGAGCATATGTTGGAATGAAAGATTGCTGATAGTTTGGGAGATAAATCACTAAGCACTTTGAGCAACCAGATCATCATCATAACCTCATCCCCTTTTAATAGTATTGGCTTTCCTATGGACTCAATGTGATCTTGGATCACTAAACCAGAAATAAAGTCTTGAGCTTTTGCCAATGTTTTCCTTAGCATTTTGAGGGGTCCACATCATCAGTCATTGCCATACCCATATCATTGAACTTTCTGAAATATTCTCAAGAAACAATTAGTTCAATGATATATATGTTGTTATTAATTACCAAAACCACCCGGGGATTAGTTGGACTTTCAGTTAGCCCTGGCCGTGGAGATAGAAATGACACTGGATCCACCAGTTCAGGCGGAGGAGAAACGCTGGTCGACATCCGACCGTTCAAGCACTCCAACCTCTTGCCTTGCCCGCTGGAGTTTTTGCCTCCGCCCTTCCCCAGTTGATGATGTCGAAAGCCGATGCACTTGGGGGCGGCATCCTGGCTCTCTCCTCCGCATTGCTCTCTATGTAGATTCTCCGGCCCAAATTGCGCAAGTCCCAGTCGGCGTGCTGCTTGGCAGCTTCGATGCACCCTTCCCGACGGACACAGGAGATAGTTGGATCTGCCTCCATCTCTGCCTTCACACTCTTCTACTCCTTCATGCTCTGTGGCCAACACTTTACATCGTCGAGGATCCGCTCTACCTTCTCGTGCCACCGCATTTCCCTCGTCGCCTCTAGGACCTCGTCTGAGACAGATCCCACCAGCTAAAGTAGCTCGGGGAAGGCCTCGTACACGTACGGGAGCGGCATCTATGACGGGATGTGCTCCACGGTTCCGTACCTAAACCTAGGAAATATGAGTTAATCTTTCAATAAGCATATGAAGATTTTTTTAACATGAACATGAATTAGGGTTTGTAACACGAATTAGGGTTTGTAACATGAACATGAACATCAATTAGGGTTTGTAACATAAACAAAGTACATCATAGATGATTTTTTTAACCATGAACAATATTTTTTTTAACATGAATATGAATTAGGGTTCATCAGATCAACATGCATCATCACATCTAAATAAAATCCACCAACAGTTTTACATATCAAACTAAATTGACTCAAACTAAATCATTCCTAAGCTATAAAAAATGCAAATCAAGTTTAAAAGGGGAGTGATTTGACTTAAACTAATAGGAGGGATCAGAGGAGCTTACAGTTCTCGTTTCAGGGCCATCTCAATCCGCAAAATCGGTGAAGGAATGAAGAAGATCCGAGGGGGGGTGGAGGAGATGAGAGAGGGGGCGAGAGGAAGAAGAACGGGCGAGAGGAAGAAGAATGGGCGGTTGAGTGGGGGGTAAGGTGCGGGGCGGGCGGCCGAGGCATATAAAAAGGCCCCCCCGTCCTACCACTAGAGGGAACGACGGTAGGGTTTGCATTCCTACCGCCATGGCCCCTAGCGGTAGGGTGTGCAACCCTACCGCAGTTTTGTTGGCATTTTTTGTCACAGTATGCAGGTGCGTGGGGTCAGGCCCCCCACCGCTAGAGGCTCTACCGCCCCAATCCCCGGTAGTAGGTCCTGACCATAGTGCATTGTTAAACATAACTTGTATTATATTCAATTCTTTGCACATAACAATTCCAATACTTAAAACAATAAGCATATGTATCACATATATGAAGAATAGCTCACGAGCAAATAGTTCAACTAAGTAAGATGGTTTACATAGCAAGCACACATCCACAAATGTTTCATGAAGTTTTACATAGCAAAGTTCAACAATTACGAAATAGTTTCACAAGCAAATTGTTCACGAAGCAAACATATAATGTTTAACTAGTTCAACGACATGGCATCAACTTTAGTCCCTCCTTCCCCTCTTCAAGGTACTATCCTCGTTGGCCTTTGATCGTTTCTCAGCCTTCTTCTTCTTTAGAGGACGCGCTCTCTGTAACGGGGATCGACTTTTCCAATCCTTCTTTGGCACATTCCTCTTCTCACGCTGGGTTGTCTGAGTTGCTGGAGGTCCGCCGTCATCATCGTACTCCTCCTCCTTATTGCCCTCTTCCTCCTCATCATCCTCTTCCTCTTCTTCCCCATGTTCTTCTTCTACTCCCTCCTCGTCCTCTTCTTGATCTTCACCTTCTTCTTCTTCTTCTTCGTCGTCGTTGTCCTCCTCGTCCTCGTCCTCTTGAACCGCCCTAGACGACGAGTCGGCATGGCTCGATGAAGCGAGGCTACACAACGGTGCTGCTGGAGCAAAAGCATCATCGGTGAAGGTAGCGCACCCAAGCAGGCCCACAAGCTTGCGAAATTTGTTGACAAACTTCTGCAATGAGAACGAAAAATAAACATTGAGAATGAAACAATGAGAACTTCTGCAATGACGAACTTCTGCAAGTGAACTTAAGAAAATGAACTCCATGTTACCTTCATCGTCCCTCTCAAGTTGTTCTCACTATCTCGAGTCCCGGGGATAGAACTAACCGCATTAGAGGCTTCAAAAATGCTTTTGTTCAGCTCCGAAGACTGCAAAGAAATAAAATTAGTCACTACCACTAAAGTTGAATTCATCCAACCATCGGTTGAAAATAGATAAAAACAACTTACCACTCTGTTCATAAGGGGTCTGTTCTCCATAAACCCACCTTTAAGCTCTTTGATGCTCTCATTGTAGGCTTCATTCTCGCATGCATCATCGAATAGGTCTTCGACATCTATTATCATCCACTGGGGCCTCAGACATAGACGATGCTTGATGCCATCGTCGTACCACAACATGTGATCCTCGTAATCGTCCCAGTCAATCACTTTCCTCTCCACATCTTTGCGAGTTTCCACTCGTTCCATTCCTTCACGTATCTCGCATGTTGGTCTTCCCAATCTATGATTGACTGATTGTTCTTCCTGCTCATCCTGCAATGAATAAGAAAGAATGTAGAACACCCTAAGAATGAATGTAAAACATCAAAACAAGAACTTGGTATCGATGAGGACGCCTGTGTAGGGGAACGTAGTAATTTCAAAAATTTTCCTACGCACACGCAAGATCATGGTGATGCATAGCAACGAGAGGGGAGAGTGTTGTCTACGTACCCTCGTGAGACCGCGAAGCGATCACAATGTAGAGGAAGTAGGCGTCGTTCTCCTCGCGATCCAACCGATCCCAGCGCCGTTACTCGGCGCCTCCGAGTTCTTGACACACGTACAGCTCGGTGACGCCTCGGGCTCCAATCCAGAGAACTTGGGGAGGGAGAGTTCCGTCGGCCGACGGCGTGGTGGCGATCTTGATGTTCTATCGACGCAGGCTTCGCCTAAGCACCGCTGATATGACCGAGGTGGATTATGGTGGAGGGGGCACCGCACACGGCTAAGGAACGATCTCAAGGATCAACTTGTGTGTTCTAGGGTGCCCCCTGCCTCGTATATAAAGGAGCAAGGGGAGGGCCGGCCGGCCCTAGGAGGCGCGCCAAGGGGGGAGTCCTCCTCCTGGTGGGAGTAGGACTCCCTTTCCTAGTCCAACTAGGAAGGAGGAAGGGGAAGGAAGGAGAGGGAGAGGGAGAGGAAGGGGCGCCCCCCCTCCGTGTCCTATTCGGACTCCCACAGGGCGCGCCACCTCCCGGTGCGGCCCTCTCTCTCCCTCTTGGCCCACTAAGGCCCATAACTTCCCGGGGTTCCGGTAACCCTCCGGCACTCCGTTTTCTCCGAAACTTCCGGAACCTTTCCGTGTCCGAATATAGCCGTCCAATATATCAATCTTTATGTCTCGACCATTTCGAGACTCCTCGTCATGTCCGTGATCACATCCGGACTCAAACTTCTTCGGTACATCAAAATACATAAACTCATAATATAACCGCCATCGAAACCTTAAGCGCATGGACCCTACGGTTCGAGAACAATGTAGACATGACCGAGACACGTCTCCGGTCAATAACCAATAGCGGGACCTGGATGCCCATATTGGTTCCTACATATTCTACGAAGATCTTTATCGGTCAGACCGCATAACAACATACGTTGTTCCCTTTGTCATCGGTATGTTACTTGCCCGAGATTCGATCGTCGGTATCCAATACCTAGTTCAATCTCGTTACCGGCAAGTCTCTTTACTAATTCTGTAATACATCATCTCACAGCTAACTCATTAGTTGTAATGCTTGCAAGGCTTAAGTGATGTGTATTACCGAGAGGGCCTAGAGATACCTCTCCGACTATCGGAGTGACAAAACCTAATCTCGAAATACGCCAACCCAACATCTGCCTTTGGAGACACCTGTAGTACTCCTTTATAATCACCCGATTACGTTGTGACGCTTTGGTAGCACCAAAGTGTTCCTCCGGTAAACGGGAGTTGCATAATCTCATAGTTATAGGAACATGTATATGTCATGGATAAAAGCAGTAGCAACATACTAAACGATCGTGTGCTAAGCTAATGGAATGGGTCATGTCAATCAGATCATTCTCCTAATGATGTGACCTTGTTAATCAAATAACAACCCTTTTGTTCATGGTTAGGAAACATAACCATCTTTGATTAACAAGCTAGTCTAGTAGAGGCATACTAGTGACACTCTGTTTGTCTATGCATCCACACATGTATTATGTTTCCGGTTAATACAATTCTAGCATGAATGATAAACATTTATCATGAAATAAGGAAATAAATAATAACTTTATTATTGCCTCTAGGGCATATTTCCTTCAGTCTCCCACTTGCACTAGAGTCAATAATCTAGATTACATAGTAATGATTCTAACACCCATGGAGTCTTGGTGTTGATCATGTTTTGCTCGTGGAAGAGGCTTAGTCAACGGGTCTGCTACATTCAGATCCGTATGTATCTTGCAAATCTCTATGTCTCCCACCGGACTAAATCCGGATGGAATTGAAGCGTCTCTTGATGTGCTTGGTCCTCTTGTGAAATCTGGATTCCTTTGCTAAGGCAATTGCTCCATAGATTGTCACGAAGATTTTCATTGGACCCGATGCACTAGGTATGACACCTAGATCGGATATGAACTCCTTCATCCGACTCCTTCATTAGCTGCTTCGAAGCTGCTATGTACTCCGCTTCACATGTAGATCCCGCTCGACGCTTTGTTTAGAACTGCACCAACCGACAGCTCCTCCGTTTAGTGTAAATCGTATCCGGTCTGCGATTTAGAATCGTCCGGATCGGTGTCAAAGCTTGCATCAACATAACCGTTACGATGAGCTCTTTGTCACCTCCATATACGAGAAACATATCCTTAGTCCTTTTCGGTATTTCAGATGTTCTTGACCGCTGTCGATGATCCACTCTGGATTACTTTGGTACCTCCTGCTAAGCTTATAGCAAGGCACACATCAGTCAGTACACAAGATTGCATACATGATAGAGCCTATGGCTGAAGCATAGGAACATCTTTCATTTTCTCTCTATCTTCTGCGTGGTCGGGCATTGAGTCTTACTCAACTTCACACCTTGTAACACGCAAGAACCCTTTATTTGCTTGATCCATTTTGAACTTCTTCAAAATTTTGTCAAGGTATGTGCTTTGTGAAAGTCCAATTAAGCGTCTTGATCTATCTCTATAGATTTTGATGCCTAATATGTAAGCAGCTTCACCGAGGTCCTTCATCGAAAAACTCTTATTCAAGTATCCCTTTATGCTATCTAGAAATTCTATATCATTTCCGATTAGTAATATGTCATCTACATATAATATCGAAATGCTACTGAGCTCCCACTCACTTTCTTGTAAATCTGAGCTTCTCCAAAAGTCTCAGATAAACCCAAATGCTTTGATCACACTATCAAAGCGTTTATTCCAACTCGAGATGCTTGCACCAGTCCATAAATGGATCGCTGGAGCTTGCACACTTTGTTAGCTCCTTTGGATCGATAAAACCTTCGGCTGCATCATATACAACTCTTCTTCCGTAAATCCATTCAGAATGCGCTTTACATCCATTTGCCAAATTTCATAATCATAAAATGCGGCAATTGCTAACATGATTCGGATAGACTTAAGCATCGCTACGGGTGAGAAAGTCTCATCGTAGTCAATCCCTTGAACTTGTCGAAAACCCTTTGCGACAAGTCGAGCTTTGTAGACAGTAACATTACCGTCAGCGTCAGTCTTCTTCTTGAAGATCCACTTGTTTTCTATTGCTTGCCGACCCTCGGGTAAGTCAACCAAAGTCCATACTTTGTTTTCATACATGGATCCCATCTCAGATTTCATGGCCTCAAGCCATTTTGCGAATCTGGGCTCACCATCGCTTCTTCATAGTTCGTAGGTTCATCATGATCTAGTAGCATGACTTCCAGAACAGGATTACCGTACCACTCAGGTGCGGATCTTACTCTGGTTGATCTACGAGGTTCTGTAGTAACTTGATCTGAAGTTTCATGATCAACATCATCAACTTCCTCACTATTTGGTGTAGATGTTTCAGAAACCGGTTTCTGCGACAAACTACTTTCAAATAAGGGAGAAGGTACAATTACCTCATCAAGTTCCACTTTCCTCCCACTCACTTCTTTCGAGAGAAACTCCTTCTCTAGAAAGGATCCATTCTTGGCAACAAATGTCTTGCCTTCGGATCTGTGATAGAAGGTGTACCCAACTGTCTCCTTTGGGTATCCTATGAAGACACATTTCTCCGATTTGGGTTCGAGCTTATCAGGTTGAAGCTTTTTCACATAAGCATCGCATCCCCAAACTTTGAGAAACGACAACTTTGGTTTCTTGCTAAACCATAGTTCATAAGGTGTCGTCTCAACGGATTTTGACGGTGTTCTATTCAGTGAATGCGGCCGCCTCAAGAGCATAACCCCAAAACGATAGCGGTAAATTTGTAAGAGACATCATAGATCGCACCATATCTAGTAAAGTGCGATTCTGACGTTCGGACACACCATGACGCTGTGGTGTTCCGGTGGCGTGAGTTGCGAAACTATTCCGCATTGTTTCAAATGTAGACCAAACTCGTAACTCAAATATTCACCTCCACGATCGATCGTAGAAATTTAATTTTCTTGTTACGATGATTTTCAACTTCACTCTGAAATTCTTTGAACTTTTCAAATGTTTCAGACTTATGTTTCATTAAGTAGATATACCCATATCTGCTTAAATCATCTGTGAAGGTGAGAAAATAACGATATCCGCCACGAGCCTCAACATTCATCGGACCACATACATCTGTATGTATGATTTCCAACAAATCTATTGCTCTCTCCATAGTACCGGAGAATGGGGTTTTAGTCATCTTGCCCATGAGGCACGGTTCGCAAGTGCCAAGTGATTCATAATCAAGTGACTCCAAAAGTCCATCAGTATGGAGTTTCTTCATGCGCTTTATACCGATATGACCTAAACGGCAAGTACCACAAATAAGTTGCACTATCATTATCAACTCTGCATCTTTTGGCTTCAACATTATGAATATGTGTATCACTACTATCGAGATTCATCAAAATAGACCACTCTTCAAGGGTGCATGACCATAAAAGATATTACTCATATAAATAGAACAACCATTATTCTCTCGATTTAAATGAATAACCGTATCGCATCAAACAAGATCCAGATATAATGTTCATGCTCAACGCAGCACCAAATAACAATTATTTAGGTCTAAAACTAATCCCGAAGGTAGATGTAGAGGTAGCGTGCCGACCGCGATCACATCGACTTTGGAACCATTTCCCACGCGCATCGTCACCTCGTCCTTTGCCGGTGTTCGCAATCCGTAGTCCTGTTTGAGTTGCAAATATTAGCAATGAACCAAGATCAAATACCAGTGCTACTGCGAGCTCTAGTAAGGTACACATCAATAACATGTATATCACATATACCTTTGTTCACCTTGCCATCCTTCTTATCCGCCAAATACTTGGGGCAGTTCCGCTTCGAGGACTAGTCTGCTTGCGGTAGAAGCACTCGATTTCAGGTTTAGGTCCGACTTGGGTTTCTTCTCTGAGCAAAGAACTTGCTTGCTGTTCTTTTTGAAGTTCCTTCTTCTTCCCTTTGCCTTTCTTCTTGAAACTAGTGGTCTTATTGACCATCAACACTTGATGCTCCTTCTTGATTTCTACCTCCAGCCTTTAGCATTGCGAAGAGCTCGGTATAGTCTTTACTAACCCTTGCATATTATAGTTCATCACGAAGCCTTTGTAGCTTGGTGGCGGTGATTGAAGAATTCATCAATGACACAATCATCCGGAAGATTAACTCCCGCTTGAGTCAAGTGATTGTAATACCCGGACATTACGAGTATGTGCTCACCGACGAACTATTCTCCTCCATCTTGCAGCTATAGAACTTATTGGAGACTTCATATCTCTCAATCCGGGCATTACATTGGAATATCAACTTCAACTCTGGAACATCTCATATGCTCCATGACGCTCAAAACGTCGTTGAAGTCCCGGTTCTAAGCCGTAAAGCATGGCACATCGAACTATAGAGTAGTCATCAGCTTTGCTCGCCAGACGTTCTTAACGTCGTCGGTTACATCAAGAAGAGGCACGGCACCTAGCGGTGCATCCAGGGCGTAACTCTTACGTGCAGCAATGAGGATAATCCTCGAGTTACGGACCCGATCCGTGTAATTGCTACCATCATCTTTCAACTTTGCTTTCTCAAGGAACGCATTAAAATTCAACGGAACAACAAAGACGAGCCATCTATCTACAATCAAACATAGACAAGCAAGATACTATCGGTACTAAGTTCATGATAAATTTAAGTTCAATTAATCATATTACTTAAGAACTCCCACTTAGACGTACATCCTCTAGTCATCTAAGTGATCACGTGATCCAAATCAACTAAACCATAACCGATCATCACGTGAAATGGAGTAGTTTTCAATGGTGAACATCTTATGTTGATCATATCTACTATATGATTCACGCCGACCTTTCGGTCTCGTGTTCGAGGCCATATCTGCATATGCTAGGCTCGTCAAGTATAACCTGAGTATTCTGCGTGTGCAAAACTGGCTTGCACCCGTTGTAGATGGACGTAGAGCTTATCACACCCGATCATCACGTGGTGTCTCGGCACGATGAACTTTGGCAACGGTGCATACTCAGGGAGAACACTACTTGATAATTTTAGTGAGAGATCATCTTAAAATGCTACCGTCAATCAAAGCAAGATAAGATGCATAAAGGATAAACATCACATGCAATCAATATAAGTGATATGATATGGCCATCATCATCTTGTGCTTGTGATCTCCATCTCCGAAGCACCGTCGTGATCACCATCGTCACCGGCGCGACACCTTGATCTCCATCGTAGCATCGTTGTCGTTACGCCATCTATTGCTTCTACGACTATCGCTACCGCTTAGTGATAAAGTAAAGCAATTACAGATGCTTGCATTTCATACAATAAAGCGACAACCATATGGCTCCAGCCGATTGCCGATAACTTCGTTACAAAACATGATCATCTCATACAATAAAATATAGCATCACGTCTTGACCATATCACATCACATCATGCCCTGCAAAAACAAGTTAGACGTCCTCTACTTTGTTGTTGCAAGTTTTACGTGGCTGCTACGGGCTTAAGCAAGAACCAATCTCACCTATGCATCAAAACCACAACGATACTTCGTCAAATAGACTCCGTTTTAACCTTCTCAAGGACCGGGCGTAGCCTTACTCGGTTCAACTAAAGTGAGAGAGACAGACACCCGCCAGTCACCTTTAAGCACGAGTGCTCGTAACGGTGAAACCAGTCTTGCGTAAGCGTACGCGTAATGTCGGTCCGCGCCGCTTCATCTCACAATACCGCTGAACCAAAATATGACATGCTGGTAGGTAGTATGACTTGTATCGCCCACAACTCACTTGTGTCCTACTCGTGCAAAACATCAAACCATAAAAACCTAGGCTCGATACCACCGTGGGGAACGTAGTAATTTCAAAAATTTCCTACGCACACGCAAGATCATGGTGATGCATAGCAACGAGAGGGAGAGTGTTGTCTACATACCCTTGTAGACCGAAGCGAAGCGATGACAATGTAGAGGAAGTAGTCGACGTTCTCCTCGCGATCCAACCGATCCCAGCGCCGTTACTCGGCGCCCCGAGTTCTTGACACACGTACAGCTCGGTGACGCCCTCGGGCTCCAATCCAGTAGAACTTGGGGAGGAGAGTTCCACAAGACGACGGTGTGGTGACGATCTTGATGTTCTACCGACGCAGGGCTTCGCCTAAGCACCGCTACGATATGACCGAGGTGGATTATGGTGGAGGGGGCACCGCACACGGCTAAGGAACGATCTCAAGGATCAACTTGTGTGTTCTAGGGTGCCCCCTACCCCCGTATATAAAGGAGCAAGGGGGAGGGCCGGCCGGCCCTAGGAGGCGCGCCAAGGGAGGGGGGAGTCCTCCTCCTAGTGGGAGTAGGACTCCCCTTTCCTAGTCCAACTAGGAAGGAGGAAGGGGAAGGAAGGAGAGGAGAGGAGAGGAAAGGGGGCGCCCCTCCTTGTCCTATTCGGACTCCCACAGGGGGCGCCACCTCTGGTGCGGCCCTCTCTCTCCCCTCTTGGCCCACTAAGGCCCATAACTTCCCGGGGTTCCGTAACCCTCCCAAGACTCCGTTTTCTCCGAAACTTCCGGAACCTTTCCGGTGTCCGAATATAGCCGTCAATATATCAATCTTTATGTCTCGACCATTTCGAGACTCCTCGTCATGTCCGTGATCACATCCGGGACTCGAACTTCTTCGGTACATCAAAATACATAAACTCATAATATAACCGCCATCGAAACCTTAAGCGTGCGGACCCTACGGTTCGAGAACAATGTAGACATGACCGAGACACGCGCCTCGGTAAATAACCAATAGCGGACCTGGATGCCCATATTGGTTCCTACATATTCTACGAAGATCTTTATCGGCCGGACCGCATAACAACATACGTTGTTCCTTTGTCATCGGTATGTTACTTGCCCGAGATTCGAGCGCCGGTATCCAATACCTAGTTCAATCTCGTTACGCAAGTCTCTTTACTCGTTCCGTAATACATCATCTCACAGCTAACTCATTAGTTGTAATGCTTGCAAGGCTTAAGTGATGTGTATTACCGAGAGGGCCAGAGATACCTCTCCGACTATCGGAGTGACAAAACCTAATCTCGAAATACGCCAACCCAACATCCGCCTTTGGAGACACCTGTAGTACTCCTTTATAATCACCCGATTCGTTGTGACGTTTGGTAGCACCAAAGTGTTCCTCCGTAAACGGAGTTGCATAATCTCATAGTTATAGGAACATGTATATGTCATGGATAAAAGCAGTAGCAACATACTAAACGATCGTGTGCTAAGCTAATGGAATGGGTCATGTCAATCAGATCATTCTCCTAATGATGTGACCTTGTTAATCAAATAACAACCCTTTTGTTCATGGTTAGGAAACATAACCATCTTTGATTAACAAGCTAGTCTAGTAGAGGCATACTAGTTACACTCTGTTTGTCTATGCATCCACACATGTATTATGTTTCCGGTTAATACAATTCTAGCATGAATGATAAACATTTATCATGAAATAAGGAAATAAATAATAACTTTATTATTGCTTCTAGGGCATATTTCCTTCAGCCTGGTGGTACTCACTGGTGTAGGTTGAATCCATCGGTATCGCGGACGATGCCGGCTGGTGGTGTGCGTTGCGCCATACCAAATTGCGTGGCAACGCGCTGTCATAAGTGGTACTCCACGGCATTAACACAGATCATGGGCACGATGCACCGCCATAGAAGCCGGTCCTGCTTGCACATGCTGTTCAGCTCGAACCCCCACTCTCGTTCATCACCATATGGCCGCCAAGTAACCTAGTACTAAACATTGGTAAGCTCAAGTGAAAGTGTCATCGAAACTATTCGAAATCTAGTTCTTATACCTGGAAAGGTGTCAGAGCATCAAGCTCGTTGCTGAAGATCTTGTACAAGGCCTTGGATTTGCTCGTGTAGACACGTGTCGCGTCCCAAGCGTATGCGACGGTCGGGTACCGATCATCTTCGTCATCTTCGCCATAGTCCGTCCATGCACGCGAGGGATGCTTCTCCGGACGGCCCACCGGGATTTGCTCCCACATCCAAATGGAGAGGCCCCATACACATCCACACATACTGGATGTGTCTTCTGCCCTCTGGGTCGCGTCGTTAAGCTACAAAACAATTATAGAAGATAAGATGTCATAATCTAAAGCAGCACACGTCCATGATTATTGAAACAAAGTTATATTCACTTACCAAACGATATAGGTAGGCGAGGCCGGAGGCCCCCCAGTTGTACCCCGCATCCCAGTACTTTAGGAAGTCGAGATACATCCAAAGGGCATTGTTCCCGGAGCAGTCTGGAAACACTCCTCCGTGGGAAGATACCACAGGTAGGCCCTGGCATACTGCTCAACCACCCGGGGTTCGGCATCTTCCGGGTACTCCTCCGTGGGAAACACTCCTCCGTGGGAAGATACCACAGGTAGGCCCTGGCATACTGCTCAACCACCCGGGGTTCGGCATCTTCCGGGCACTTGCTCCGGTACTCCAGGAGCCATGACAGTGGTACGCCGAAAGTTCGGTTGTTATTAGCGGGGGGGGGAGTCGCCGATGAGGGCGACAACCCTATTGTGCCAGTTCGTCGTCTCCACTCGTCCTGTGAGAGCATGACTCTTGAGCGGTAGGGCTGTAATCATCCCCCAATCATGGAGGGTCACGGTCATCTCCCCACATGGAAGAGGGAAGTTGTGTGTCTCTGGCAGCCACCGGTCAATCAAAGCCGTGATAGCTGAGTGGACGAGCATCGGCGGCTTACGCTTGAACTGCAGGATGAAACCCAATAGACGGCCTCTCCTGTAGAACGGTGCATACCGCTCGTCGTACTCCATCTTAACGGCCGTCTTGTGAGCCCTCTTCTGCAGTGGCGGGAGCATCTGTGAAAATCAAGAACCAAACCATAATTAGCATAGACATAATAGTGAGCAACTTGTTTTCATCAATTCGAAAGATTTGGTTTAAGAATGGTAATTACCACTCCATTCTCAATGAAACAGGCACAGTGATCCATGTCGAACTTCGGGTCAAGCATGGTGTACTTAATTCCGATGTCGTCCGCAAGAGGTGGCCTCCTAGGGTCAAGCATGGTGTACTTAATGCCGATGTTGTTCGCAAGAGGTGGCCTCCTAAAAAAAATTGAAGCGTGGATGTTGGATTCAGCTTGCTCTTTTCATACGATGACCAACAGGGAGTGGTTCTCTTCGTACAAGTTTGGGAGTTTGGTTTAGTCTATGTGGGTGATGACACAGGTTATCGTGTTGCTGGAGTAGGTGACATCAAAATCAAGATGTTTGATGGAGTTGAGAGGATGCTTCGGGGAGTCAGGCATGTGCCAGAGCTAAGGAGGAATATAATTTCGTTTGATGTTCTTTATGATGGTGGTATGGAATTCCATTGTGATTGGGATAAGAAGATCATGAAAATCATGGAAGATTGGATGACCGTGATGATAGGAGACAGGACAGCTTCGTATCTTTACAAGTTGCAAGGGAGCACCACTGCAGGTGGAGCCATGAATATAGTGGATCAGCAGGAGTAGCAGTGGAGTCCCACGGTGGTGCCAGGTCTGGCCCGCCGGGTAGCTCTTAGTAAGCTAAAAAGAAGACAACCCAAGTACGGAGTACATGGAGGTTCGAGCATGGACGACTTCTAGGTGGTGGAGAATATTTGCCAAGGTGGAGTTTGTTATATTTCTATCAAATATTATGTACGCAAGGGGTTAAGTGGACTTGGAGTTGTAATTGGTGTGGTTAGGTATGAGTTGTGTAGGAGTCAGACACGTTGTATCCTAGGACTCTTATATACGGAGGGAAATCACACGTTGTAGCCCATGATGACTTGATAGCAGAAGGTACGCGGGGGAGCCGACGTCTTGTGCCGGCGCCCGGGCGGCCGGTGTTGCGGTATCTTGGGGAGGAGTGCCTGTAGTTATGCCCCAAGAATGTATCCATATCGGCGAACCTTGTTACCAAATATCGTGCCTCGGTGTGTCGTCTATGATCTTGCATTAGCGTTTTATTCTAACACTTAGATCGGTTAATTTGTTTCTAAATAACAGTGCTACAACTATGATGCATAAATTCAGTGCCACTTGTCAAGCTACTTGCCCTAGAAGAAACACAAGGAGGCAGAGCAGCCATGATTATCTGGTCCTCCAAGCTGGATGCAGTGAGGTAACTCATGATCAAAACTGTTCCGATGCCAGTCGGCTTGAGGAAATCAACCAAGATGTTTTCAAGAAATTGTATGCTTTCTATCAGTTGGGCACACCACACACAATGTTAAGCACTGTGAGCTTTGGCATCTTTGGTTCCAGTTTGCATGTTGTTTTGATGCACACTACCTGATGCGCCCTTTCTTATGTGTATTGTATTGTTAGATCATAGGCATAACTTCAGTGTCTCTCCTGTCAATGAAGAGCCTAGATGATTTTACATTAATGATACTAAGAGGATATCTTGAGTTATTGTAGGTTTTTATCTGTTATGAGTAATATGTTTTGACATTGTTTACGAAAGGCTTAAAGTCTGAAAATATATTAATTAAGATACCATCTTCTTTGTTTGCCTGTTATTAAATCAACCATTTCAATCTACTCCATGAAATTCTTGTATCATGATCATGTTACGAGCCCGTAGCAACGCACGGGCATTCTACTAGTCGTGAATAGGAGACCACTGCGGATTCAATATATTAAAAAATCAATCTGTACACGTCATGTATTAAAAAATGAATGTTCGTGTTCGTGTACTGCCTCTGCATTAATTTTTCTTTATAATCACTAGATGAATTACTCCCCCGTTCCTAAATACTCCCTTCGTTCCTAAATATTTGTCTTTCTAGACATTTCAAATGGACTACAACATATACGAATGTATGTAGACATATTTTAGAGTGTAGATTCACTCATTTTGCTTCGTATGTAGTCACTTGTTGAAATATCTAGAAAGACAAATATTTGGGAATAGAGGGAGTATTTGTATTTTTAGAGATTTTAAATGGACTACCATATACGGATGTATGTAGACATATTTTAGAGTGTAGATTCACTAAATTTTGCTCCATATATAGTCATTTGTTGAAATCTCTAGAAAGACAAATATTTAGGAATAGAGGGAGTAGTAAGGTACACATGCATTGCACTTATGAGATTTAAGAACCAAATTATGAATAAATATCACACTATTCATATAAGGTTTGAGACATATATGCATGATGTAGATGTTCATTTAATTCTTATAAGTCATCTAATTCAAAATCAATAAGATTTATAAAAAAGTTGATGCATTTTGAGATTCATGGATATTGTGCATTGTAAAGCATAAAGTAAAAAAAAAACAATTTCTTTAGAAAAAATTGAACAATTATGATATGAAAAATTCTAGAACAAAGGATAAGTGTTTGTGATTTGTGCATTGTGCTTAAGTTCAACCATGGAGTCTTCTGAATTGAACAAGTGGCAGAATCTGGTAGAGTGTAGATGATGTGCAACGCCCAGTATTGTTCGGATATGCTATCTCTACACCGTCGGATTAGTTTCATCCAACGACCAACTTTCAAAAGCTATTTGCGCACTATATAGGGGGTATAGAAATGGTGTGGGTTTATAGCATTGGAAAACTAGTTTTTCTCACAGCTTCATTTGAGATAAATCCATTTTTTTATACTCAGTCATTTTGCTTAGTTTACTGGTTCCGAGAAGTGGATAAGACCGGAAACAAGAGCAGGAAAAAAGAAGCTAATGTGTCCTCTTCGTGATTTACCTTTTCGTCACATATTTGGCTTGGACCATGGGGAAATATCATGATGCTACCCTTCACATTCTACCATGCTTTAAAATTTGAAAATTCATATTTACATGTTGCAAAAAATTCTAAAAAAATTGTCGATGTTTTCAAATTTATGGACCATTCTTCTTCTTCCCGGCCTGTACACTCGCACCATATGTGCTGATGTGCATTGCCATGCATGCACAAGTAGGTGGGAAAAATGGCTCGTGATAAACATGCATGCATGTAACAACAACATTCGAATTACAGACCATTCCCAATATTCATTCATGCAGCCAATCAACGGTCAACACCCTTGAAATCTGTATGTGTGTGGACCCACTTGGCTCCTTTTCCCCTTCCCCCTCGGGTCGCCCCCGCGCGGCGACCAGGGTGAACCCTAGCCAGCCGCCGTCGGTCCCCCGGCTCTCGCCTCCCTTCTCCTGCCGTCGCCACAGGGATCAGCCGGGCAAAGCCCGTCCGGATCCGGCGGCGGTGGGGCCTTTTTTGTTCCCCGCGAGTGGAGGCCGGCGCGGCAGGGATTCCTCTGGTCGGGGCGTGGCGCGAGCACCTGGCGGCGCGGCATGGCGGCAAGCGGGTGCTGGAGGGTGCCGACGTGCTTTGCCAGGCTTCAGGCGGCATGGGTGGTGTCGGCTGTGTGTGCGGGGGTGCTGTGGGGGCGGGGGGCTTCGGCCAGATCTGCTGGGCGGCCGCCTCTCGCGACGAGGGCCGCGGCCCTGCGGGTCGGCATCTGCTGCTATGTTCCGGCATGGTAGGGACTCCAGCGAGGTGGTGCCGGCTTGTGGGTGCTCGATCTGTCGGTTTCGGGTGTCTACGGGCGGCCTTGGTGGTGCACTCACCGGCGTGGCGACCACGACGGCTTCGGCGGTGGCCAGTGACGTACGGTGGCGGGGTGCCGGTGGTGGTGGCTCCTCCCTTCTCCTAGGTTTGGGCCAAAGGCACGGGCTTTCGCGCGGAGAGGGTTAGGACCCGGGGCTCATGCTCGGGCGGACCAATTCGAGGCCCGAGATGACTCGGTGCTTCCGCTCCGGGTAGGCGATGGTGGGCGCGGTCTGGGGAGTGCTCTTTGGTGGTGGCCGGACTTGCGGTGCGTCGGTTCACGGATCAATGCCGGTGGCCATGGACATGGCGTCGTGTGAACTCGCCTGGTCAGGGGCTGGTTTGCCGGCAGCCGTCGGTAGTCTTGGAGTCGTGTCCCCCCATCCACCTGGCACTAGCTGGGGACGCAGGTGTGGGTGCCTCCTACTGTGGAGGCACCTACCCAGACACTGGTGCGTTTTGACATGGGCGGTGCACGATATCTCGCGACAGGGACGCCGGGGCGGCGGCCCCGGATGGTGGGCCACATGGTTGCTTTCCGGCAGGCATCATTGTGGTGGTGGTGGCTGACGATGCCATAGACCTAGGGTAGGGTCATAGGCCTGACCTATACACCCCACCCAAGGTCACTACCCTAGAAGCAAGGACATTCAAAGAACAACAGGGAGTATCAACTGAAGCCACCGAGTGCAATCCACTCGACCAGACACCTCACTCGGATACCTCCATGTCACTCGACCAATACGAAGTCATTCGACCATACAAGAAATCACTCGGAGTACAGAAGACCAGGAGTCACTCAGGACAGCAACGGCCAGGCGTTCACTCCGTAGTCTTAAAGGTCATTAAATACATTTTATAGCTGGCGTTACCAGTAACACCCTGTCTTAATGTACATTGAACCCCTGTAACGGAGGTGGGCTGGGATCCTGGTGTACTCTATATAAGCCACCCCCTCCTCTGGGACAAAGGTTCACACCCCCTGTAACACACACACACACACACACACACACACACACACACACACACACACACACACACACACACACACACACACACACACACACACACACACACACACATATTCTAGTCGACCGCCTCAGGGCACCGAGACGTAGGGCTTTTACCTCCTCCGAGAGGGGCCTGAACTCGTAAACTCGTGTGTAAATCCTCGCCGTAGCTAGGACCTCGCCTCCTCATACGTACCCCCTATTCTTATTGTCAGACTTAGTACCACGACAGTTGGCGCCCATCGTGTGGCAAAGCGTCTTCGCGACTTCCAGTGAGGTTGCATATTCGTCAATCTTCATCAACATGGTTTCCGGCGGCGGTTTGGTAATGGGCCACAAGTTCCCACGCAGCGCGCTCACTTTCGTCGCTGATGACTCCGTCTGGCTCCAGGAGGCCCCCCTCGACATCGAGGCTCTCCCGATTTGTGGTTCGTCGCACTTCCGCGTGAGTGCCTGCGGCGTCCTCCTTCGGCAGCCGTCGACCCCGTATCAGTCGGTCCTCGCATCGTCTTCTCACTGCGCTGGATGCCACCGCAAGCGATCTGGTCGATCGCGGCTCCAGCGGTGGGTGAGACACGCGGTGGCTCATCGGACGTTCACCCCCCAAGTCGCGATAATGGAGCCCGACGTATTTCACTGTGGTCCAGTCGACCTGTCGACTGACTTAGCAGACACACTTTCCGAGAGCGGGAGCTGTGACCCCATGGCGGAAGTCCTTATGGTCGACTCCCATCGCAACCCTCCTGGTTTCCGTCGCAGCAGCAGCAACGGTGGTGGCGATGGCCCATCATACGGCCACGAGGAATATCAGCCTCAACCTCTCAACTTGCAACAGAGGGAGGAACTGCACCGCCGCAACATGGAGTCACTCCAGACCCCCATCATAGGGGAGACCGCCGAGGCTCGGGCCTTGGAAGCAGTGCGCCTGGCCACGCTGGCTGAGCGCACTCGCTTGGAGAATCTCCAACATTCTCTCAACGAGCGTGCCCGTCGACTGATCCCTGAGTCCAGTCGATGCCCACGACAGTTGTTTCCACCGAAAACTCAGGTATTCTGCACCCCGATCCAGAATCTTGCAGCTGCTGCACGTATTGCGGAGTCTATCCAGCCATCCCGTTCAGAAGCTGGAAGAGGTTTGGAACAGATCAGGGCGCTGCTCCGAGCGGCAGGAGACCAGAACTCTGCCGTTTCTCAATCGCGAAATAGGATCCACAGTAGATCGGTAAGGGCAGATAATGTTCAGTCAGCACACAGTCCTGGGTCACCGTTGCGACGTGAAGATCGTGATCACCGGCAAGATCAGCACATGTGAAGAACTCATGGAGAGTATGATTGTGAGTACACCCATGACATCCACCGTCGAGCGCCTTCACCCCTTTCGAGGGACGGGTCATACGTGCCCCAGTGGTATGATGAAAGGTGTCCGTATGGTAATGACCGCAAAGTTCCAGTCGACCCAAGAGAGCCTGGTTTCAACGCAAGGTCAGTCCTTGTTCAGGGTTTGGTCGACCGGAACAGAGCATCCAGAGAGGGGCTGGATAGAGACAGGCCCATCGGAAGCAGGGTCCACGTTTCTGGCCTGAGTGTTTCGGAAGAGCCATCAGAGCTGCTGAGACCCCTCACAACTTCAGATTGGCGACTGATGTCAGTAAGTTCACAGGAGAATCGAAGCCCGACACTTGACTTGAAGACTACCGAGTGGCTGTGCACATTGGTGGCGGCATCGATGAGGTGGCCATGAAGCACCTCCCTCTGATTCTTGAAGGTTCTTCCAGGGCCTGGCTGAATCAGCTGGCCCCTGGGAGCATTTTGAGTTGGGATGAGTTGGCCCGAGTGTTTACCAGAACATTTGAGGGCACCTGCAAGAGACCTGCTGGTCTGCCAGAATTGCAGCATTGCGTGCAGAAACCAAATGAAACCTTGAGAGATTATATCCAGAGATGGATCACTCTGCACCACACAGTGGAGAATGTGTCAGATCACCAAGCAGTCTGTGCCTTTAAGGAAGGCGTTCCCTACAGAAAGCTCAATCTGAAGTTCGGTCGGACCAGAGATATGTCTCTGACTCGGATGATGGAGATGCCACCAATTACGCTAACGGCAAAGAAGAAGACCGACTCCGAAGTGGTATGAATAGACTAGTCGCCCAGGACACCGGAGGAGGAAATTCCAGTCGGAAGCAGAAGCGAAAGGCTGAGGCAGCAGGCCCTGCCGAGGCAGCTGTGTTGAATCAAGGAAAGTTCAAGGGAAAGCCCAAAGGGCCTTGGATCCCTAATAAAGTGAAAGATCAAGCAGGAAACAATGTGATTGATTTGTTGTGTCATATTCACAGCAAAAAGGATGAGGAGGGGAACCGGATTCTCCCTAAGCATACGACTCGACAATGTCGACTCCTAATCCAGAGCTTTTCCGAGAAAGCCAACCCAGTGAAAAGGACAAAGAGTCCGATAAGGAGGAAGACAAACATGATGATGGTGGTTACCCCAATGTTAATGCCACCTTCGTGATTTTTGCTGATCTTGAGAGCAAAAGTCGACTGGAAGTCATTAACAGAGAGGTGAACATGGTTGCTCCGGCAACACCAAAGTATTTGAAGTGGTCAAAAACCCCTATCACATTCGACCAGTCCGACCACCCGCCACGCTTTGCTACCCCTGGGTGGCAAGCGCTGGTGGTCGACCCAGTCGTCGGGGGCACCCGACTGGCCAAGTTTTTGATGGATGGTGGCAGTGGTCTGAATATCCTATACGCCGAGGCCCTCAAAGGAAAGGGCATTCGGATGTCCAAGCTCAGCGAGAGCAACATCGATTCCATGGAGTCATCCCAGGAAAGAAAGCTGATTCACTCGTTCAGATCACTCTTGACGTGGTTTTCGGCGACGAGAAGAATTACTGCAAGGAAAAGTTGACGTTTGAGGTAGTGGATTTCCAGAGTGCCTATCATGCCATTTTGGGCAGACCTGCCTATGCTAGCTTCATGGCTCGACCGTGTTATGTGTACCTCAAGATGAAGATGCCTGGCCCCAGAGGCATGATAACGGTCTACGGCAACCGGCAAAGAGCAGAAGACTGTCTTCAGGACGGTGCGAAGATAGCGGATGAGCAGATGGCAGCAGTGGAGTTTCAAGAATACCAGAAGACTGCAGATCCGAGTGATATGCTGCGTGCCAAGAGGCCTGCCTCAGAGTCCACGTTTCAGTTGGCCGAAGAGACCAAGCCAGTCCACATTCACCCGACCGACTCCAATGCTGCTCCGACCCATATCTCAATGACACTCGACAGCAAATAGGAAGAAGCGCTCATCCAGTTCCTCCGTGAGAACTGGGTCATCTTTGCATGGAAGCCATCTAACATGCCAGGTGTACCCAGAGGACTGGCTGACCATCGTTTGCGAGTCGATCCAAAGGCAAACCCGTTAAGGAACATCTCCGTCGGTCCGCCGCGGAGAAAAGAAAGGCGATTGGCGAGGAGGTGGCTCGGCTTCTGGCCTCTGAGTTCATCAACAAGATATACCACTCCGAGTGGCTCGCCAATGTCGTTATGGTCCCCAAGAAAGATAAATCACTTCGAATGTGTATTGACTTGAAGCACATCAATTGGGCCTACCCGAAAGACCATTTTCCTCTGCCCCGCATCGACCAGATAGTCGACTCAACTACGGGATGTGAATGAATGTCCTTTCTTGAAGCTTATTCCGGGTACCATCAGATTCGACTGTATGGACCCGATGAGATAAAGACAGCTTTCATCACCCTTGTTCGGGTGTTTTTGCTATGTTACTATGCCCTTTGGCCTCAAGAATGCTGGTGCCATATTAATGCGCATGATCCAGAAGTGCCTGCTCACTCAAATCAGTCGGAATGTGGAAGCATACATGGATGACATAGTGGTTAAGTCACGCAAAGGTTCCGACCTGCTGACTGACCTCGCTGAAACCTTTGCCAATTTAAGAAGATATGATATCAAGCTCAATCCATCAAAATGCACATTCAGAGTCCCTGGTGGAAAGTTACTCAGTTTTCTCGTTTCCAAACGAGGGATCGACGCGAATCCAGAGAAGATTGGTACAATCCTCTGAATGAAGCGCCCAGTGCGTGTGCATGATGTTCAGAAGCTTACTGGTTGTTTGGCTGCATTGAGCCGACTCATCTCACGCCTTGGCACTGCCTCTTTACCAACTGATGAAGAAGTCTGACAAGTTCGAGTGGAATGACAAAGCCAAAGCAGCATTTGAAGAGCTCAAAGCCTTGCTTTCCACCCAGTCGATGCTTGCTGCTCCAGTTAGCAAGGAGCCTTTACAGCTTTACATCGCAGCCACGGGACAGGTTGTTAGCACAGTGCTCACGGTCGAGCGGGAATAAGAAGGCAAAGCCTTCAAAGTTCAACGCCCTGTGTATTACATTTCAGAAGTCTTGACCCCGTCCAAGCAGAGATACCCTCATTATCAGAAGCTTCTTTATGGGATTTACTTGACCACGAAGAAGGTTGCACACTATTTCTCTGACCACTTAGTTTCAGTCATCAGCGACGCTCCATTGTCAGAAATTCTGAATAATAGAGATGCAACTGGTTGAGTGGCAAAATGGGCGATTGAACTTCTTCCTTTAGATATCAAGTTTGAGGCAAAGAAGGCCATCAAGTGTCAAGCAATTGCAGATTTCCTCGCAGAGTGGACAGAACAACAACATCCGACTCAGATTCAGTCGGAACATTGGACCATGTTCTTTGATGGATCCAAGATGTTTAATGGCTCTAGTGTAGGAGTGGTTTTAGTGTCCCCACGAGGAGACAAGCTCAGTTATATCCTCCAAATTCACTTTGATTCTTCAAAAATTGAAGCTGAGTATGAGGCGCTATTGTATGGGTTTCATATGACCATTTCACTCGGCGTCCGGTGCTTAATGGTCTATGGCGACTCAGATTTAGTGGTTAATCAAGTAATGAAGGAATGGGACGTCAGGAGTCCTGCAATGACCGATTATTGCAATGCAGTAAGAAAGCTAGAGAAGAAGTTTGAGGGGTTAGAGCTCCACCACATACGACAAATCAAGAATCAAGCTGCTGATGATCTGGCGAGGATAGGTTCCACTCGGAAGCCTATCCCCAGCAACGTGTTCTTGGAGCATCTCCACACCCCATCAGTACAAGAAGATCCCTTCAAGGAAGAGCCCCCGCAACCAAGAAGTTCAACCGACCCGACTGAGATTGAGGTTCCAGCTGTGGTTGATTTGGTCATGGAAGTCTTGGTGATCATGCCCGACTGGACAATACCGTACATCGGGTACATTCTAAGGAAGGTCGAATGATCTTAAACGATATCCACTCGGGGACCTGTGGTCACCATGCGTCCTCTCGGACCATCGTCGACAAAGCTTACTGTGCGGGATTCTATTGGCCTCGAGCAAACGAGATGGCAAAGGATATAGTCGACAAGTGCGCATGTTGCCAGTTCTACTCCAATATGTCCCACAAGCCTGCGTCTGCCTTGAAGACTATTCCACTCGTCTGGCCGTTTGCAGTCTGGGGGTTGGACATGGTTGGACCCTTCAAGACCTGCAGAAGCAGTTTCACTCATTTGCTTGTAGCAGTCGACAAGTTCACTAAGTGGATCGAAGCCAAACCCATCAAAAACCTTGACTCAAGCACCGCCATCAGTTTCGTCAAGGAGTTGATATTCAGATATGGAGTTCCTCACAGCATTATCACAGATAACGGCTCCAATTTTGATTTTGATGAGTTCAAGGCGTTCTGTGTGTCCCAAGGCAGTCGGGTCAACTATGCGTCCGTTGCACACCCGCAGTCGAATGCACAAGTAGAAAGGGCAAATGGTTTGATCCTTCAAGGGTTAAAACCCCGACTGATGCGCGACCTCAAGCACGCTGATGGAGCTTGGGTGACTAAATTACCATCCGTCCTATGGGGGCTGAGAACAACGCCGAATCGGTCGACTGACCAAACCCCTTTCTTCCTGGTGTACGGCGTCGAGGCTGTGCTTCTGAGTGACTTACTACACAATGCCCCCCGGGTGGAACTCTTCTTAGAAGCTGAAGTGGAGCAGGCACGCGAAGACGCAGTTGATCTCCTGGAAGAGGAACGAGAGATGGCTATGATTCGGTGGACCATCTATCTGTTGGGGAACGTAGTAATTTCAAAAAAATTCCTACGCACACGCAAGATCATGGTGATGTATAGAAACGAGAGGGGAGAGAGTCGTCCACGTACCCTCATAGACCGTAAGCGGAAGCATTACGACAACACGGTTGAGGTAGTCGTACGTCTTCACGATCGACCGATCCTAGTACCGAAACGTACGGCATCTCCGCGATCTGCACACGTTCAGCTCGGTGACGTCCCACAAACTCACGGTACAGTAGAGCTTCGCGGGAGAGTTCTGTCAGCACGACGGCGTGATGACGGTGTTGATGAAGCTACCGACGCAGGGCTTCACCTAAGCACCGCTACCATATGACCGAGGTGGATTATGATGGAGGGGGGCACTGCACACGGCTAAAAGATCAATGATCAACTTGTGTTTTCTGTTGTGCCTTTGGGGTGTCCCCTGCCCATGTATGTAAAGGAGGGAGGAGGAGGAGGCCGCCCCTAGTGGGGGCGCGCCAAGTGTGGGGAGTCCTACTAGGACTCCCAAGTCCTAGTAGGATTCCCCTTTTCCTTTCCGGAGCAATAGAGAAGAAAGAGGGAAAGAGAGAGGGAGTAGGAAAGGGCAAGGGGGGACGTCGCCCCTTTCCCCTAGTCCAATTCGGACCCATGGGGGGTGGAGGGGCACCTCCTTCCCTTCGGCCTGCCTCCTCTATTCCCGTATGGACCAATAAGGCCCAATACTTCTCCCGGCAAATTCCTGTAACTCTCCGGTACTCCGAAAAATACCCGAATCACTCGGAACCTTTCCGATGTCCGAATATAGCCTTCCAATATATCGATCTTTACGGCTCGACCATTTCGAGACTCCTCGTCATGTCCCCGATCTCATCCAGGACTCCGAACAAACTTCGCTCATCAAATCACATAACTCATAATACAAATCGTCACAGAACGTTAAGCGTGCGGACCCTACGGGTTCGAGAACTATGTAGACATGAGCGAGACATGTCTCTGGCCAATAACCAATAGAGGAACATGGATGCTCATATTGGCTCCAACATATTCGACAAAGATCTTAATCGGTCAAACCGCATAACAACATACGTTGTTCCCTTTGTCATCAGTATGTTACTTGCCCGAGATTCGATCGTCGGTATCTCAATACCTAGCTCAATCTTGTTTCCTACAAGTCTCTTTATTCGTTCCGTAATGCATCATCCCGCAACTAACTCATTAGTCACATTGCTTGCAAGCCTTATAGTGATGTGCATTACCGAGAGGGTCCAGAGATACCTCACCGACAATCGGAGTGACAAATCCTAATCTCGATCTATGCCAACTCAACAAGTATCATCGGACACGCCTGTAGAGCACCTTTATAATCACCCAGTTACATTGTGATGTTTGATAGCACACAAAGCGTTCCTCCGGTATTCGGGAGTTGCATAATCTCATAGTCATAGGGACACGTATAAGTCATGAAGAAAGCAATTGCAATATACTAAACGATCAAGTGCTAAGATAACGAAATGGGTCAAGTCAATCACATCATTCTCTAATGATGTGATCCCGTTAATCAAAAGACAACTCATGTCTATGGCTAGGAAACTTAACCATCTTTGATTCAACGAGCTAGTCAAGTAGAGGCATACTAGTGACACTCTGTTTGTCTATGTATTCACACATGTACTAAGTTTCCGGTTAATAAAATTCTTGCATGAATAATAAACATTTATCATGAAATAAGGAAATAAATAATAACTTTATTATTGCCTCTAGGGCATATTTCCTTCACTATCAGCAAGATCTGTATCAATTCCATGCCCATAACGTCAGAGGTCGAGCATTCCAGGAAGGAGACCTTGTGCTCCAAGTGGATCAGAAATGGCCTCACAAGCTTGCTCCGGCCTGGGAAGGTCCCTTCATCATCACCAAGGTGCTTCACAATAGAGCGTACCACATCTACAACGTAGCCAAGAATATGGACGAGCCACACACATGGAATGCAAAGCTGCTTCGTCCTTTCTATACCTGAAATCACTTAACCCGACGAGTTGTAATAAGAGTACTTCAGTTTGCTTACCGAAGACAAGATTTTTACAGTATCTTAATGATTGATATCCCGTAATCATTTGTCCCCCAGAGGGTGACTTAGCCGCGAACCTGATTCGCCTAAATTAATTAAAAAACACTCCGAGTGGAGAGCAATCTTCCCACTCGGGAGCTTAACTGCGACCCCGTACTCGCCTAAGTTAAAAAACACTTTGAGTGGAGATTAATCCTCCCACTCGGTGGGTTAGCTGCGACCCCGTACTGGCCTAAGTTAAAAACATTTCGAGTGGAGAGAAATCTTCCAACTCGGAGGCTTAGCCGCGACCCCGTACTCGCCTAAGTTAAAAACTTTCAGAGTGGATAACAATCCTCCCACTCAGGGGCTTAGTTGCGACCCCGTACTCCCCTAGGTTTAAAACATTCCGAGTGGAGAGCAATCCTCCCACTCGGGGGCTTAGCTGCGACCCCGTACTCGGGGGCTTACTCAACTTTACACCTTGCAATACAAACAAGAACTCCTTCTTTAACTGATCCATTTTGAACTCTTACAAAAACTTGTCAAGGTATTTACTCATTGAAAAATCTTATCAAGCGTCTTGATCTATCTCTATAGATCTTGATGCCCAATATGTAAGCAGCTTCACCGAGGTCTTTCATTGAAAAACTCTTATTCAAGTATCCCTTTATGCTATCCAGAAATTCTATATCATTTCCAATCAACAATATGTCATCCACATATAATATAAGAAATTATGTAGAGCTCCCATTCACTTTCTTGTAAATACAAGCTTCTCCAAAACTCTGTATAAACCCATATGCTTTGATCACACTATCAAAAGTTTATTCCAACTAACAGAGGCTTGCACCAGTCCATAAATGGATCACTGGACTATGGTATGCAAGGGATGACGAAAACGATTCCCGAGCTCTTCGTGATGCTGAAATCAACGAAGGTAGAAATCAAGAAAGAGCATCAAGTGTTGATGATTGACAATACCACTAGTTTCAAGAAAAGGCAAAGGAAAAGAAAGGGAACTTCAAGTAGAATGGCAAGCAAGTTGTCACTCTCGCGAAGAAGCCCAAAGCTGGACCAATGCCTGAAACTGAGTGCTTCTACTGCAAAAGAAATGGTCACTAGAAGTGGAAATGTCCTGAATATTTGGTAGATAAGAAGGATGGCAAAGTGAACAAGGGTATATTTGATATACAGGTTATTGATGTGTACCTTACTAGTGTTTATAGTAGCCCCTGAGTATTTGATACTTGTTCGGTTGCTAAGATTAGTAACTCGAAACAGGAGTTACAGAATAAACAGAGACTAGTTTAAGGGGAAGTGACGATGGGTGTTGGAAGTAGTTCCAAGATTGATATGATCATCATCACACACTCCCTATACTTTCGGGATTAGTGTTAAACCTAAATAAATGTTATTTGGCGTTTGTGTTGAGCATGAATATGATTTGATCATGTTTATTGCAATACAATTATTCAGTTAAAGTTAGAGAATAATTATTGTTCTGTTTACATGAATAAAACCTTCAATGGTCATACACCCAATGAAAATAGTTCGTTGGATCTCGATCGTAGTGATACACATATTCATAATATTGATGCCAAAAGATGCAAAGTTAATAATGATAGTGCAACTTATTTGTGGCAATTGCCGTTTGGGTCATATCGATTGTAAAGCGCATGAAGAAACTCCATAAAGATGGATTTTCGGAATCACTTGGTTATGAATCATTTGATGCTTGCGAACCGTGCCTTTTGGGAAAGATGACTAAAACTCCGTTCTCCAGAACAATGGAACGAGCTACTGACTTGTTGGAAATAATACATAATGATGTATGCAGACCAATGAGTATTAAGGCTCGTGGCGGCTATCGTTATTTTCTGACCTTCACAGATGATTTGAGCAGATATGGGTATATCTACTTGATGAAACATAAGTCTGAAACAGTTGAAAGGTTCAAAGAATTTCAAAGTGAAGTGGAAAATCATTGTAACAAGAAAATAAAGTTTATACGATCTGATCGTGGAGATGAATATTTGAGTTACGAGTTTGGCCTTCAGTTAAAATAATGTGGAATAGTTTCACAAACTCATGCCACCTGGAACACCACATCGTAACGGTGTGTCTGAACATCATAACCGCACTTTATTTGATATGGTGCGATCAATGATGTCTCTTACCAATTTACCAATATCGTTTTGGGGTTATGCATTAGAGATAGCTGCATTCACGTTAAAATAGGGCACCATCTAAATCCGTTGTGATGACACCGTATGAACTATGGTTTAGCAATAAACCTAAGCTGTCGTTTATTAAAGTTTGGAGTTGCGATGCTTATGTGAAAAAGTTTCAACCTGATAAAGCTCGAACCCAAATCGGAGAAATGCGTCTTCATAGGATACCCAAAGGACACTGTTGGGTACACCTTCTAATCACAGATCCGAAGGCAAAATATTTGTTGCTAAGAATGGATCCTTTCTAGAGAAGGAGTTTCTCTCGAAAGAAGTGAGTGGGAGAAAAGTAGAACTTAATGAGCTAATAGTACCTTCTCCCGAATTGGAAAGTAGTTAATCACAGAAATCAGTTCCAGTGATTCCTATACCAATTAGTGAGGAAGCTAATGATGTTGATCATGAAACTTCAAATCAAGTTACTACAGAACCTCGCAGGTCTTCCAGAGTACGGTCCGCACCAGTGTGGTACGGTAAATCCTATTCTAGAAGTCATGTTATTAGACCATGATGAACCTACGAACTATGAGGAAGCGACGATGAGCCCAGATTCCGCGAAATGGCTTGAAGGCCATGAAATCTGAGATGGGATCCATGTATGAGAACAAAGTGTGGACTTTGGTGGACTTGCCCGATGATCGGAAAGCCATAGAAAATAAATGGATCTTCAGGAGGAAGACATACGCTGATAGTAGTGTTACTATCTACAAAGCTCGACTTGTCGCAAAAAGTTTTTTGACAAGTTCAAGGTGTTGAATACGATGAGATTTTCTCACTCGTATCGATGCTTAAGTCTATCCGAATCATGTTAGCAATTGCCACATTTAATGAAATCCGGCAAATGGATGTCAAAACTGCATTCCTTAATGAATTTATTAAAGAAGAGTTGTATATGATGCAACTAGAAGGTTTTGTCAATCCTAAAGGTGCTAAAAAAATGTGCAAGCTCCAGCGATCCATCTATGGACTGGTGCAAGCATCTCGGAGTTGGAATATACGCTTTGATAAGTTGATCAAAGCATATGGTTTTTACAGACTTTTGGAGAAGCCTGTACTTACAAGAAAGTGAGTGGGAGCTCTGTAGCATTTCTAAAACTATATGTAGATGACATATTGTTGATTGAAAATGATATAGAAATTATAGATAGCATAAAAGGATACTTGAATAAGAGTTTTTCAAAGAAAGACCTCGGTGAAGCTTCTTACATATTGAGCATCAAGATCTATAAGATAGATCAAGACGCTTGATAAGATTTTTCAATGAGTACATACCTTGATAAGTTTTTGAAGTAATTCAAAATGGAACAGTCAAAGAAGGAGTTCTTGCCTGTGTTGCAAGGTGTGAAGTTGAGTAAGACTCAAAACCCGACCATGGCAGAAAATAGAAAGAGAATGAAAAGTCATTTCGTATGCCTCAGTCATAGGTTCTATATAGTATGCTATGTTGTGTACCAGACCTATTGTATACCTTGCTCTGAGTTTGGCAAGGAGTACAATTTTGATCTAAGAGTAGATCATCGGACAATGTCAAAAAGATCCTTAGTGAGGACTAAGGAAATATTTCTCGATTATGGAGGTGATAAAAGAGCCCGTCGTAAAGAGTTACATCGGTGCAAGCTTTTACACCGATCCAGATGACTCTAAGTCTCAATCTGGATACATATTGAAAGTGGGAGCAATTAGCTAGAGTAGCTCCGTGCAGAGCATTGTAGACATAGAATATTTGCAAAATACATACGGCTCTGAATGTGACAGACCCGTTGATTAAACTTCTCTCACGAGCAAAATATGATCATACCTTAGTACTCTTTGGGTGTTAATCACATAGCGTTGTGAATTAGATTATTGACTCTAGTAAACCTTTGGGTGTTGATCACATGATGATGTGAACTATGGGTATTAATCACATACAGATGTGAATATTTGTGTTAAATCACATGGTGATGTGAACTAGATTATTGACTCTAGTGGAAGTGGGAGACTGAAGGAAATATGCCCTAGAGGCAATAATAAAGTTATTATTTATTTCCTTATTTCATGATAAATGTTTATTATTCATGCTAGAATTGTATTAACCGGAAACTTAGTACATGTGTGAACACATAGACAAACATAATGTCACTAGTATGCCTCTACTTGACTAGCTCGTTGAATCAAAGATGGTTAACTTTCCTAGCCATAGACATGAGTTGTCATTTGATTAACGGAATCACATCATTAGAGAATGATGTGATTGACTTGACTCATTCCGTTAGCTTAGCACTTGATCGTTTAGTATGTTGCTATTGCTTTCTTCATGACTTATACATGTTCCTATGACTATGAGATTATGCAACTCCCGTTTACCGGAGGAACACTTTGTGTGCTACCAAACGTCACAACGTAACCGGGTGATTATAAAGGTGCTCTACAGGTGTCTCCGAAAGTACTTGTTGAGTTGGCGTATTTCGAGATTAGGATTTGTCACTCCGATTGTCGGAGAGGTATCTCTGGGCCCTCTCGGTAATGTACATCACTATAAGCCTTGCTAGCAATGTGACTAATGAGTTAGTTGCGAGATGATGCATTACATAACGAGTAAAGAGACTTGCCAGTAACGAGATTGAACTAGGTATTGAGATACGGACGATCGAATCTCGGAGAAGTAAAATACCAATGACAAAGGGAACAACGTATGTTGTTATGCGGTTCGACCGATAAAGATCTTCGTAGAATATGTAGGAGCCAATATGGGGATCCAGGTTCCGCTATTGGTTATTGACCAGAGAGGTGTCTCGGTCATGTCTACATAGTTCTCAAACCCATAGGGTCCGCACGCTTAATGTTCGTTGACGATATAGTATTATATGAGTTATGTATGTTGGTGTCCGAATGTTGTTCTGAGTCCCGGATGAGATCACGGACATGACGAGGAGCTTTGGAATGGTCCGGAAGTAAATATTCATATACTGGATGGTATGGTTAGGCCAAGGGGTCAGGCCCACGGGGCTATAAGTCGGTGCAAAAGGAGTTTTGCGGAGGCCAGGGGGCCAAACGGCGAAGACCCTGGCGTCTAGACCTGGGCCACACGCCGAGGCCCATGGCGTCTGGGCCAGACGCCAAGGATTGTGGCATTTGGTCCTGGAGTCCAAGTGGGACTCTTGCCTTTCAGGCAAAACCGACTTTGAGGAGGCTTTTGCTCCAAGTTTCGACCCCAGGGCTCAACATATAAATAGAGGGGCGGGGCTAGCACCAAAGACACATCAAGAAACACCAAGCCGTGTGCCGGCAACCCCGCCCCCTCTAGTTTTTCCTCCGTTATAGTTTCCGTAGTGCTTCGGCGAAGCCCTGCGGAGATTGTTCTTCACCAACACCATCACCACACCGTCGTGCTGCCGGAACTCATCTACTACTTCGCCCGTCTTGCTGGATCAAGAAGGCGAGGACTTCATCGAGCTGAACGTGTGCAGAACTTGGAGGTGCCGTGCGTTTGGTACTTGGATCGGTCAGATCGTGAAGACGTACGACTACATCAACCGCGTTGATAAACGCTTCCGCTTAGCGATCTTCAAGGGTATGAAGATACACTCTCCTTCTCGTTGCTATGCATCACCATGATCTTGCGTGTGCGTAGGACTTTTTTTAAAATTACTACGTTCCCCAACACCAATACCTCAAGAAGCTGTTTGAGTGGAAGGGTTTGAAGCAGGATGTCGAAGACTATGTGCGGCAGTGTCAGCTGTGTCAACAAGCGAAGCATGAGTTGCGCAAACCAGCGGGCAAGTTGGCACCATTGCCCATTCCTACAGCCCCGTGGCGAGATCTAACAATGGACTTCGTCAAGGGTTTGCCCAAATCAGAAGGGTACGGCGCGATCATGGTGGTAGTCGACCGCTTCACCAAGTTTGCACACTTTGTGCCCTTGCGACACCCGTTTATGGTGACACAGGTGGCAAAAGTGTTCTGGGACAACATCGTCAAGCTGCATGACATCCTCTCCTCCATCGTCTCCGACCGCGACAAAGTGTTCACCAGCGTGCTCTGGCGTGAACTGCTCACCAACGCTGGCACCAAGCTCCTCTACTCCACTGCTTATCACCCTCAGACGGACGGACAAAGTGAGCGCGTGAACCAGTACATGGAGATGTATTTGCGCTGCGCGGTCAATGCATGACACCCCCCGGCAATGGCATTGCTCGCTTCCCTCTGCAGAATTCTGGTACAACTCATCCTTCCCCTCCTCTCTGGGTTGCTCTCCGTTCAAGGCTCTGTACGGTGTTGATGCAAACGAGGGAAGCATGACCACCTGGCCGGCAACACAGGCTCCATTGCCGGACGGGGAACAATGGGATTGGGCACTGCACAAGGACAACCTAAAGATGCAGCTAACAAGAGCGCAACAGAAGTACAAGAAGTTTGCTGACAGAAATCGCACCGACTGTGTCTTCCATGCGGGTGAGCAAGTCCTCCTGAAACTTCAACCACATGTGCATAAATCAGTGGCCAGTCGACCAAGCGACAAACTTGCATTCAAGTTCTTCAGGCCTTTTACCATTATCTCCAAGATCGGCCCTTCGGCATACAAGCTGGAGTTTCCTGCAGACAGTCATATCCATCCAGTGTTTCATGTCTCCCAGCTGAAGCCCTTCACACCGAATTACACACCGGTGTTCTCTGAACTACCAGCAATGGCAGACTTGTCGACAGTGGATTCTGCATCAGTGGAGATCATGGACAGAAGAATGGTGAAACGGGGAGACGCTCCGGTGATCCAAGTTCAAGTGGCCTGGGACACATCTCCTCCGTCCACTACATGGGAAGATTATGATGTTCTTCGACGGCGTTTTCCTCAGGAAACAATCTTGAACGACAACCAAAGCGAAGAAGGAGCTGTTTCTCAAGAAGGGGAGAATGTCACAACTGTGGAGAGCACCACCGCGTGGCTGCCAGTTGGCCAGCCAAGTGTAAGCGTGTGTGGGGTTCCACTTGTAAGCATGCATGGGGTCCACTTGGGCTCGGCTGTGAGGTTGGCGTGAGTACTTAACCTCCTGGAGGGGGCATGTATTGGGTATGCTGATTGGAATCGAAATATGAATCCACACCTACTTCCCCTTGCTCATCGCCCTCTCCACGCCTTCTCATCCCCCTTGCTGCTCGATCCCCTCTCCTGCCTACTCCTGGTCGCTCGCGAACGAGATCGGGGCGTTACAAGAGGATGCTATGGCCAGCGACCAATGCGTTGGATGTTGCAACTGACGGCGTGGGTGGCGGCCGGCGGCGGGGACAAAGGTGCTTCAAGGTTGGTCACCTCGCTCATCTATGGCGTGTGTCAGCGACGACTCTTCTTCTGTTTTCCCCTGCTTCTGTCGGATCTACTTTTTGGGAAAAATTAAATGATATGGGCGCTCATCTGACGGTCAAACGCGACTGAATCCAACACTAGTGCGGTGACCGACCGAAAATTCGGCCGGCGCGCCGGCGCCTAGCAGTGCCTTATTTAAATGTTGTGAGAAACTCTAAAATTTTGTGGATGTTCCGAAATTTGTGGACCCTGCTCCTTCTTCACAGCCTGTACACTCACACATATGTGCTGATATGCATTGCCATGCATGTACAAGTAGGTGGGAAAAATGGCTCGTGATAAACATGCATTCAGCAAACCAAGGAGCAGGCAACAATAACATGAGAATTTTTGACAATTCCTAATATTCATTCATGCAGTCAATCAAAGGTCAACACCCATATACCAGAACACATCAGATTTGATTTGTTATTTCCCAGGTACCTGGTTTTTTTTTGTTGCCTCTTTTTTTTTTGACACAAGGCAAAAGATTTGCCACTTTCATTCATTAAGCAGAAGAGAGTTGCCCGGTTAATTAACGAAAATCCGGGCGAAAATCGTTACAACACACGCCCTCAACAAGGCACCATCAACACACACGCCGACCCCAGGGCCGCGCTCCATCCGAGCCGCCGGCTCCGTCACCCACGCAACCCGTAGTCGACACCCTACAACCAAAGACCGAAGTCGCCGCTCCGGCATCCACACGGACCCCGAGGCCGTGCACCAGTCGAGCCGCCTGCTCTGCTGCTCGAGCAACCGGAGCCGACACCCTACAACCATCTTCAGAGCCGCCGCTCCGACGTACACACAAAAACCCTACACTTCGACCCCGAGGCCGCGCACCAAGCGAGCCGTCGGCTTCGTCACACGAGCAACCGGAGCCGACACCCAACCACCGTATCCGGAGCCGCCGCTCCGACATCCCCGCCGACCCCGAGGCTGTGCACCAGGCTGGCGAACGACACTGCCACCCACATGACCAATGCTGGCACCCCTCCATGACGATGAGATCCGGAGCCGCCGCTCCGACTTCCACGCCGGCCTCGAGGCCGCGCACCACCCAAGCCGATGACTGTCCCAGGCCAATACCACTCCAGAACGATGCCTCCAAGAAGGACCGCGACACCGGAGCGCCGCCATCATCCGCTCCAAGAACCTGGAGCAAGGGTTTCCCCCGGAGTGCGAGTGAAGAGGTCGAAAGCCCTCGAACGACGACTCCTCCAAAGAAGGTGTGTGGCGCCCATAGGCGTCGCCGCTGCCGGCTTTGGCCAATGCCGGAGCAGGGCTTTCGTCCCAAGCAGCCAAGGGAAGCCCTCCCCTCGAACCGGCACATGAGAGCCACCGCCCGCCTGAACCACCACCTACTGCCAGAGCCAGGAGCCACCGATCAGAACAGCCTCGCTGCCGCCTCCTGCACCACTCAGAGCCGCCGACCAGGCCACCCCATCACCACTGTAGGAGTCAGAACCTGGATAGATCCGGCGCCCCACGCAGCAGCTACAGCCAACCCACCGGCCAGCACCAAGCGTCCCTAGCACGTCCGAGGGCCGACGCACTACCGCAGAGTACCGGCGCCCCGAGCTCCAGTCGTGGCGCTGCTCACCCAGCCACCACGACCGCCATCGCTGAAGAAGAGGTCCGGGGCCGCCGCCCCGGCATCCGAGCATCACAACTCCGCCATCACGCTCCCGAGATCCACGCTGCTGGAGTAGCAGCACTCGCACGGCCGCCAGCCTCCCACGCCAGATCCGGCCACCACGCCCGCGTCGGAGGCCACGCCGCCGCCCGCGCCTGACCGAGGCGCCTCGCTCTTCTGTCGCCGCCGCGATCGAAGCCCACCAGCACTCTCCCGCCGATCCAGATCGAGATGAGGCGAGCCAGCTCCACCACGCGTCGCCCGACGCGGCCCACTCTGCCGCCGTCGAAAGTGCCGGAGAACGCCGCCGCCGCGCCAGCGTCAGCGCCGATCCCACCGCGCCGCCCGTCCGCATTGAGGCCACCACGCGAGGAGCCAAGACCGTCCCACCGGCGCGCGCGGCGCCAAGCTTTTGCTCGCCACACCCTGGGCGCGGGCGAGGAGGGAGGCGAGGTGGAGGGGCCTCTGGCGGCGGCGGCGTTGTTGCCTGTTCATTCTTCTTTCCTTCTTAACCGCGCACCTCACCGGTGAAGAAGCACCTCACCAGTGAAGAACCACCTATCAATTTTAGGAGGAATTCATAGCCTCATTATCTATCTTAGAGGGAAACCATAGCCCAGTTATCTACCTTAGGGGTGTGGGTGCAGGGGATCGCTGGAGTTGTTCATCATGGTGCGGGGCTTAGAGGGATGGTCGGGGCGATGGCCAGCAACAGGTGTGCGCGGTAGCGCCCGCCGGTCATGGGTGATGGAGGCCAGCGGTTAGGATGGGACAGGCTGGGGGCTGCAGGAGGAAGAAGAGAGGAAAAAGGTTAAAGATCGACAGTGTGATATGGCCGTTGGATTAAGATCTAGTGATTCCTGGGATAAGTGATGGATGAATTGTTTTCATGTACCTGATGAATAATTGGTCCTTATCAGATTAGGTTTTTGTCACAAATTGAAAGCTCGTTGTGCTTCCGGATAATAGTAGCACCCACTCTACCTCAAAAGGAACCACCTATCTGTTTTAAGAGGAATTCATAGCCTCATTATATATCTTAGAGGAAAACCATAGCCCAATTATCTACCTTAGGGGCGTGGGGTGCAGGGGATCGCTGGAGTTGTACATCATGTGAGGGGCTTAGAGAGATGGCCGGGGCGGTGGGCAGCAGCAGGTGTGCGCGGTAGCGCTCGCCGGCTACGGGTGATGGAGGCCGACGGTTAGGACGGGACAGGCTGGGGACTGTGGGGGGAAGAAGATATGAGGAAGGCTAAAGATCGACGGTGTGATCTGACCGTTGATTAAGATCTTGTGATTCCTGGGATAAGTGATGCATGAATTGTTTTCATATACCTGATGAATAAACGGTCCTTATCAGATTGTGTTTTTGCCAAAAATTGAAAGCTCGTTGTGCTTCTGGATAATAGTAGCACCCACTCTACCTCAAAAGGAATCGATATGTAGGTACTTCACATCATACATGGTGTGCTTTCGACGTCAAAGCATTGAAAATTAGCAGCAATTGTTATCCTGAGTATAGAATTTAGAGAGGCAATAGGAGAAAAGGGCGATTTTTGTTGCTTGACGGTACTCTCATTTTTTTGGGACCGCCTATCCGTTGAACAATGACATCGAGAAGCGATAGCGACAAAATGATGTATCAAATCTTAAAAAAAAAGACATGGTGTATCATGGTAAGACCGTTAGAGTACCAAGTAAAAAAAAGATCGTTCAAGCACGAAAATACAGACCGGAGCATGGCTCCACGTGAATGGTATTATTTTAAAAAATATAGTAGAAAAAAATTAAAATAAAGTAAAAAGGATTTTTGGGTATCAAACTTGATCGATCATTCTACTCACGCGTTAAGTTTTGTGAAGGAATGACATATGTGATATGCTTAGTGAAGATACAATCAATGCCTTAGTATTTACTAGAAAAAGAGTCCGTGCGTTGCAACGGGAGAAAAAACATAACACACACTCTTAACCCAACAACCATCACTTAATAGGTCCATCTCCTCTATATTTGCGAGGCATCTTGTGTTGCCGCTTATCCTCCTTCTCACCCTCACCGGCGGTGGCCTCGGTGTTCACACAAAACAAAAAAAACGTGTTTGAATATGGTTAATCCTAAGGCGTCTCTCTCTCCCTCTCTCCTCCCTCCCTCTCTCCCTCCCTCTCTCTCTCTCTCTCTCTCTCTCATTCTCGCAATGAGAAATCTGTTGTTTTCCCCCGCGACATTTTTCAGAGGTATGCATGTGTAGTTATTGATGTTTTCTTTTGCCTATTTAAAAATATTTAACAGGTAAAATTAACATCATATTTAGATTGCACACACTTTTCTAATAAAATTTCATATATAATATGTTAAAATCAAAGTTACGGTTTAAAAGATTCAGATAATTTAGAAAATCATTTGTTTGATTTAAATATATTCCAAAATAATATTAAAAATACTTAATACGTAAAAATAATCTCATATTCATATTCTAAATATTTTTCTAATCAAATTTCATATATAACATGTTCAAATCGGAGTTACGGTTTAAAAGATATGCATGATTTAAAAAAGTATTTGTTTGACTTAAATATGATCCGCAGATGAATTACCTAAAACGTCGGGTTTTTTTTCGAAAAACGTAAAATAACGGTTCGGGTGTGACTTAAATCCGGATGGCGGGTTGATTTCAAGAAAACACAGGGACTTTTGTGTAAAATATGAAAAAACGATTCGTTTTGACTTAAAACAGGGTTGCGGGTTGAATTCTCTAGAATAGAGGGACTTTTCTAAAAAATGCCATGACAGACGAAAGAAACCCAATTTGCTTTATTATTAGGTAAAGATTCAAAAAGTACTTTTTAATAACTTTGATTTTGTCTTTTTTGTTAAAATAACATGAATATCATTTCTTCATGAAATTTTACACGTGAGTTTAATGGTTGATCAAGTTTGATACCCAAAAATTCCATAGTTTTAAAAATATTATAGTTTTTTACTATTATAATGGGTGCACGTGCAACCATGTTCAAAAATATCATGTCTGTGTTGGGTATGTCTAATGTATAGCTGGCTGATGGACTCCTGTCTATTTATTGTCACGTGTCCTCCTTGTGACCTTTTTGTTATTTTGCAGGCTTTTGAGTTGATTGCCCTAGCATGCACTTTCTTTTTATGTTTTTCGCACTCTTGATGTTGCTTGTGGACCTTAGGATTTTGATGTGGTTGTATCGTTGATCGTTGTTGTGACTTTATTTATATAAAACGAAGCGAGAAGCCCTTTTCGGTATAGCTGGCTGACGGCAATACATGTTGACATGTCATATAGAGCTATCATTTATAGTTACTCATGTAATGAGGCTAGCTATAAACTTGGCTATTGGGCCAGTCATTTTTGCCCCTTCCCCTTTTCTATTTCTTCAATTTATTATATTCATCTACGAGTATGTGAAGAGGTAGGTTTTTGCATGACAGCCCCCTCACCACATTTTTTGTTGTCTACCTCATCCATGTAGACAAAAGTTCTACATAAACGGTATAAGTTCCGTGTTATGCTTCATTTATGCATGGTGTGCCTTTGTCATATGGGCAATAGAAACTACAACACCATATTTGCGAGGATGGTGAGGGATTGTCAGAGTTGTCCTGAGTTGTACATTTCGTGGCGTCGGTGTCCTTCCTCCCCGTCGTTCTTTGTGGTGTGTGTCAAACCTTCGTGATTCCAAGCCTTTGGTGGTGATCGACTGTTTTCTCTTGGCTTGACCGCTATTTGTGCGAGCATGATCACCACTTGCGTGACATCTCACGTCAGTCGTGCACACATATACTTGCTAGGGTTGCAGAAATTGGTGGTGACAACACATTCCGGCTTCAATTTAGTGATGCTTCTCGAGTACCCAGTTTCGAGCTATGGATTAAAACTCTAGGTCATAGTCATAGTTGGGCATACCTGACAATGATGGTGTTTTTATATTGTTACCCTGTTGAAGACATTGCTCAGACTTGATCTTTAGGCTGAAATCCCAGAATCTAGTCTTTGGTAGTTGGACTTGACGACAACGACGTTTGAGGTCATTCAACATTGTTGTTGATCCCCTTGTCCTTGCATTGTCAGGAGATGGTTGGTGCTCATGGTTGTTTATTGTAGTTCTTTGCTTGTTGTTTTGAGCGCTTCGTTTATATTCTTCTTTTTGTGTATTAGTGTTGGATATGTGCATTCTCACCACGCATAAGCCATACATAATTTAAGTGAAGAAGGGCATCTTCAACGCGGACCTTCAAAACTCCCACAAAGGTCTGGACCGAGGTATGCGGACGCTACAAGCAATCCAATGTGGTACCCCATCAAACCGCAGACGCGGTCGCTTGTGCGAAATCCCACAAACCAGATGAAAACCACGTGGAGGTTTGTGAGTGTCCTGACCGCCACCACGTAAGCGCCTGCCCACCACGTCTCACTCCAAAACTTTATCTGTCTGAAAAAACCCTCTCGGCCTAAAAAAATCTCTCCCACGAAGCGGTTGTCATGTATTCATGTTGGTCAGGCCGCTCCAGTGCAAACGTGACTCCACACGATATTGATGCCGGTCAGAGGGATCGTGACCGGATTAGCGGGCGTCGCCGCTTTAATGCTGACGTAACAACGGAGAAGCCGACTGTCCGCCCGTTTGCCCGCCCACGCCTATTTATGCACGGCTATGGCGCCCTCCACACCACACCCTACATCCTCTTCTCTCTGTTCACCGCCTCTCCGTGTCCGTTTGCCGACGTCAACGATGCCAAAGCGTTGTTCTCCACACCGGCAAGTGGTGGCACCGGATCTCCTTCCGGATCCGGATCTTGGTGCCACCGCCGTCGCGCCCCCGAGAAGGAGAAGATCATCCTCTCCTCTAGTGACGAGGGGGAGCAGGACCCGCAACTGTGTCTCCTCGCAGAGGCAACGACGACATAAGAGGAGTACCACGCGCAACTGAAGATCATGCTTGAGTAGTCGCCTCAAGTACCGCGGTCCGGCGCAACCCTCGCCACCGTTCCACCGCGTCAAGACGTGCCATAAATTTGGTTTAAGTTCCTGTTTGTTTGGGCTTTTCTTGGTCAAAGTGAATTTTTTTTGCAAAAGCAGAAGCAAAAGTCCAAGGCTTTTTAGGTCTAGTTGAACGGACCAAATGTTGCATTGACAGTTTTGTGACCCGTGATCCAACTCACTCCAAGGTCCAGAAGCATCATCTATCGGTTCATGGGACAGCTGGCTGTGAACGGAAGGCAATCACGAGCAGGTTCACGGGACCGTCCTGATCTTGTTTCAGTGCTCAACTGTACCATCCATGCCAAACGCATCAGATTCTGTTTCGCCACTGCTGTCGTCCAAGCAAGGAACAATGCACACCAGCTGGGCTGATGACAAGCACGACATGGTCGGTCGAGAAGCATCGCCGTACTGCCGGTGCCACTGAGGTCGAGAAGTATCTATCTGAGAATCAGTCTGTACACATCTGTCATAGTAGCAGTATGTGGTCTGAGTAGTAGTTTTCTCGCTTGCTTCCTGGTGGATGTAACCATTTTTCTGCTCGAGTAGTTTATTGGTTCCTCCTCCTAGAAGTGGATATGATCGGAGGTGAGTGACAGCAGAAAGAAGATGCGGACGGGTCGTCTTTGTTGCCCTGTACCTTTTCATCGCACCTTGAGCTTCGATTGGATCATATGCTCCTTTTCCCCCAACCTGGAGTAGATGCACATACGCTGCTGGCGTGGCACTCGCATCACATGCGGCTTTCTGCACGTATGCATGCACAAGTGGCTCGTGACAAAACGAAACACGCATGCATGCAGCCAAGGAAGCAGATCAAATGTCAGGTTATCTGCTCAGATGCGAGTTCAGACCAACCCATTTTAATTTTCTCTTCATGCAGCCAGTCAGCGTCCATACAGGAGGAGAGTTGGATACAGGATGTGGTCGGTGATCTCTGTTTCACGGCGCACATGTAGCTCATGCAGCTGAACCATGCCATACACTGTCCCGCGAGATGAAAATTCGGCTCTTGTTTTCATGCCAACTCCACCGCGTGACCCATTTTGTCCGGCCCCGTCGGTTTGGGTAAAAGGGACAAACTGAGCGCGCGACGGCCCGGATGGGAATTGTCCGTTGTGTCCGGGCCGACCTATTTCGAGCGCAAACTTGCGCCGGGTTTGGGTCGCGGCGGACGGCAAACGGACGCGCGCTCGTCCGCGTCGGGGCCGCGTGGCAGGCGGCCACCTACGTCCCATCCGCCGACATCAATGCGCACGGGCGGGTGGCCCCACCTGTCATCCGGCCATTGAACAGTCGTCGTCCTTCCTAAATGGGACCCGTGGACCGGTCGTCTTCCTCACTTCCCACTCCGGCCCCTCTCTGCCCCCTCGAAAGCCGACATGCCGAAACCCTAGCCGCTCCCCATCCTCGAACTCACTGGCCGGCCGCAGCCATGGGGCTATGGAACTACGGCCGCAAGAGGAAGCACGACTGCGAGGCCGGCTCCTCCGCGGGCCGCCGCCGCGGCTCCGTGAAGAAGGAGGAGCCAGCGCCGCCGCCTCCTCCTGCCGAGCCCCGCCCGCCAGCCTTCACCATCGCCTTTAGGCCCGCCGCGCGGCGCGACCGACAAGACCTCGGTAGCGGGCGTGTGGGCGCTCTTCGAAGACGAGACACGGTCCGTGGAGCCACGCCCACCTCCCAACAAGCGGCACCTCGGCGCCGACCGGTCCCGATCCGCCGGTGCGATGGGCGGCCGTCGCGCGCCACGATGAGATCGGCGCCGCCGCCGCCTCCCCGACGACACAGTACTACGACGACGGTACGCCCCCGATTCCGTGCTCTGGGACACGTGGCTCCAGGACGAGCACGACACGCGCCGCGTGTCCTACTTCACTACCTCCACCTCCTCGCATGACAGCGGAGGAGGAGGCCCGACTCATGCACGACGCCAATGGGACGGCTTGGAGGAGGCCATGGCACTCTCTGCCGCCGGCGACGTCGCCTTCCCCGAGCTGCAGATGATGGCCGTCAAGGAGGAGGAGAGGAGGGAGGAGGCGATGGAGGAGGATCCGGTGGCCGCGTTCCACCCGGCCCTGGTGGGCTAGCAATGGAGCTGGTCGTGCACCGCACCGGAGATGGACGACACCGTGGGGGGGCATGAACTGGTGCCCCAGTCGCCGCGGTCACCGGAGCGGGAGGCCTCGCCACGGGAGGAGGTGGTGCAGGCACCTTCAGCCTTCCAGGCCGCCCCCGTGTACCACGTGCCGCCGTCACACCTCTGGACGCCGCCAGCCTACGTCGACCTCGTCAGCGACGACAACGACAGCCAGTGAAGACGGCGAGGGCCATGGCATCGACGGGCGCGACTGAAGCGCGCGGCGGCGTTTTTTATTTTTTATGTTAATTATGGCATTGGGCCGTTAAGTGAACTGCTAAACTGGGCCGTTTTGTGGCCGTGACCCCCTAACTAAGTTTTATGTTTATTAAACTGCGCTTATTTACTTTTTTAGTCATTTTATTTATGTTTTTCTTTTTTTAAATCATGTCCAAAGCGAACGTGATTTGGGGTGCGGCCACGCGATGGGCGCACGCACGACCCAACGGACAAGACCGGACACGGGCGAACCCATCGGCGCCCCAAAGGAACAAAATCCGGCCAAACCGAACGTCCGTTTGGGGTTGTGCCGTGGAGTTGGCCTCACATGGCCGTGCGACTCTTCAGAAGTCTATACTACTAGATCTACCTACCGGAGTCTGTGCATGGGAATGGAACGGGTATCTGGAGGAGTTGGGCACCGCTCAAGTGCAAGCTGTTTGCTTGGCTTGCGGCACAGCATCGGTTGTGGACCTCGGACAGGCGAGCTAGGCACGGTTTGCAAGATCATCCTTCCGCTTGCTACACATACATGCTCGAAAAAGACAACGTCGAGCACATTCGCATTATTCAATATGTGTACACCCACAAAGTTTGGTAGGGATGCCTTGACTACCTAAATCTCACCACAAGAAGGCCGACCCATGAAGATACCATGCTTGAGTGGTGGCTGCGAGAGACGTCGAATTTTTATATGGCAGATAAACAAGGTTTTGACACGTTCACAGTAGTGGTGGCTTGGGCATTGTGGAGTCAAGACAGCGCAAGAATTGACGACCACTATCATCAACGAGATAGCTGATTGGAGACGAGCGGGTGTAGGAGTAGGTGGTTTACACCGTTTTGTGAGTGAGTAGGCTTCTAGTTTTTGGCCTTGGTGTTGAGTGGTTCTTACCGTGTGTAGATGTTCTCATCTTCACACGTTTTCTTGTAAATGTTTTCTCTGCTTTCTATAAAAATAAGGTACGCTTTTGGCGTACTCTCGAAAAAACATAAGGCTAGATCATGTTCCGCAAATGTTTGAAACATCACCAGATAACAGTAACACCTACTTTGCCAAAAAAATATACAGGAATCAATATGTACGTAGTTCACATCATCTGTCGTGGTCATTACATACAGGTTTATAATTCTTATCAGGGTGAAAGCTCTTGCCGTTATTTGGTCGTTTTGGCTTCTCTACAACATGTGAAAGATCAAGACTTATTTAGGGAGGTGTGTGCACGCTTGGAGCACATGACGAGGGATATTTTTACCTAACGTGGATGATAGCATGATTTTAGGATTGGCCTTCCTACAGTTTAGACGTCATACTCATGGGGTGCGTTTGGTTACCTGCATCGTTTTTTGCCACTTTGCATACTTGTCCCAGTTGGGCCTGGCTGAGCATATGCACGCAAAAAATCAACATCTGCATGTTGATTGGTTGCGTGTATTGCATCAAGGCCCAGGAGGGTGCATGTTGTTTGGTTGTGTGTATTGCATCAAGGCCCAGCTGGGTGCATGTTTTTTGATTGCCTGTGTTTGTGCTTCAGGTGTGAGCAGATGCAAAATGCAGTTGTTTGGTTGTGTGCAAGTTTTTTATCTGCTCGCCCCTTTCAAAAGTGATGTACTTACAACCCATTTGACAGCACACAACACACTATGATCAACAACAGTAGAAAAACAATAAGAACAAAGCAAAAACAAGCAAAGAACATGTGGATCATAAGCTACTAGGCATAAGTTTAAAACAGCAGGGCATCCCATGCCCCTGCTGGACCCCGGGATGTTGCTCCCTGGGAAAAATATACACTACTTCAGGCTTAGTTCAGACCTACACTACTTCAGTTCAGACTGCAAGCATGAGAGATCAGACTTGACAGACGAACTAGATGTCCTGAGTGATGTCGCAGACGCAGCTGTGCTTCATGCACCGGACCGTGCAGATGTAGAGCTGTTGGCGTTGAAGATCTGCACCTTTAGCCCCAGGCCGGAGAGCTTGATGACTACAAGGTCGCCGATGGACCTTATGCCGGCCGCAGAAGTACTCCCAACATCTCCCCAGCACCATGTGCCCCCTGAACATCTGGACCTGCACCCAAAAATCACACCACTTGTTGGCGGAGAGGCTAACAATGCGAGGAGGGCCGCTGACCAGTCATTACTTCATCACCAGCCTGAATTCACGCGGGATGATGAGATGGCGATGTCCTCCTGGTCAGCGATCTGCACGTAGAACCTGATAGGTTCCCGTGCACCCTCCTCGTGGCCGGTCCTCAGCCTCCTGCCAGCGCCCAGTGGCATCCTCATGTACTCCATCCTGCCAGGGAGCACCACCCTCTTCAGCCACCTGTTGGTGGGGATCAGGTCCTTCGCCCCATCTGCGTCGGCGACCTGCGCACCACCGCCAGCTGTGTCCCACTCCGTCTTCATTATCGTGTCAGCAAGATGGACATCAGTTAGCAACACATATGACACATGATCAAAGCTAACAAGTAGGACATCATCTATGTTCACTGAACACAGCTTACAATGATCACTACTAAGTACTAACACATGATCAGTGCTACTCTGATCAGTGCTTACATTTATCAATGCCTACAGTTATCAGTGTTAACACTGATCAGATGAAGCTACCACTCACATGTCCTACTTGCACCTACTATTTTTGGCATTCAGGTATGTCCTACTTGCACATGCACTCACGTACCCTAGTAACAAGAGCAAGATAACAACAACAAGAAGAAGAGTAGCATATACACTACTAATAGCAGTAAGAACTAACAACAACTTCAAGAACAGTAGCATATACACTAGTAGCAACACTAAGAAGGAACAATGTGGCAGTAGAAAATAACAATGTGCCACTACAAAACTAACAATTTGGCAGTACAATGTAACAATGTGACACTAAAACGATGCAAACTAACACAGCATTATGAACAATCTAGCCATGTGGGATGAACAAAGTAAGAATGCACTCTGGTTCATCCCGAAACAGTGGATTCTGATCGAATCCAGTCGAATTTGATCGAATTGGATCCAATCGGGTCTAATCTAACACACTTAGAACTACCCTAAGAACCTTAAGTACAAAGCAAATGGAGATTTGAGAGCTTGGAGTGGGGGTTGCCGGTGTAGCGTACGCCAGCCGTGGTGAAAACCTCGGCGGGAAGAGGGGTGCCGCCGCCGCTGCCGCCGATGAAGAGGACCCGGCCATTCCGAGGGCCACGGCCGTGCACCTCGTCCTGGAGCTCCCCTTCCCTTGTGCCATACGCAGAGGAGAAAACCCTCGTATGGAGTAAAAATACCCCCATAAGAGGGGCCTGCAAAGGACGGCATCGGCGGGTATTGGATCCTTCCAGGTTTGAACCGATGGTGAGGACCACTGGCTCCGGTGGCGGATCCGGAGCGACCGGCGCCAGCGCTGCATTGGCCCGAGGCGGCGACATGGTGCAGAAAGGGAAGAGCTCCAGTGTCGCCGCAAGATCTACTCCAGATGCGGAGCGACGACATGGGTGGGATTGCTGCTGGCGATGACCGAAGTGGGTGGGGCGTGGTGAGATGGCGGTGTGGCCATCGGAGAAACCGAATGGGCGGTGAGGTGAGAGAGAAGGAATGGGTGTGAACTGGCGTGGGAGGTGGTGGGAAGGCGTGGGGAGTTATGATCCGTCACGTCGTCTCCCGCGCGTCCCCTGGCATGCACGTGCTTTCCACGCGTGGCTCGAGCGAGTCTGACTCGCAAAAGGCCGATTCGTCCGTTCCTCCAGAGCCAGGCCTGGTCCTGCTTTGAGGTTTGTGCGGGCAACAAATTGGATGCAACCCACGCAACCAAATGGGCCAATTTCTTTCCGCGTGGGCCTGGCCCGACCTAATGCAGGTAACCAAACACGTCCATGATTTCTTGTATTTTTGTCTTCATTTTTGTTTTTTTGTTTGGACTTGGTTTGATAGTGTGCATCATAATTAGACAGAGGTCGGGTGTAATCCTTAAACCTTTATGGAATAAAACGTCCTTAATCAAAATTTGTCGTGTTGTGTTGTGCTTTGGGCATCATCAGAGCATTGAAAACTAATTAGACGGTAGTAGTTCTTTTTTAGCTACCTCCACGAAAACACCACTGAGATACAACGATGGTCCAACTCACTGGACTGGTCGGTCCAAAAGCTGCCAAATTTCATGTTTTGACCTTTTTTGCAAAGTTTAGCTGGATATGACCCCAGTTTCAAAAAAAAATCAAGATCTTACCCTTTTCCTATCGCCTTGGTGATTGGCGGTAGGGTAGAACAGCCTACTGTCGAGGCTCCCGGCGGTAGGTTAACGGCAGCGACCGTCATCTATCTGTGTTGGTGCTGACGTGGCCTAGTGGCTATACCGACAAAGAGGCCGGCGGTAGGCTGCACCGCCAAACTGCTTGGAGGTAGGGTCCTGCGCCTGTGCCTGGTGTTGTAACTGGAATTTGCCAAAAAAACAATGGTAGGGTTGCACACCCTACCGCCATTGTCCCTGACGGTAGGGTGTGTTGTAACCAAAACTTGCTAAAAATGCGGTAGGTTGTCCAACCGTACCGCCAGGGACTACGGCGGTAGGGTCTTGTCCAACATAATTTTGGTGTAGAACTTGTTCATTTCAATTCCAAACAATTATGCACACTAGCAATATAGTTTACAAATCAAATAATGATGATCTCACACATTATAACACATCACACATCGATATAAATGATAGTTCAACATATCAAGTATGGTTTACATGTCCAACATAGCAAATAGGTAGCAAATCGACAATTCCAAAGTAGTTTGACATAGCCAACAAGTTCTTGTTCACAACTCAACACAAACATCAAATAGTTTAAGTAAGCGACTAGTTCAACATGACAATTTCACTTGCTCTTCCTCCCCCTCTTGGCGGTACGATCCTCATTCCTCCTAGAGGGGGTCTCATCCGGCTTCTTCGTGCCACAATGAGGAGGACGCTCTTTCTGAAACGGGGATGGAGTCTTCCATTGCTTCTTGGGTTGTTTCCTCTCTTGTCTTGGGTTGGCTAAGTGGGTGTAGGTCTGTCACTGTCATCGTATCCCCCCTCATCACCTCCTTCCTCTTCTTCCTTGTCTTGCTCCTCGTCCTCTTCTTCCTCACCATATTCTCCCTCGGCATCCTCAACAAGAAGACGAGAAAGCTCCGCCAGCATGGCCCGACGAAGCTCCGTCGGCGTGGCTTGATGAAGCGAGGGTACACATCGACCCTCGATGAACATGAGCATCAGTTGTGCTAGCGCACCCAAGCATGCCCACTAGCTTGCGACAACAGGCCATGAACTTCTGCAATCACAAATAAACAATAACATAATATGGATCAAGTTTAGGGTTACAATTAAAAACAATAACATGGCATGGTTCCAATTTATGGTTACTCGAACATAAGATAAGCTTAGGAGGCTCAATGTTACCTTCATCGTCTCCCTCAGCTTGCTGTCAAAGTCCTCGGTCCCATGGTCATAACTAAGCACATCTGAGCCATCAAATATGCTTCTGTTCAGCTCCAAAGCCTGCAAATGTAAGCATCATGAAAGTCCATGACACTCACTAAATTACTTTTCATCCAAGTGCCGGATCAAAACGATTGAACACAACTTACGACTCTGTTCATCAGGGGTGCATACTCCCTAAATTCACCTTTGAGCTCTCTGATGTTGTCATGGTCGGCTTCATCCTCGGTGCCATCCTCCTGTAGTGATGCGATGCCGGCTGCCGTCCACTGTGGCATCAGGCGCACACGATACTTCACACCATCGTCATACCAATTCACGTGTTCCCCGTATGCATCCCAGTCAACTGCTCTTCTCTCCCCGTCTTTGTGATACCTCCTCTCGTTCCACGCTTTCACGTGGTCGTGTCCCCAGTCTGTGATCGACTGACAATACTGCCTACTCTTCCTGAAAGACATAAGAAACAATGAAACATAGAACATCATAAGAACGTCAAACAGAAGGAAAACACGGTAATAGAGAACAATGTCCTCACCAGTGTAGGTCGAAGCCACCAGTGTCGATGGGGCGTTTTGGTGGGGTATTTTGGAATATACCAAATCATGTGGCCACGCGCTGGGGTAAGTGCCACTCGACGGCATACACATATATTATTGCCACAATGCACCGTCAAGCAAGGCTATCCTCAAAGCACATAATGTTGAGCTCAGAACTCCATTCCCAGTCGTGATATGGCCACCAGTTAACCTACAAAAAGATTGGCAAGCAAACGCGGAAGTGGCTACAAAACGATTGGCAAGCTCGTTGGTATACCTGGTAAGCTGTCAGGTTGTCAAGCTCGTTGTTGAATACCTAGTACAACGCACTGGTGTTGCCCGTGAAGACCTTCACCTTGTCCCAAACATACGTGGTTGTCGGGTGTCGAGCACTATCGCTGTCATCGCCATACTCCGTCCATGGACGTCGTCTCACTTTCTCAGGACGGCCCACCAGCAACCGCTCCCACATCCAGACAAAGAGGGCCTAGACAAATCCATACACACCGGACATTTCCTCCATCATCTGCGTTGAGTCGTCCAGTTTCTTTTTTTTTTTTTTTTTGCAACTAGAGTCGTCCAGTTACAAACATCATTACAAGATTAGATGACACAATTCAAAAAACATGTGCCTTTTTGTAGGAATTGATGCATTGATGCATGGCATGCACAAGTTGGTGAGGTGAGAACAAATATTTTTGCTCGTGATAAACATGCGTGCTGCCCACAGCAACATTCAGACCAATCCCGTTCCCATTTGTTCCATTTATGCATTTAGTCAACCGCCAACACCCATGCAAAACACACACCATATTAAAGCCTTGCACAAATTCGAAATGATCTCGTCGTGCTTCGAGATAACGGTACCACCTGCTCTGCCTAGAAAAATAATCAATCGGTAGTTCAGATCATACGTGGTGTGCTTTCAGCATCACAGCGTCAGAAATCTGAAGGCCACGGACGAAAAAGTTGCTCTCCGGAATAAAATTTAGACAGGCTCCACTTTAGAAAAAAGGTAGGAAGAGGAGAAAAAAGGACGAATTTGGTTGTTTGGTGCGGCTCTCGTATGGCATGGGCCCATGCACCTGACTGCAGCATGCTGAACAGCGATAGCAAGAATTCAATAGCCACAAATTTAGGTTTGGATCATGGCAAGAAACTGAGAGTTGTATTGAGATGAGCAAGTGTGTCCAAACTACTCAGTAGCTAGTTTTCAGCTCCACCGGAATTATAGCATAAATCAATCAATCAATCGATTTATCTGTGTCTCTCCACACTGACCTTCCAACAGCCATGAAGAAACTAGGATTAGTTATGATGTCGCTGCAATTGCACCGTATCTCAACGAAAATGTCTGTGATCGCGGAACCAAAAAGATGTTGATGTGTCGCCTTCATGGGCCCTCTTCACATGTTGAACTTGGATCACGGTGATGACCGGACAAGATAATGGTACTCTGTTACTTTAATTTTTTTCAAGGAAACTTTCGATCTATTCATCCACTGTCATGGTAGTACAAAGAACATTAGAAGTAAAATTTACATCCAGGTCTGTAGACCACTTATCGATAACTACAAGCACCGAAGCGAGCCGAAAGCGTGCTGCCGTCATCGCCCCTCGCTCGCCGGAGTCGGGCAAACATTGTCGTAGTAGACAGTCCGAAAGTCGTCGTGATAAGACCCCATAGGACCAGCGCACCAGAACAACAATCGCCGCCGATGAACAGTACTGATGAAATTATTTGAAGCTTTAACTTTGTTCAAGTCAAATTTCATTAACTTAACCAATTTTTTTTTTTGAAATGCATATATCACGATCTACATCACCAAATTAATTTTATTAGATTCTTCGTACACATATGTTGTATTTGATATTATCGATATATCACACTTTTTTCTATAGACTTTATTAAATATGGACAAGTTTGACAAAATATGCCATCTCTCTACCCCGACCTTCCAACGACCAAGAAGGAACAGGTGGTATAGCTTTGATGTCATTTTAATTTCACAATACATATCTCACCAAAATAATCTTTTCATTCCAATTATTTGACCACCAAACCAAGAAAGATGCCGTCTCGTCGTATTGAGCCAGGATGCATGCATGGATCATGGTGATGAGCAGTTAACTCCACGAGGAACAGGGGAAGGGACCACATCGGGGTTGAATTGCATGCGCGAGGGCAGAATGGTCATTCTCCACTCCTGTGTATGCACTGCTGGCTCTGCTGGGCGTGGCGAGCATGCACACGACGACAGTATAGAACTATAGATATTCCTCTACGATTTTCCCTGATATATCAAAGCTGCAGTGTGGAATTTCCCTACTGTTTTTCGTGAGGCGAGAAAAAAAGAGATGCAAGCCAGTCAACGGTCTAAGGCCCATGCAAAAGAATACATCGGATTCCCCCATTGTTATTCAACATTATTACAAACTAGATGACCTAGTTGCGCCCATGGCGCAAAGAGCTAGTTAGAAGCAATGTTTGTAGTGAGTAAGTAAGAGATGTAGATGGCAAGATAATACAATGTGGATTGTATTGCAGATAGTAGAATGACTTAAATTGGTTTGCAAATAGTAGAACGACTTAGACCAGTTTACAGAAATACACTCATATATAAGCCGCCTCACAGCTTATTTAGGCATCTTCTTAGTCTGATCGTGGTCTTCAGAGGGTATGTATGAAAAAGCAGAGTGTTATCGTCGGATAATGCTTGCATGGTAGACTTCCACAGGTACTTGAAGGCCTATAAAAGGTGTTGGTTCCACTGTCAGACCATTTGGAGTAGCCCATATAGTTATTATCTCCGGTATATATTTGCTTTTATTGGTTCCTATGACACACTTGTAGAACCAAATATCAGAGAAATCACCAACATGATAGTTTTTATTCTCTAGCATGCAACAATGACTCAGGACGTCTTCCATTATAGGTGGGGCTGTTGGTAGCCCTGTAACCCTTATCTCATCTCTCCGGGAGAGAATAGGAGAATAGGAGATATTGCACCAATATACACTATGAGAGGACAGCAACCAACCTGCGGTAGACATAATAAATGGCTTAGGAGGGGGAAACAGAAATGAAAAGAGTGTAATAATCATACAACATAGAGGATAGGTTAACTATGCCTGCAATCACCATGAATAGACTTAGCAACAACTAGTATCCATTACTTGAATGGAACGCAGGTGAATGCAACCCCAATAAGAGAAGAATATGTAGTGAGCACACAAGTTTGCACTTTACACAGGTAAGTAATTGGATCGGGTCATCAGGTTTGCCAATGAGGTTAGAACAAAAGTTTGGTATCAAAAATAACTTAACACAATTGCAGAGGAAAGGTTTTGTAAGAAACGTACTCTGTATGTAATTTCTTCTGGTCAACACAGATACAAAGCAAAGGTGTGAAACCATCTGTTTATCTTGGTTTTTAGGCCTATTATCAAACATCTTGGTTTTAAGGCCTATTATCAAACAGCCCGTGAGTGTCACAAAAACAGGGAAGTAGGTAAAATCTGGGAGTTTTTCAACTAAATTTGACAACACACAGTTTATTTCCAGTGAAAATACATCCTCTGGTTTTTAGGAAGATCCAACTTACAAATAACACAGAGCATACATTCATAGGAAATACATAATGACCACCGCTAATGGCGCGGAACGCAGAATACAACAGATGGTTTAATACACCTATCACAAATCCTTGCACCTAGAGCTAAGAAACTTTTCCAAGTAAAGTAAAGCGGGAAGGATTGTTAAGGAGGTATTTCTATCGAGGATGTTAGTTGCAGTCTCCCAAAGCATAGGAACAATATAAATTAGGGGTTCACTAAGTGTATTATGTTAACAATTTGGTGTCACATGCATAGCCTAAGTATATACTCACAGGCATGTTCCTTATTATATAGAAAATAACAAAGAGGAGTTGATAATCAATTAAACCAAAGTTAATAGTGCAACATGTTGTCTGTAAAGTCAAGTGATATTGAAGTTTGTTTTCGAGATAAATGATTGTGTAATCTTCGCCATGGTCTTTAGTTTTCATCTGTCGTCCTATGTATATGACGTTTTGGATGACCTGCAGTTCAATTGATAGTTTGGTAAAGCCTTGTACTAAAGATCAGAAAACAAATTGGTGGTTAGCATGTACTTCTCCAATAAACCTAGGTCACCTCCTAACATAAGAAAATCTTTTGATCTAAGTGATTTAAAAATAGTTGAAGCGTGTTTCTTCTAAGCCGATCAGCAAATTGGACCCTCACAAAAGTGCTAACGTAGAAAAGATAAAAACTAATGAACTAAGGACAACCTCAATTAGGACCTATGAACCTCTCAGATGTCATGGACGAAAACTATCATATACAGATCATTGCCAACATTCATCTTGAATGTAAGTAGGACATCCGTACCAACCTCAAGTCATATTTTCAGGAGAAATGTCTTGCATCCATGCTTGAACAAGATGCAGACATCATGTGATTGTTTGTCATACTCAGAAGCGCTGCTTGCCAAACTGTAGTCCCACCAGTCCATGCTTGGGATATTCAAACGACAAGCTACTTCCTTTGCTATTTCCTGGGTGACCATAGATTACACAAAAAAAGAGTGAGTGTTATGATCCCAATTACGGAAATGGCACAAGAACAAAAGGAGAACAACTGAGAAAAATAAATGCATCCTATAGGTCGAAATAGTCCGAAAAAAGTGTGTGCAACAGAATGCATGTAACTCTACCTAAGGTGACCAGATCACACATATTTAAGTATGTGAAATTGAAGTAGGCACGACAATGAGTGAGATACATGAAATACATACCCACTTGCCATTACATTAGTTTGGGTGTTACCTAATGGTTGTATTATTATTTTTTATATTTGGAAAGGATAATTTATCAAAATAGCTAGAATTTTACTGCTTAACATGTTGGTTATTAATTTCGCAATGTCCTGAGTCGAGTAGTGGGGGTGCACGGATTAACAGAAAACCAAAAGGTTTACTTAGCATAATCTAGGAAAGGTCACACGTCATGGTAAACTCATACTTGAACAATCTAATCAGGTTCTCACATAGAAATCACGACATGCATGGGTTTCAAATCTAACCTGAGTGACCTTTCTTGTGTCATGCACTGAAAATAGCCTATTCCTTTGCTGAATATAGCCAGGAGGGCAATTTGCTCAACTATTTATTCGACGACTGCTTATTGAATCAATCAAAAGAAGAGGACTATATAGAGCAGATACCAAGGTTGTTAGGCCTAGATACCAATAGTCAGCTTGGTCCTTGTTTTTGCAGATCTGGGAAGACATGATTATAAATATATGTTAGAAAACGCAGTTATACGAGGAACAAAGAGATTCTAAACTCAAGAATTTTAGGCCTAGTAGGAAATACCGAGTCTAGTGAGCATTCACCATTCATTTATGTGACTGACAAGGAGTGGTGTTCCTTTTCTGGCCAATGCAAGCACAAAAGGTTTGTCTGCAAATACGAATATTCGAAGAATATGTATGTCTTCGTATATTTAAATCATAATAATAAGTGTTTGGAGAAGAAAAGGCACATACCATTTTCTGGCCAAGAACCACACTCGACACAGAACTAAAGTTCAGACTTTGTTCCCTCTCTTTGGAGTGCCATATTAGCAGTTTTTCATCCGGCAAACCGGGAATTTTTTTATGTTGGGCTATTGTTATATGCCTGAACCGTTTACAGATAAAAGTTTCAGTACAACTATAAAATGCATTCTTGGTATGAAAACAGAGAATGCATGACCAATCCTGAAAGCTACATTTGGAGTTGTCTATTCATAGCGCGGTTAAAAATATGTTATGTACTGTAAGATATTTACATGTGGTTTGTCTGTCAGCAGTAACAAGGCGTGATGGAGCATGATAAGAAGATGGGGACCATATGGACTGATGGGGACAGGTGGATAAATCAGAAGAAGTTACTAAATGGTGTTGATCATTGCTTTGGTAGGATGATATGGTGAAGAACTTCAAGTCGAAAGCAACTTCTTGATTGTTGGTAATTTACCTTGGTATATGAGTTTCACATGGACTTATTTCCGTATCGGTTTGATAGTTTACTTTCAATTATTAATAGCAAAGAACCTAGACAGTTTTAAAATATATTAACATGGGGGATACAAAACCATTTAGTAATATCCACTTGGACTATCAAACTACAAGATCGAATCAATGAAACATAATAACAATTGCATAAACCAATTCGCACCTTTTACGCGAACTAAAGTTAGCAGTTTATGTACTAACTAACCCTGGGGCATGTTGATGTAGCTCTGCTATGGCTTTAGCGAAATCTCCCATTCTTTGCAGATGATATACTATGTGTACATAATTAACATTCTCTAACTGAAGCCTTCTTCTGAATGTATTAGTTCAGAAGCTTTCTTGAATGGCAGGTAGGTTGGCAAGAGCATAGTAGGATATCATCTGTAGGTCCCTCTTTCTGCTGATAATCCATTTGGATGGCAAAATGTACAGGAAAAAACGCATCAAGATTGACATTCTAAAGAAAGAATTTTGTCGCCTTAAGTAAAACTAAGCATCTGTTTTACTACAACCATGCACACACGTACATGAAAAAAGATACTTACATAAATAAATAACCCACCTGCAACATGAGCATTAGAGCATAGTAACCAAGAATCATAGAAAACTGAAGATCAACAAATGGGAAAAGGAATAACAAAATCGCACCAAATCACTATACCATGAAGCAGGTCCGGCTTGCTCCTTACCACTCTCGCTAGCCTCCTCCCTCTCCGCTACAGGTCCACCCCACCGTGACGGGCCGCTGTCCCCGCAGCTTTTTGAACAAGCTGATGACCTCATCTCGGATTTGGCCTCGCTACTCCTTCCTCTCACCGTGGTCCTTCCCTACTCTTAAATTTAAGTCGTGAAGGCGTCGCCCTGGTCCCGATCTGTAACAAGGCGTGCACTACCATTTTGAAGAAATTTAAACTGTTTATGAGTAAAGATCATTGTTGTAACTTGGAACGACATGTTCTAGTAATAATCCTAGATATACTAAGAGAGGGTTAGTTCAGCAAAATCAACACGATAACCCAACAAACTATCCAACATTGCAATATATCTCAACAACAATTCAACAAGGGTTGACTAATTCATCACACCCGGGTACTCGTCAGTGGTTTGCATTATAGTGTTATTGCATCAACCATATCGGAGGGTATTCTCAAGTGGCGCAAGACAAAGGCAAGAAGTCCACATCCTAATTTTCCCACCCAAATTCCTTGACGCCACAGATCACCATATATAGTATTAAACTAAGCAGCAACCAAACTGTATCAAACTGAGCACCAACCAAACCAATCCAAACCATGAGGGGTGGAGAGAGCGAGATAGGGGGAGAGAAGTTACGTCGACGCCATATTAGATGCCGGTGCCGGCGAGCGTGTCCATCCGGGACACCTCGTGCTGGAGGAAGTCATGGTCGTCCTCGGGCGAGCAGTAGGACGCGTGTGGCGGTGGCGAGGATGGGGGCGTCCGCTCCAGCAATAGCAGCAGCGCCTTGCCCACCTCGGCTCTGCGGGGCCCTCCGTAGAACTCGTCGGGCAGTGGGTGCAAGATCCCCATACCACCCGCTCGCCCAACCAACCAGAAAAAGAAACCTGTTGTAGGGTTAAACCCTAGGTGGGATCTTTTCACACTTGGAGGGGGAAAAGGAGGAAAACACTCAAGAACACTAAGAACAAAACTCTCAAACAAACCCAAATATCACATCCACTAGAGTAGCATATATGAGATCCACAAGATTACAAGATCAATTCAAGGAGAGTAGCACTAGGTAAGTTCTTCCCACTAGGTGAGGTCTTGATGATCTTCTCCAAGAGGAGGCCTTGACAATCCAAAGGATTCTTACCTAGGTGGGGGCTTGATCTCCAAAGAGGAGGGGATACAAGGAGCAAAGCTCACAATATTTAGTCTAGTACTTTGCTATCCTTCCAAATGGCCTAGGAGATAAGTATATAAAGGCTAGGGACGAAACTTAGGGAAAAGGGGGGTACAAAGGACTAAAATGTCCCTAAAATGTGTAGCCTCGGTGGAAGGGTCCGGGCACCCGGAGTGGAACCGGCCGGGCACCCGGATCGGTCAGGGAGCCGTGCCCAGGCGGGGCCGAGCACCCGAGGCATAGTGGCCGGGCACCCGGAGGCATAGTGGCTGGGCACCCGGAGGCATAGTGGCCGGGCACCCGGCCAGGTCAGGAGCTGACGGGCGAGGGGCCGGGCACCCGGGGCTCCAATCCCGGGCACCCGGGATGGCTCCCAGCGACCGGCTGGGCATGGGCCAGGCACCCGAGGCTGGCTGGGCGAAGCCCAGGTGGAGGGCCGGGCACCCGGGGCCGGCTGGGGCGCAGCCCAGGTAGAGGCCGGGCACCCGGGGCTACCACGGCCGGGCACCCGGGGTGTCCAGGGGGTTTTGCCCCTTCTCCTCCTTCTTCATTCTTCTCGTTCTCTCCTTCATTCTCTTCTTTCCCTTGCTTCGTGGTCACTTAAGTCTCCATCTTCTCCTTCTCACTATAATCTTCTTGGTACCTAAGCATGCACAATGTTTCGGATGATGGTAGAATCCAATTCTCACATGAACCCAAACGTGACTCGAATAAGAAAGAAGTGACCTCGTTCTCGACGTTGCGTGCACGTGCTCTTGTCATTGGCCCACTTGGTGCTTGTGGTGGTGATGGAGTGTCTGTGCGGGTAGTCGAGGGATACTCCGTATCATCTCCCCCCCTTGGGAGAGATCCGTCCACGGATTGTGCTCTTCATCACCATGGTACTTGGCCAAGTCTTTGACGTTGAAGATGTCGCTAAAGTTGTACTTGTCGCGTGGGATGTCGACCTTGTAGGCGTTGTCGTTGTAGCGTGCAAGCACCTTGAATGGTCCGTCGGCTCGTGGTAGTAGCTTGGACTTGCAATCCTTGGGGAACCGGTCTTTGCGGAGATGTATCCATACTTGATCACCCGGTTGGAACACCATTGGAGAATTTTTATTGTTTAGCTCGCGGTGAGGCGTTGTACTTGGCGCTCGATCGTGGAATGTGTTTCTTCATGCATATTCTTGAGGTAGGCGGCTCTTGCACTTGCGTCCTTGTTTGCTCGTTCTTGAAGTGGTAGAGGAAGGATGTCCAATGGCGACAAAGGGTTGAAACGGTAGACGACCTCAAAGGGGGACTTGCCGGTAGTAGAGTGTTGTGCGCAGTTGTAGGCGTACTCGGCGATGGGTAGGCACTCCTCCCACTCCTTGATGTTCTTCGTGATCAACACGCGTAGAAGAGTTGCAAGCGTCCGGTTGGTGACTTCCGTTTGGCCATCGGTTTGAGAACGAACACCGTGGAGAATAGTAGCTTGATCCCGAGCTTGGCGCATAGCGTCTTCCAAAAGTAGCTTAAGAACTTGACGTCTTGATCCGACACAATTGTCTTTGGCACACCGTGCAACCTCAAGATTTCCCTACAAAAGAGATTGGTAACATGTGAAGCGTCGTCTATCTTATTGCATGGGATAAAATGAGCCATTTTAGAGAATCGGTCCACAACAACAAAAACGGAGTCCTTGCCACTTTGAGTCCTAGGTAATCCAAGCACAAAGTCCATGCTAATGTCTTCCCAAGGTGGATGTGGAATAGGTAAAGGCATATGTAAACCATGGAATTGAGTGTGACTTAGCTTTGCAACATGTAGAGCACCGGTTGGTGAAGCGGGCGACATCGCGAAACATCTTGGGCCAATAATAGTTCTTCGAGAGCGTGGCAAAAGTCTTGTCGCGTCCAAAGTGTCCCATGAGTCCGCCTCCATGAGCCTCTTGCAAAAGGAGCAAACAAAGAGAAGAGTCGGGAATGCATAGTTTGTTAGCTCTCATGAGATAACCATCCTTGATATAATATCTTTCCCAAGAAGTATGCGTCACACACTTAGCATAAGGAGTAGCAAAAGTCACATCACCCTCATACAAGTCTTTGATATGATCAAATCCAACTACGTTCAATTCAAGTTGAGTAAGTAACATGCATTTGCGGGAAAGGGCATTCGCCACCACGTTTTCTTTGCCTTTAATGTACTTTATCACATAGGGAAAAGATTCAATGAATTCACTCCATTTAGCATGTCATTTATTCAACTTGGTTTGACCTTTGAGGTATTTAAGTGTTTCATGATCGGTATGTATGACAAACTCATGCGGTCTAAGGTAATGCTCCCACACATGTAACACACGCACTAATGCAAACAATTCTTTGTCATAGATGGGATAGTTAAGTTGAGCACCAGAAAGTTTTTCACTAAAATAAGAAATAGCTCATTTTTCTTGCATCAAAACTCCACCAATTCCGGGACCACTTGCATCGCAATGAACCTCAAAAGTTTTGTCAAAGTTGGGTAAAACAAGAATCGAAGCATGTGTAAGCAAAGATTTGAGCTCATCAAAAGCGGTTGATTGCAAAGGTTCCCAAACAAAAGGAGCGTTCTTCTTACTCAAAGCATGCAAAGGAGCGGCAATAGTGCTAAAATCTTTCACAAAGCGATGATAAAAACCCGCAAGGCCAAGAAAACTTCTCACTTGTTGCAAATTGGTGGGTTGGGGCCAAGTTTTAATTGCTTCAATTTTAGATTCATCAACATGTACACCCTTGGAAGAAACAACGAATCCCAAGAAAACAAGCTTGTCAACACCAAACGTGCACTTTTTCATGTTGGCATAAAGACGTTCCTTGCGAAGAGTTTGTAAAACAGCCCTAACATGACTTAGATGCTCTTTCATTGATTTGCTAAAGACAAGAATATCATCAAAGTAAACCACAATGAAAACTCCAATGTAAGGTCGAAGCACAAAATGCATAAGACGCATGAAAGTACCGGGAGCTTCCGATAAACCCATAGGCATAACCAACCACTCGTACAAACCAAACTTAGTTTTGAAAGCGGTTTTCCATTCATCACCTTCTTGAATGCGGATTTGATAATAACCACTTTTAAGATCAATTTTTGAGAAAATGGTGGCACGGCTAAGTTCATCAAGCATATCATCTAAGCGAGGAATGGGATGCCTATAACGAACGGTAATAGCATTGATAGGTCTACAATCCGAGCACATGCGAAAACTACCGTCTTGCTTGGGCACAAGTATAACAGGAACGGCACAAGGGCTTAAGCTTTCACGTACATGACCATTGTCGATGAGTTGTTTTACTTGCCTTTGAATCTCCTTTGTTTCTTCGGGGTTGACGCGATAGGGAGCCTTGTTTAGAAGAGGTGCGCCGGGGATGAGGTCGATTCGATGCTCAATGCCTCGAAGAGGAGATAGACCCAGAGGTAGCTCATCGGGGAAAACATCTTGAAATTCCTGCAAAAGAGATTGAAACACCAAAGGTAGCTCGTGAGAGGTGTTAGTTTTTGGTTCTCCATCCTTGCACACAAGGACAAAGTGCATCACACTCGATGGGTTCTCACACACTCCTCTCATCTCACTTTTTGTGGCAAATAATATGAGGTTTTTCTCTGTAGGCGAAGAGGCACTCAAGTATGGCTTGTGGCTCTCACTCACGTTTGGGTGGATCACTTTCTCACTCTTCTCTCCATGATGGGTGGCTTGCTTGTCGGCTATCACTTGACTAGGAGACATATGTCGTAGCACATATTCCTTCCCTTTCATCTTGAAGCTATAGTGATTGGTACGCCCATTGTGGATGACAACACGGTCGAATTGCCATGGTCGACCAAGAAGGAGGTGGAAAACGATCATTGGGACCACATCACACTCCAAAGTGTCCTCATATGCACCAATTTTGAAGGAGACTTGGACTGTATGCTCAACTCGGATGGTGCCGGAGTCACTTAGCCATTGGACCTTGTAAGGGTGCGGATGCTTCCTCTTGACCAATTGAAGCTTCGAGCATAGTTCTTCACTTGCCAAATTATGGCAACTACCTCCATCGATGATGACCTTGACGGACCTTCCATTGATGCCGGCCTTGGTGTGGGAGCTGTGGCACCGTTGGTCTTCTTCTTGGTGGTGTTGGAGCGTCAAGACAATGGAGACCACCAGAGAGGGACTTGAATCATTGTCACAAATGACTTGGTCATCTTCATCTTCGTTCACGCGCCAGCGCATGGCTACGTGCTCAATGGCTTCCATTTCTTCTTCACTCACTGAGTCGTATGTGCCATCATCGTTGAAGATCATTGTTCGCTTGTTGGTCCATTGGAAATACTTGTGTCCGCGGCCGCCACATGTGAAGCACTTCATTGAACTTGTCTTGAGGGGATCATCGGGAGGCGCCGAAGATGAAGGAGGCTTGGATTTGTAGGTGCTCGCCGGAGGACAAGTCAAGGAAGGCGCCACTTGCTTGGAACTTGACTTGTCGCCGGTACTTGGTGATAATCGAGTTGATGTAGGAGGGGCCGACGTCGCGGGATCTTGAGAGTAGGAGTCGTAGGTCTTGGATGAGTACTTGGCGTATTTGAAGTCATCTTGCACTTGTCGCTCGGCATTTATCGCTTGGTGAACTAGCTCAAGAAGGTTGGAGTATGGTTGGAAGTCGGCGATCCGCTTGATTGGGTGGTTGAGGCCGTTCAAGAAGCGTGCCATTGTTTGCTTGTCATCTTCTGTGACATTGGCTCGTATCATGGCAATCTCCATTTCTTGGTAGTATTCTTCCACCGTCTTGGTGCCTTGCTTGAGGAGTTGCAACTTCTTGAAAAGATCTCGAGTGTAGTGAGTAGGCACAAAGCAGGCTCTCATGACTTCCTTCATGGCTTCCCAAGTTGTGATTGGTGGTTTGCCTCTTGTATGTCGTCGCTCTATCACTTGTTTCCACCAAATGAGGACATAGTCTTGGAACTCGAGGGAGGCCATGGAGATCTTCTTTTCTTCATCGTAGTTGTGGAGGCGAAAAATCTTGTCCACCTTCAATGCCCAAGAGAGATATTCTTCGGGATGATTGCTTCCGGAGAACTCTGGCGTGGTGAACTTGAGCTTTCCGTAGCGGAGTTCTTCATCTTGATAGCGGTTGTGATATCGCTCTTGCCTTGGAAAGTCGTCAAATGCTCGTTCCTCGTGATGTCGCTCTTGGCGTGGAGGAGGGTCTTGAAGCACTTGCTCCACTTGGTGTCGCTCTTGTCTTGGAGGAGGGCGAGGAATGTGCGCTTGGCTGCACCTTTCTTGTTGTTCTTCGCGTCGGGCAGCTTCTTCTTGTATCTCGCGACGAAGAGCTTCCTCTTGTTATCGCACTTGGCGGTTGCGGACTTCAACAGCTCTAGTGGCCTCGCGTAGAGCTTGTTGTGCTTCAAGTGCTTGAGCTTCACGGTCGAGGGCTTGTGCTTCACGTTGCTCTTGTTCTTGTCGAAGTACATCACCATCTTGAGGGGCCTGGGGTGGTACTTGTGGAGGTACTTGCTCTTGCTCCATTGCTCCATGAGGGACTTGGTGTCGCATCCGTTCACGTGCTCGAACTCGGTCTTGTAAGCAATTGCCATGGAATGGATTTTCTTGATCTTGGTGATCTTGATGAAGATCACGTCGAGGAGGGCGAGCTCGTGGTGGACTTGCTTCATAAGAGGAGTAGTCCGAAGATTGCCGACTTGTACGGTGACTTGAATGGCACCGTCTTGAAGAAGCCGATGAGGAAGACGGACGTCGAACAATCATGTTGCGGAGCTCTTCCATTTGTGTGTTGAATTTGTCGTCGATGTTTTGATGAAGTTCAGAGGCGAGTTGTTCCAAGTGTTCACCCAATGCGACGTTTTCTTGATGAAGCGCTCGTTGCGCGATGAAGAAGTGGTTCTTGGAGACGAATCCGGAATCATCACCTTGCTCCTCGAAAAGTGGGTTCGATGACGAGTTTGGCCTATCCATCATAACCAAGTGGGGTGAGTAGGAAAATGAGAGAACAATACCAAAGTTACCTTCTCCGAGGATTGAAGATGTAACAAGTGTCACTCAATGTAATGCCACAATAGGAGAATTGGAACCGGGTTTGTTTCTCACACCTGCAAGTAAGAGGCTTATGGAGTAGCTCGGTTAGGATGGTGGCAAAAATTTCAAGCAAATGTTAGTCAAGATATCGATAAGGTTGAGAAGGTTCACAAAAATGCAAGTAAAGAAAATAGATCAAACCCAAAGGTATCACTAGGTACACACGCACGGAAGATAGATGGGATCCGCACAACCAAGGAGTGAGCTCAAAATGTGCAACCACAAAAAATGCTCTTGTTGTGCGAATGCTCGAGAGACACTAGCTCGATTGCTCAAATGGGCAAGATACGCTTGTGCACCTACCTAAGAGAGAACCGTGCCATCTTCAATCCCAACTATGGTATATATGCGATGACCAAGATGATATAGGTATGCAAATGGCTCAACTCTATTGCTTACAAGCTCTTTGTTTCTCCTCTTTTGCTTAAAAGCTTTTCTTCTACTTTTTTTTTCTATGCTTGATGCTCGAGCCGAGTATGATATGAGACAAGTATGTATGATATGCACAGGAGAGACTTATGGCACAAAGATGATAGCACGATCACTACGGTGCACAATAGCGTGGCCCGACAATTCTCAACTTGCTAGTCTCAATGGGTAAGCGACGCAAAGTGGATCGGGCTATCAATGCAAAAACAAGGTAAGGAGTAAGTGTCGTCGAGGTTACCGTCCTTTCTTACGGTTAGTGATGAAGATGACTATGATGGTGACGAAGATGTCACACGCTCCTAAGTAGCCGAAACACCTTAGGAAACGCAAATGGCAACATAAAATCGGTCAAATGCGGAAGGTGGGTGTTTTTGTGATGATTTTTTGGATGGGGGCTAATGGTGGTGGTAGTGGGATGAGTGGATGGGGGATGTCAAGAGCTTCTAAACGAGCTCAAGAACACGAAAAACGGACTTGGGAGGTGGAAGTTATGGCCAAAATGGTGTTGGTAGTGGGCTGATTTGGGGGGTGCGGGCACCCGGGGGTGTGAGGTGTGGGTGCCCGGGGGTGGCTGGGCGAGGTGAGGGTGCCCGGGGGTTCGAGGCGCGGGCACCCGGTGTTCTTCGGGATGGGTGGAAAAAATGGGGAAAAAGCAAAATTCCGCGAATTTCGTGGTGGGAAGGGTGGGGATTGTTGGGGAGGGGCTAGATCCACTTGCCAAACATAATATCCATGGACCAAAACAAACAAATCTCACAAGATCCAAAAAATTGCAAGAAAAAAATTTTGGGGCTATTTTTGTGGGGATTTTCGGATTTGGACGAAAAACAACAAAATCAAGCTAGCAAATGGGGGGATGGGACTCCAAGATTTGAATAAACCTTGCTCATGATACCAAGATGTTGTAGGGTCAAACCCTAGGTGGGATCTTTTCATACTTGCAGGGGGAAAAGGAGGAAAACACTCAATAACACCAAGAACAAAACTCTCAAACAAACCCAAATATCACATCCACTAGAGTAGCATACATGAGATCCACAAGATTACAAGATCAATTCAAGGAGAGTAGCACTAGGTAAGTTCTTCCCACTAGGTGAGGCCTTGATGATATTCTCCAAGAGGAGGCCTTGACAATCCAAAGGATTCTTCCCTAGGTGGGGGCTTGATCTCCAACGAGGAGGGGATACAAGGAGCAAAGCTCACAATATTTATTCTAATACTTTGCTATCCTTCCGAATGGCCTAGGAGATAAGTATGTAAAGGCTAAGGATGAAACTTAGGGAAAAGGGGGGTACAAAGGACTAAAATGTCCCTAAAACGCGTAGCCTCGGTGGAAGGGTCCGGGCACCCAGGGTGGAACCGGCCGGGCACCCGGACCGGTCAGGGAGCCGCGCCTAGGCGGCGCCGGGCACCCGGAGGCGCATTGCGGGCACCGACTAGGTCGAGTGGCGGGCGAGGGCAGGGCACCGGGGCTCAAGCCCGGCACCGGGTGGCTCAGGTGGCCGGCTGGGCATGGGTCGGGCACCTGGGGCTGGCTAGGCGAAGCCCAGGTGGAGGGCCGGGCACCCGGGGCCTTGGGGCTGGGCACCCGGGGCCGGCTGGGGCGCATCCCAGGTAGAGGCCGGGCACCCGGGGCTGCCACGGCCGGGCACCCGGGGTGTCCAGGGGTTTTTGCCCCTTCTCCTCCTTCTTCATTCTTCTCGTTCTCTCCTTCCTTCTCTTCTTTCCCTTGCTTCGTGGTCACTTGAGTGTCCATCTTCTCCTTCTCACTATCATCTTCTTGGTACCTAAGCATGCACAATGTTTCCGATGATGGTAGAATCCAATTCTCACATGAACCCAAACGACACTCGAATAAGAATGAAGTGACCTCATTCTCGATGTTGCGTGCACGTGCTCTTGTCCTTGGCCCACTTTGTGCTTGTGGTGGTGATGGAGTGTCGGTGCAGGTAGTCGAAGGATACTCCATATCAAAACCCCTTCTCGTTGGCGACCTCAAATCGCGCAGGGGAGGCAGATCCCGACGGCTGGGTAGTGCTCGGGGGGAGTGCAGAGGCAAGGGGAAGGGAGGTTGCGAGGGTGGGTGGCAGCGGCTAGGGAATCCAGCGCCGCCGCTGTCGCCGGGAAGCTCGCTTCGTCACCCGAGGTGGACAAGATGCGGGGAGGGAGGGGGAGGGGAGAGGTGACTGAGGTGGCAAGAGGAGGAGGAGGCGGCGGCTAGGGTTCAAGGTGGGACGCGGGCTCACGAGGAAGGACGCGCTGCCCTTCCCTTTTTCTTTCATTGCCCCTATCTAACAGTAAACGGATCAGATCGCTCGGGGCTTTGCCTGGGATCGCCCACTATTCACAACCGAGGTGGAGGCTGTGGTCGTGACTACCACCCCAACAGGGTTTATATGTTCAATGACCGGCTAATCGCTAAACTCTTGGTGCTACTTCCCTGCCAGAATTTATGACATAAATACAATTACAATTAGATCACACATGCATCTCAAACGGAAACCTAATTGTGTTGTATCTATGCATACATACCTGAAGATAATTCCTGAGATGGTAGATCATGAGGCCTTAACTCCCATAATCCTCATGACGATAGTATCCAGAGTTACCAACATCTAGACTGAAACCATGGACCGATCTTCAGACTGGCCTCCAACCTGCGCGGCAGCATCGATGAATCGGTCATGTAGTTTGATAGTCCACCGGAGGCAGGACTTTGGGTCGATGCTGAGGATTAATGACGACCTAGATGAGGGCAGAGTAGTCGGCTTGCGATTGATAATCGGGCGAAAAGGAATCACCCAAAATCACCGCGAACCAATTAATAGGGTAAATTAGATCTGAAGGAAACATGATGGGGTCTTAACTCTCGAGGCCTGAGGCTTTGGGCTTGGGCTAGCTGCGTACAGTGTGAGGGGGTCCCATGGAATCCGGGGGCCCGGGGCGGCCGGCCTACTGCCCCACCTCAGGGTCGGCCCTAATGCCCCCTCCACCATCTCCATTAATGCACCCCTTTTCTCTCTTAGCTTCCACTTTTCTCTCCTCCCTTCACAAGTTAGAGCTAGCCGTCCCCTTGCCCAATTAACTAGATCTATCCATTTAGTAAGTGGAACCTATCAACTCCCCAACTAGATCTATTTTTAATGAAGTAAAGCCATCTAGTCACCGTGTGCTTCTCTCTTGAAATAGCTAGGTGAGTAAAAAATTGTGCTTTGGAAGAATTAATGGAAAATATGTTTGTTTTCTGAATTGTGTATGACATGAGAGTTGCCTATGTTTTGCCGGAATGTCGATTTATTTCCATTTCAGTGAATTTCAGGCAAACTCTATATGTCCTTTTTTTAGGGAAGTTCATGCCGAATTTTTGTATGACTTTGATGCACATGCATGCATGGATGTGTTTATAATCCTCTTGCTTAATAATTATACCGCACAAGCTATCGTGAGGGTCAACAAAACGCTAGTGGAAAGATGGTTGTGATCCGCGCACTACTAGGGAAAACCCTAGTAGTAGCGCGGGTTTAGTGCCCACTAGTAGCGCGGGTAACCGCGCTACTAATAAGGCGCTATAGCTATTACTTAGCAGTAGCGCGTGCGACGTGCGCTACTGCTAAGACTCATAGCCGCAATGTTTGTTCTTTCCCGCGCTCTGCTGCTAATCTAGCTAGTAGTAGCGTGTTTCCTGTCCATAGCTACTAGTATTCTTATTTTTTTTTTATTTTGAGTGTATTTATACGCCGTTATACAAATGTTGATACAATGCCAATTATGAGGTTTATATCATTATGTCCATAACAGTGTGTCAAATAAATGTGGATTAGGTTCAAGTTGAGGCAATATATGTGGTGCATGTCAAAAGTATACTACTAATCCAAACTTGATCTAGTTTGGACTAGTAGTACTTTCGATATGCACCACATGTTGCCTCCACTTGAATCTAATCCGCCAGCACAAGCTATTGTAATCATCATCATAGTCATTACCACCAACAATAGTTATTTAATCATCATAGTCACAGTGTAGCACATCATCATCTTCAAACTCATTCTGGCTAGCTAATCACCACCAACACTAGTTGCGGTAGCTATCTAATCACCACCAACACTAGCTACTAATAATCATCATAGTCATTACTGCCAACACTAGCTATGTAATCATAATAGTCATAGTGTAGCACATCATCATCTTCAAACTCATTTCTAGCTAGCTAATTAATCACTCCTGCTGCTCTCTCTCGGGTAAAATAACATAAAACATGTGTAGCACTCCTGCTTCATCAAGTTGGAGCATGCAGATGAACCTGTCTCCTAATCGTGGCCTGCACTTCTGATTGCTGCCCCCTAGTACTTCTTTGCGATCGTTCACAATTTTGCTCCAGTCTTTAACTATTAAGCATTGCTCGCTATTAGAAATCATGTATGCACTAAAGTGCATTGTAGGATATCTTGGTTGTAAGCTAACAATTCTCATGCGACCTTTAGTCTCGATCCAGTGAGGCACAACATTCATCGGGAGTCCCTGTTGAAGAACATCATATAGTAACATACTTAGCAATGAAGTTTAGCTTAAAAAATAATGTATGCAAAAGATGCACTAAGGACAAATAGTAAAAATCTTACCATCTTTCCTAAATAGATGTGACCGTAGTTAAGTACGAATACTATTGGTCGCACATTTTGAGTACTAAGATTTTCAAGTCCAGAAAAATAATTTGTCTTGACAGTATGAAGATCCTCAAGCCATGAAACATAATGACTTATCTCCTCGCAATTTAGTTCAGCCCCGGGACAGTAGTAGGTCCTGTCTACCAAGCGCTGGACATGTTTGCTTCATTGGAAATAAGTTGTCAATAGAAATTAGTTGTCAACTATTTTTGAATAAAAAATATCAAAGACTTAAATATGGTTGAGAAACTCACATAATGGGTATAACTGGAGGCGTCTGCACATCGACCCAGATGTCGATATTACCTTCAATATCATCTTCCGGACGAATATAAAAAGGTGATAACTGATACGTCTCCAACGTATCTATAATTTATGAAGCATTCATGCTATTTTATTATCTGTTTTGAATGATTACGGGCTTTATTATACACTTTTATATCACTTTTGGGACTAACCTATTAACCGGAGGCCCAGCCCATATTGTTGTTTTATTGCCTGTTTCAGTATTTCGAAGAAAAGGAATATCAAACGGAGTCCAAGCGGAATGAAACCTTCGGGAGCGTGAATTTTTGAAAGGATATGATCCGGGAGACTTGGAGTTCAAGCCAAGGAAGGTTCGAGGAAGCCAGGAGATAGGACGGCGCGCCCACCCCCTGGGCGCGCCCCCTGTCTCCTGGGCCCCTCGAGGCTCCCCTGACCAACTTTTTTTTGCCTATATAAGTCCACGTACCCTAAAAACATCGAAGAGGACGATAGATCAGGAGTTCCGCCGCCGCAAGCCTCTGTAGCCACTAAAAACCTCTCGGGAGCCTGTTCCGGCACCCTGTCGGAGGGGGAATCCCTCACCGGTGGCCACCTTCATCATCTTGGCGCTATCCATGACGAGGAGGGAGTAGTTCACCCTCGGGGCTGAGGGTATGTACCAGTAGCTATGTGTTTGATCTCTCTCTCTCTTGTGTTCTCTCTATGGCACGATCTTGATGTATCGTGAGCTTTGCTATTATAGTTGTATCTTATGATGTTTCTCCCCCTCTACTCTCTTGTGATGAATTGAGTATTCCTCTTGAAGTTATCTTATCAGATTGAGTCTTTAATGATTTGAGAACACTTGATGTATGTCTTGCCGTGTTTATCTGCGGTGACAATGGGATATCACGTGCCACTTGATGTATGTTTTGGTTATCAACTTGCGGGTTCCACCCATGAACCTATGCATAGGGGTTGGCACACGTTTTCGTCTTGACTCTCCGGTAGAAACTTTGGGGCACTCTTTGAAGTACTTTGTGTTGGTTGAATAGATGAATCTGAGATTGTGTGATGCATATCGAATAATCATGCCCACGGATACTTGAGGTGACAATGGAGTATCTAGGTGACATTAGGGTTTTGGTTGATGTGTGTCTTAAGGTGTTATTCTAGTACGAACTCTTGAATAGATCGATCCGAAAGAATAACTTTGAGGCGGTTTTGTACCCTACCATAATCTCTTCGCTTGTTCTCTGCTATTAGTGGCTTTGGAGTGACTCTTTGTTGCATGTTGAGGGATTGTTATATGATCTATCTATGTTATTATTGTTGAGATAACTTGCACTAGTGAAAGTATGAACCCTATGCCTTGTTTCCTAGCATTGCAATACCGTTTACGCTCACTTTTATCATTAGTTACCTTGCTGTTTTTATATTTTCAGATTACAAAAACCTATATCTACCATCCATATTGCACTTGTATCACCATCTCTTCGCCGAACTAGTGCACCTATACAATTTGCCATTGTATTGGGTGTGTTGGGGACATAAGAGATTCTTTGTTATTTGGTTGCAGGGTTGCTTCAGAGAGACCATCTTCATCCTACGCCTCCCACGGATTGATAAACCTTAGGTCATCCACTTGAGGGAAATTTTCTACTGTCCTACAAACCTGTGCACTTGCAGGCCCAACAATGTCTACAAGAAGAAGGTTGTGTAGTAGACATCAAGCTCTTTTCTGGCACCGTTGTCGGGGAGGTGAGTGCTTGAAGGTATATCTTTAGATCTTGCAATCGAATCTTTTTGTTTCTTGTTTTATCACTAGTTTAGTTTATAAAAGAAAAATTACAAAAAAAATGGATTTGAGTTTGTCTCATACGCTTCATCTTTTTAATATCTTTCGTGAGTATGATGGAAAGGAAAATTGTTCTCAATTTCTAGAAGAAGAATGCATTAGAATGTTTGGTACTAGATCTTTGTATGATGACCATGATTGCAATGTTGTTAGTATGAATTCCTTGAATATCCATGATGCTAATGATATGCAAAGCCACAAGCTTGGGGATGCTATGTTTGATGAAGATGATATATTTAGTACCCCAAGTTTTGATGAGAATATTTATTATGATGAAAGCATGCCTCCTATTTATGATGATTGTATTGATGAAAGTGGGTTTGGAAGAGTGTCAACTTTAGGAAGTAATGATCCCACTATTTTGGAGGATGTTGGATATTATTGTGATAATTATGAAAGTGGATTTGGAGAGGTCATGACTTTATTTAGTGATGAATCCACTATTTCGGAAGATGTTCCAATTGATTATGAGAACAAAGTTGCTATCTATGATTATTATTGTGATGACTTGTATGCTATTAAGAACATTGATAACCATGAAACTTGTCATCATGATTTTAGTTTTCAATTGGATTATGCCTCACATGATAATTATTTTGTTGAGTTTGCTCCCACTACTATTCTTAAGAAGAAATTTACTTATGTGGAGAGTAGTAAATTTTCTATGCTTGTAGATCATGAAAAAAATGCTTTAGGTGCTGGCTATATTGTTGAATTCATTCATAATGCTACTGAAAATTATTATGAGGGAGGAACATATGCTTGTAGGAATTGCAAAAATATTAAGTTTCCTCCCTACGTGTTGAAAATCTCGAAGCTATGCTTGTTTTTCCTTCCTATGCTAGTTGATTATTGTTCCCATAAGTTGTTTGCTCACAAAATACCTATGCATAGGAAGTGGGTTAGGCTTAAATGTGCTAGTCATATGCTTCATGATGCTCCCGTTATGTTTCAATTCTTATCTTTTATGTGAGCATCATTGTCATCATCATGCCTAGCTAGAAAGGCATTAAGAAAAGCGCTTGTTGGGAGACAAACCAATATTTACCCTTATTGTTCTTGTGTGTCCACATAATTAAGCTATTGTAGTAATCATGTTTTATAGCTTTTGTTTCAATAAAGTGCCAAGTAAGAACTTTAGGATAGCTTACGGTGATAGTTGTGTTGATCCTGCTGAGAATTAGAAACTTTTGCACCCAATAAATTAGTTTTGTTAATTCACATAAACGTGCTTCGGATCTGATTTGTTTTGCTATGGATTGGTATAAAAATTTCTTAGGACTTCCTAATTTGGTAGGGTTTTTGGAGTTCCAGAAGTATACGTTTGATACAGATTACTACAGACTGTTCTGTTTTTAACAGATTCTGTTTTCTATGTGTTGTTTGCTTATTTTGATGAATCTATGAGTAGTATCGGAGGGTATGGACCATAGATAAGTTGAAGTACAGTATATATTACACCAAATATGAATTTAGAATGAGTTCATTACAGTACCTATTTATTTTCTTATACTAACGGAGCTTACGAGTTTTCTGTTAAGTTTTGTGTTGTGAAGTTTTCAAGTTTTGGGTAAAGATTTGATGGACTATGGAATAAGGAGTGGCAAGAGCCTAAGCTAGGGGATGCCCAAGGCACCCCAAGGTAATACCCAAGGACAACCAAGAGCCTAAGCTTGGGGATGCCACGGATGGCATCCCCTCCTTCGTCTTCGTTCATCGGTAACTTTACTTGGAGCTATATTTTTATTCACCACATGATATGTGTTTTGCTTGGAGCGTAATTTTCTTTTACTAATTGCTTGATGTTATTTAGAATAGTATTTGCATCTTTATTTTCAATAAAAATGTCAAGGATAGCCTTTGCCATGCTTATTTTGCTAGTATACATGTTGCTGTTTGAAAACAGAAAGTTTACCGGTGTTGCAAAAATTCCCTAGAAAATTCAGAGAATGATATAATGTTGAAACATTTTGCATAATAAGATATGATAAATTTACTACAGTGGGAATTTTATTTAATAATTTTTGGAGTTAGTCAAGTATGATGAATCTTGCATTCTTTACAGACTATACTGTTTTGGCAGATTGCTGTTATGGTTGCATTGTTTGCATATGTTTGCTTGTTTAATGATTCTATTTGAGGATAGGAGTGTTAAATATGCAGAGGCATTTAGTATGCAATTTTGAATAATAATTTTAGTGGTTTGTTACAGTAGAAAATTATAAGGTTTTGCATTGGTTTATACTAACTTATCTCACGAGTTCTTGTTGAGTTTTATGTGGATGAAGTTTTTGAGAAATAGAAAAACCATGATATGAGAGGAATTAAGGAGACACAAAAGTTCAAACTTGGGGATTCCCAAGGCACCCCAAGATAATATATCAAGAAGTCTCAAGGATCTAAGCTTGGGGATGCCCCGTAGGCATCCCACCTTTCTTCTTCAACAATTATCGGTTAGTATCGGTTGAGCCTAAGTTTTTGCTTCTTCACATGAGTTGTGCTATCCTTGCAATGTAATTTTATTTTGTTTTGCTTGCTGTTTGAATACAATACCAAGATTTGAAATTTTTAAATGAGAGAGAGTCTTCACATAGTTACATAATTATTTAGCTACTCATTGATCTTCACTTATATCTTTTTGGAGTAGTTTTTCATTTACTCGTGTGCTTCATGTATATCCTATGAGTAAATGGTTGAATGAGTTGAATGTAATAAATCTGAAATTATATATATTTCATTTGATTATCCCATGGGGAGTAATGACTTCACATCTAAGAAGTAGAGGTGGTAAATTTATTAAAGGTTAGCAAGCATTGTATTGGTCATTTGAACAATTCATGAAAGAATATTGAAGGAAGAGAGATTTCACATATAAATATACTATCTTAGACATCTTTTATAATTGTGAGCACTCATTAAGTATGACATGCTAAAGAGTTGATGTTGGACAAGGAAGACAACGTAATGGTTTATGTTTTCTCACATCTCAGTTAAAGTATATTGTCATGGATCATTCAAACATGTTGAGCTTGCCTTTCCCCCTCATGCTAGCCAAATTCCTTGCACCAAGTAGAGATACTACTTGTGCTTCCAAATATCCTAAAACCCAGTTTTGCCATGAGAGTCCACCATACCTACCTATGGATTGAGTAAGATCCTTCAAGTAAGTTGTCATCGGTGCAAGCAATAAAAATTGCTCTCTAAATATGTATGATCTATTAGTGTGAAGAAAATAAGCTTTATACGATCTTGTTATGGAAGCAATAAAAGCGACGGACTGCATAATAAAGGTCCATATACAAGTGGCAATATAAAGTGACGTTCTTTCGCATTAAGATTTTGTGCATCCAACCATAAAAGCGCATGACAACCTCTGCTTCCCTCTGCGAAGGGCCTATCTTTTACTTTATGTATTTTACTTTATGCAAGAGTCAAGGTGATCTTCCCCTTTCCCTTTTTTCATTTTATCCTTTGGCAAGCACCTCGTGTTGGAAAGATCCTGATATTTATATATCCAGTTGGATGTAAGTTAGCATGAACTATTATTGTTGACATCACCCAAAGGTGAATACGTTGGGAGGCGAAATTATAAGCCCATATCTTTCTCAGTGTCCGATTAAAACTCCATAACCATTAGTATTGCGTGAGTGTTAGCAATTGTAGAAGACTATATGATAGTTGAGTATGTGGAGTTTGCTAAATCAAAGCTCTGACACATACCCTTCCTGAAAATAAGATGAATTGCAATTGTTTGATGACTAAGAATGAGGTTTGCTAGTTTTCAAGAAAGTTTATGGTCTATGCTTTAACATGTGAATTGCTTGTTACTGGTTCGTGACAAGTTTTATGAGATGAACTACTGTTATGACATATAATCATGCTAGAAAAGGTGACTGAAATTATCATTGATCAAACTTATGCACCTGCTAGCATTCACACTTCATAAATTCTTTCTTTTATCATTTACCTACTCGAGGACGAGCAGGAATTAAGCTTGGGGATGCTGATACGTCTCCAACGTATCTATAATTTATGAAGCATTCATGCTATTTTATTATCTGTTTTGAATGATTACGGGCTTTGTTATACACTTTTGTATCACTTTTGGGACTAACCTATTAACCGGAGGCCCAGCCCATATTGTTGTTTTATTGCCTGTTTCAGTATTTCGAAGAAAAGGAATATCAAACGGAGTCCAAACGGAATGAAACCATCGGGAGCATGATTTTTGGAAAGGATATGATCAGACTTGGAGTTCAACCCAGGGAAGGTTCGAGGAAGCCAGGAGATAGGAGGGCGCGCCCACCCCCCTGGGCGCGCCCCTTGTCTCCTGGGCCCCTCGAGGCTCCCCCAACCGACTTCTTTCACCTATATAAGTCCACGTACCCTAAAAACATCGAAGACGAAGATAGATCGGGAGTTCCGCCGCCGCAAGCCTCTGTAGCCACCAAAAACCTCTCGGGAGCCCGTTCCGGCACCCTACCAGAGGGGGAATCCCTCACCGGTGGCTATCTTCATCATCCCGGCGCTATCCATGACGAGGAGGGAGTAGTTCACCCTCGGGGCTGAGGGTATGTACCAGTAGCTATGTGTTTGATCTCTCTCTCTCTCTCGTGTTCTCTCTATGGCACGATCTTGATGTATCGCGAGCTTTGCTATTATAGTTGGATCTTATGATGTTTCTCCCCCTCTACTCTCTTGTGATGAATTGAGTTTTCCTCCTGAAGTTATCTTATTGGATTGAGTCTTTAATGATTTGAGAACACTTGATGTATGTCTTGCCGTGTTTATCTGTGGTGACAATGGGATATCACGTGCCACTTGATGTATGTTTCAGTGATCAACTTGTGGGTTCCGCCCATGAACCTATGCATAGGGGTTGGCACATGTTTTCGTCTTGACTCTCCGGTAGAAACTTTGGGGCACTCTTTGAAGTACTTTGTGTTGGTTGAATAGATGAATCCGAGATTGTGTGATGCATATCATATAATCATGCCCACGGATACTTGAGGTGACAATGGAGTATCTAGGTGACATTAGGGTTTTGGTTGATTTGTGTCTTAAGGTGTTATTCTAGTACGAACTGTTGAATAGATCGATCCGAAAGAATAACTTTGAGGTGGTTTCGTACCCTACCATAATCTCTTTATTTCTTCTCCGCTATTAGTGGCTTTGGAGTGACTCTTTGTTGCATGTTGAGGGATTGTTATATGATCTATCTATGTTATTATTGTTGAGAGAACTTGCACTAGTGAAAGTATGAACCCTATGCCTTGTTTCCTAGCATTGCAATACCGTTTGCGCTCACTTTTATCATTAGTTACCTTGCTGTTTTTATATTTTCATATTACAAAAACCTATATCTACCATCCATATTGCACTTGTATCACCATCTCTTCGCCGAACTAGTGCACCTATACAATTTGCCACTGTATTGGGTGTGTTGGGGACACAAGAGATTCTTTGTTATTTGGTTGCAGGGTTGCTTCAGAGAGACCATCTTCATCCTACGCCTCCCACGGATTGATAAACCTTAGGTCATCCACTTGAGCGAATTTTGCTACTGTCCTACAAACCTTTGCACTTGCAGGCCCAACGATGTCTACAAGAAGAAGGTTGTGTAGTAGACATCAATAACCATATCAGGCTCAAATGCATAAGTCTTGCATAGTGCTTGCCAAGTTTTGCATCCAAAATAGGTGTAGGTGTCTGCGTTGTATAATTTTGCGTGGAAAATACAACCATGCTCGGTCTTCAAGTAAACTCTCTTTACCACCATAGTAGTTTTCATAGGACCGAAACCTATCTTATCCAAGACAAAAACTCTTGCATGGCAAGGGATACGCTAGTAGAATAGTAAACAAATTAAATTATAAGTTGAAGCAGATGTCATGCTTAATTACGAAAAAATACTTGTCGTTGTGACTTACTGTATCCACTTCGAAGTTCTCGTCCAACTTGATGCTGAAGCGCCTATCATCATCTAGGAAGATTACATTGCACCGGCGCTTCGTCTTAGCAGATTTGCAAATACCGAAAACCTTTTAGTCGTCGACATTTCCTATGTTCATAGTTGAAACATTAATTGAAAATTGATCAAGACAACTACTAGGATACTCAACACACAAATTGGGCACTCGATATTTCCTACATATTCGGCACAAGTCATGCAAAATTCACGGAAAAATCCGGCATGACCTTTGCTAAAATAGGACATATCGGCGCCTGAAATTTGCTTAGAGCGAAATGAATCTACACTCCGCAAAACATAGGCCACTCGGAGGTGTAACCTGCAAACATGACCGGACACTTGGGCAAGCCCATATCCTATTTGAGGAACACAAGATATACATTGAAAATATCTTATGGGATTCATATTGGCATGAGCATTCAATAAGCAAAACCAAATCATAAAATAAATAAGTATTCCAATTAGCATGCATTCAATAAGCAAAAGTAAATCATCTCTTGCGTCTGTACATCATCGAATATTATCACTAATACATCCCGAATAGTATCATACATATAACATCACTAATACAACTAAAGCTCTAGCGAACGACGGGTATCGGCGCGGGTGGTGGACACCCAAAGAGAAGGAAACATCACAGGATCATAGCTCCAGTGAGATCCCTGGAGAACCTGCCAGGTATTGGAGAACCTGTGCTCCAGCGCAAACAAGTAGCGATGGACGTGCGCGTCCACCTCGCTGACACGGTGACGTACCACCTCCACGGGGTCCTCAAGCCTCTCGACCGTCACTGGCCCACGCGACCGCCACCACAGAAGGTTCGGGTCAACGACGGGCTGACTCCTCACCAAGCTACGCCCCTCGGTAGGTAGCACCTCCTAGTACCAGCCCGGCAGAGCCCAGTCCCGGACATGGCCCATCTGGTCAAGCAGTCGTCCTCCACCGAGTCGGCGACGAGGATGCGGGATAGGCATCGTCGACGTCGATGCGAAAAATTGCTTTAACTAAAAAAATAACAACAAATGTGACATCTTCAACTAGTTCTATTAATTCAACTAGTTCTTACTAAAAATAAACTTACTATAAATAAAAATAAACTAGTACCTAATTAGTACCTAGTTCTTACTAACTAATTAGTACCTAGGAACTACTGCCCTAATTACCATCTAATTTGATGAACCTAGGGGTGGAAAGTGGTAGCGGATATTCCAATTATCCAACTTAAAAGTGAAATAAGTGGTCAAATTTTACTCGTTTTATGATTAATCTTGGAAATTTGATTCGTTTCCAACTTACAAGAACCCTAACTAATTTGAGCCGCATCCGCATCCGATAACATCTGCATCCGATTCGTTTCCACCCTTACATGAACCCTAACTAATTTGATGCAACTAAAACTTGAAGAACCCAAGGCAAAGGTAGGGAGAGGGAGGAGCAGGCATGCTCACCTCGGGTGCCTGCGGCAAGGGAGGGGCAGGCGACGTCGAGGTCGGGGTCGGGGCTCGGGCGCGCGGCGAAGGGCAGCGTCGAGGTCGGGGTTGGGGGCGTCGTCGAGGTCGACGTCGAATCCGGGGTCGGGGGCGGCATCAAGGGTGTGCGGAGAGCGCGTGGCGGCCGACGGGCGACGGCGGCAGCGAGAGCGCAGGAGTTGGATTTGGGGGAAGTGGCCTTGGGGAAGAATGAACCCCGTGGTTAAGTCAGAAGTAGCAGTAGCTTGTTCTAAAAAGCGCGCTACTGATAAGTTAGCTACAACGCGTTCCGCGATACGGGCTACTGCTACTCCTTTCTCTTTCCCCCCTTTTTCATTTATTTTTCTTTACATTTTATTTTGTTGCCTTTCACCTTCTTCCATTTCTTCCATTTTCATTTAATTTTCTATTTGTTTTCCATTTAATTTTATATCCTTTAGCAGTAGCGCCTTTCATCGTAAACGCGCTGCTACAAAGCAAGTAGCGGTAGCACGGTTCGATATAGATCGCTACTACGACATGTAGCCTATCGCCTAAGCCATGGGAATTTTAGTAGTAGCGCGTTTAACATCATACGCGCTACTACTAAAACTTTATCTGTAGCGTCGTTTACACAAGCGCGCTACTGCTACTTAGCACCAGCGTGCTTTTTTGACCCGCACTACTGCTAAAGTTCTATGTATAAGGTTTTCCCTGGTAGTGGCGGTGCACGACATGTATGAAAATAACTGAAAGGAGACTTTATGTCCGTGTCGAAGATGCAGAGGAGGAGTCTTGCTCGCCCCCTTTCGGGGAGGGTGTTAGAAGGCGCACCTGCTTATGCATGGTTTCATGGATGGCTATACTCGGTGGATAAGTGAACAAGATGACGTCAATAGGGCAGCCAATGACGACATTGGGCCAGACGAAGAGGTTAGGACCTATAATGGCGGCGGAGAAGAAGCTGGACATGGCAGCAGAGAAGAGGCCAGACATGATGGCGGAGAAGAGGCTGGACATGGAGGCGGTGGAGAGGCTGGACATGACGAAGAAGCCGCGGACACGCCACAACCTTCTTTGGTACTAAGTTCAATCATGGGGGACCCTCATGTTCGAGACCTGCTTCGCATGACAGAGCTGCTTCTAGAGAGGAGACCAAGCTTGATCAACTGGAGGAAGACTTGAAGAGTCCATAGTATGGTGGTTGCAATCCAGAGGTGAACCGCTTGAGTTTCAGATTGGAACTTCTAAAGACGAAGGCTAAAAACAAATGGACCAACAGAAGCCTCGACAAGCTTCTCAAGTATCTAAAGAAGGTTCTCCCAGTAGGGAACCTGTGTCCTGCTAGGGTCGATGAGGCCAAGAAAATTGCGTGCCCTCTTGATCTGCCGCACATTAGATACCACGCATGCATCAACGATTGCATCATTTATCAGAAGGAGCATGCAAAAGAAACCTGTTGTCCGGTGTGCAATGCTTCTCTATACAAGAATGCGGGAAAGAAATGTCCTCGGAAAGTTGAATGGTACTTACCGATCACTTCCAGTCTGTAGCGTTATTTCGTAGATGCTAATGAAGCAAAGCTAATGCGTTGGCATGCGGAGAGGAAAAAGACCGATGATGGAGATGATCCGAAGCTAAGACACCTTGTGGATGCAAGCCAGTGGAGAGCATTCAACGCCACATATCAATTTTTCGCAGGAGATGCAAGGAACATAGTGCTGGGCGCGAGTAGCGATGGCATGAATCCGTTTGGCAATCAGAACATCAACCATAGCACATTGCCCATGTTTGTATGGATGTACAACCTCCCCCTAGTTGTGCATGAAGGCAAAGTACATACACATGAGCATGCTGGTTCAAGGGCCGAAACAACCGGGAAATAATATTAATCTATATCTAGGGCTACTGAAAGAGGAGTTAGACATGTTATGGAAAACACCAGCCAAGTCATGGGACGCGAGCAAAGGAGAGTTTTATTCCAATGATATGCCCCTTATGTTTTGGATATTGTTGACATAAATAGTATGGGACTCATGTGTTTCCTAGTGCACACAGAGTAACAGGTCCCTAAAGTATCGAGGAGTTTGATGCGAACGATGAAGACAATCCCCCTGCGTGGCAGCGAAGGTTAACACCGAAGATAAAGCTAACCAGAGTGACCCCTAAAAATTGCTGAAGTTCACGCAATTGGTTCGGTGTCTGTTTGAAGAATATGACTGCGTTCGAAGAAGAATGATGACGAAGCGAAGACATAGCATTTGTTTCATTATTCTTCTTCTTTCATTGAGTCATAGGACCACCGTACTATTAAGAGGGGTGTAGCGTTCGAAGCTTTAATTCTCTGATGGTAAACCCAAAACCAAAGAAAGATGTGAGAGAAATATCTTTGTGCTCCGAGCAAATACTTGCCAGCTAGAGACTGTGATCCTCTTCACTGTGAGAGATTTGACTTGGACCGAGGATTTAGCATTACTTGCTCGTCAAATAATGTTACCATTCCGCCAAAAATCCGGCAGTTGTGAACGTGTCAGTTGGCCATTGGTTGGACCTCATGTCCAAAATGGTCATTTCCCGTCTGGGAAGGTTGCAGCTATAAATATCCACCTCGCACCGGCTTTGTCCAGTGGCTGCTCCTTTTGATTCTGAGTAGATTGTTCAGCAACCCACTCTCCGAACGATTTTAGTTTAAAATCCACCGAGAGAAAAACCCTTGAGCTGAAGAATTAGATAGTGGTTCAACATCACTGGAATCTAGGTTTAGGACGCTCCGCCTATTACTCTTGAGAGCTGAAAACGCTCTAGACGGTTAGGTGCCCATTTCTTCAGAGACCAAGAGTGATTGTGGTTCTCGAAGAAGAAGTCTGTAAAGGTTCGGAGATCGCCTTCAAGTATCTACCGCGAGTGATCGACATCGATTGACGAATCGATTGTCGAGGAGAATAGGGTGAAGAGAGTCTATCTTTCGTGTTAAGTCACAGCCCCTCCAACTAGACGTAGTCCTTATGCAGAAGGTTCAATTGGTCGAACAATTTTCCTGTCGCCATCGAGCATCGTTGGTTATCCCTATCATTCATGTTTACCTTTGATGCATTTTCATTCTTATGATTTACATCGATGCATCTCTTATTTCTCCTTCGATACTCTATTCTAGTTCCCTATAGTTTATTTTTTACTCATTCTGTTGTTGGGTTCTTAGAGATTTAAGTTTTCCGAAGAAAATTTAAAACTCCCATTCATGCCCCCTCTGGTAGACATACTTTGTTCCTACAATTGATATCAGAGAAAGGTACTCCTTGACTCTGCTCATTTTAGTCTAACGACTTTGGAGTTTAAGTGTGTCTTCAGTGAACTACAAGTCGCATCTCAAGATTCCAATATTCGATGGGACGGACTATCCCTTCTGGAAGGAGAAGATGATGATATGTGGAACGTGGTGCAATTTGGCCTCACTGTTGTTGTGCCTCAAGCCCCTTCTGATGAACAAAGGAAGCTCATTTAGCTGGATGCTCAGGCCAAAGGTGAAATTGGTGGCCATCTCAATCGGGCACAATTTCTTCGCTATCACCAGTGTGAAACTGCGAAGGAATTGTGGGACGCCCTCAAAAAGATCAATTAAGGAGTTTCATCTCAGAAAGAAGCTAGAATTGATACTCTCCGAGCCAAGTTCAATCGCTTCAAGCGCATTAGAAATGAAAGCTGCCAACAAACCTTTGATCGCCTGAGGGATATCACGAATGAACTTCGAGGTCTCGGCGCCAAAGACATCACTGACCATGAATTCGTTAAGAAACTGCTTCGATCTCTTGAAAGTTCTTTTGACACACTAATTCTGATGATACGTGAACCACGTGACTTCAAGCACCTTAACTCTGCTGATATCATGGAGAGACTAAACACTCACGAGGAACAGGAAGAAGAGAAAAGAGATATGTATGGCTCAAGCTTATGCAAAAATCATGCTCTCAAGGCAGTGGCAGGTTCCTCCTCTGATGGAAATGCCGAAGAATATTCTGATGATCTAGAAAGACTCAACGAAGATCTTGCACTGATCATGAAAAGATTCCAACGCTTTCACAAGAAGAGCCAGTTCCAGAAAAGAAGTTCAAGCAACTCTGGGGGTTCAAAATCTTCATCAAAACCTGCTGGAGAATACACCTGCTTCAAGTGCAAAAAGCATGGACACTACATTTTGGACTGCCCTCTCTAGGAAGCTTAAATCAATGATACTGGGAGATATGATTCGGGCAACCATCGAGGCAAAAGAAAGGTAAGAATTACGACTCCGATAATGAGAAGAAGACAAAGAAGTTCTTCAAAAAGAAGGACAACTCCACTTCAAAATCTTCGTCAAGATCTTCGTTAAGAAATACTTCCAAGTCCTTGTCCAACCACAGGAATACCTCTCGCAAGGCCAAGGCATACATCGGTAAGGAATTGGATTCTATTGAAGAAGAATCGTCAGGTTCCAAAGAAGAAGAATCTGATGAGGATTCCGACTTCGGCATGGTGGCCATAGCATGTGCCTCCTCTCCCATGACAAACTTCTTTGGAAATCCGTCAAGCAACGATTGAACTCCTGCCTACTGGTTCATGGTCAAGGCTTCAAAAGAAAAGGTATCCTCCAAACATCACAAGGTTCACTCCAGTGATCAATATTCTTCTGATGAGGATGACCGTGCTAAGTTGATCAAAATTGCTAATATTCAACAAAATTCTCTTGAGAAAATTGAGAAAGCCCAAAGGAAATCTGAAGGGTTGTTGTTTGAGGAGATGGAGAAAAACCAGTCGCTGACCAAAGAGTATTCCACTCTCCAGTAATGAATGGATGAACTCTCATCTCGTCATGGTTTTCTCTCAGCAGACCAAGTGATTACCTGAAAAGGAAACGGGAACTCGAGGCGCTGAGAGAGGCTCATAAGAATTTTGGCCGAATTAGCCTCTATTCCTCTTTGGGAGACAATAAATCCGAGCAACTTACCCACGGGTACTCCGAAAACACATTTGTCTAGATTAAGCCATACATCGTAAGTCTGCGGATTGTCGATGGTTTGGCGGAGGTCGTCGACCAGCTGACTGACGTGATTGGTTTTAATGACCACGTCATACACATATGACTCGACGGTCTTGCTGATTTGCTTTTTCCAGACAAGTCTGGATCATGCGCTCGTAAGTAGCACCTGCGTTTTTAATCCGAAGGACACTGTGTTGATGTAGAACGGAGTAGGCGTCGAGAAAACACAATGAGTCGTGTCTGGCGGTGGCGTCTATGATCTGGTCTATGCGGGGCAGCTGGAAAGGATCCTTGGGAGAGACTTTTATTTAGGTCCTTGAAGTCGACGCACAACCGCCAGGATTTGTCCTTCTTAGGCACCATAACCAGATTAGCTAGCCATTCGGGATGATTGATGTCCCGGATGAATGCGGCTTCAAGCAACTTCGCTAGTTCCTCTCCCATGGGCCGACGCTTGGGTTCGGAAAATTTGCGGAGCGCCTGTTTGACCGGCTTGAAGCCTTTAATTATATTCAGGTTGTGGTCGTCTAGACTTCGTGGGATGCTAGGCATGTCTGAAGGGTGCCAGGTGAAAGTGCCAGTAGTCGACTAGAGGGAGGGTAAATAGGCGATTTTTATGAAAGTCTTCTAAACAAGCACAGTCTTCGAAGACATATGGTTAAAACAACAACTAAACAGAACACAGTGGAAGATAAACTACACTAGCCATGCAATAGAGTCAGAGTACAATCTAGGGAATGCACGGAGACAAGTAGCAGCTAGGTAGACAGATCAGAATTGGAAGACAATATGAAGCCAATTATGCAATCAAGGGTGAATGTCTTCACACTGTGAATTCAATGAGAGCAGGCAGGTAATGACTTCACTAAGCTAAACTGTAAGTAAAGGGTGAAGTGATAGAACCAGTTGTTTGACGAAGACAAGGATTTGGTAGACCAGTTCCAGCTGTTGTGGCAACTGTACGTCTGGTTAGGGAGACTGAGATTGAACTCAGAATGCCACGTCTTCACCTTATTCCCTTTGAACTAATGTTACTTAGTTCTCGCCCAATCACTCACGTATATCTTCAAGGTAGACTTTCAAACCTTCACAGACTTTGTTCACCGGCGATCCACAATGACTTTTGGATCCTCAAAACACAACGCCTAACTGACTGAAAGATCACAATCTTCAAGTGTAATAAGTCTTTAGATCACGCGGAACAGAAATACTTCAGTGATGCCAAACACTCTTTGGACTCCGGGTGTTTTGGGTTTTGTCCTATCATTCGGACTTCTCTCGATGTCGTATTCGCATTTCCAGAGAACTACTGACCCAAGGAACTACCGTAATGTGGTAACTGGTATGAAAGGCACAATGTGAAAAAGTAATTCCTCGGATCTGTAGTTCTCGGAAGATGTGAATACTACATCGAAAAAAGCCGGAATCAAAGATTCGCCAGGATGGATGGCCAATGAAGGGCACAACCCGTGTTTCTTGTACTGCCTCCGTCTAGGTGAATAAGTCATTCGCGTAGTTCTAGGTCCTTGATTTGAGCAATTAAATATGTGTTATATGTCATGAAAAATATATCACTAGATTTCTACACGAATGTAGTTTCTAAATATATATTTTTTATCACATGTAATACATATTTAGATAGTTAAATCGTCGACCTAGAACTACGCGAATGACTTATTCACCGAGACGGAGATAGTAGCGAATATGTTTCAGGGTTGAAGTGTCTCCTCTCCCCTATTTCAAGATCCGTGGAGCGCATCTCCCGGCAACGAGCACGTTCACTTGGAGGGACAAAATTTCTGACGTCTGCGACATAACATTCCCCTAATTTAATATGCGTAGACAGGTGGCCATCGTAAATAAGGAAATTAATTCATTAGTACGATTACACTTTTTTGGAGAGGGATTAATGGAATGAAAAGAAACCAGATTTACTATAATCAATTCCATCAATTCACGCTACTTTGTATTTTTCCTTTTATTGATTTGCCGGAAATTGCAGCTTCCATCTAAAAGGCACCCGTCATCACAGGATCGTCCGATGCATCTCACACCCCTCCCAGCCAGTAATCGAGGCCAGTTAAACAACGATGCAGCCCCTCGCCGGGATACTCGCCGCGGTCCTCACCTCCGCCGCTGCCATGGCAGCTGGCGCCTCCCCTGTTGCCATCAACGGGACATGCTCCTTGGTTACTGCCGACGCCTACCCGGGCTACGACTACTGCGTGAACGTACTCTCCTCCGGGCCGTCCGCCGCCAGTGACGGGCGTGGTCTCGCCGTCCTTGCCGCCAACGCCACGGCGCGCAACGTCACGCGCACGATCGGGCTCATCGACAACCTGCTCGACAGCCTCACCGAATGCTCGGAGCTGTACGGGCGCCAGATGGCCGACAAGGTGGCCGGCGCCCTCGGAGACCTCACGGCCGGACGCGACCCAGCTGAGGCTGTGAGCAAGTTGATTGACGCCTACGGTCTGGGCCCTCTCAACTGCTTCATCGTCCTCACCGAGCGGTGGGGCTTCGCTAGGGAACCTCTGGCGCAGGAGAACTCGGACAACATGGCCTTGGCCCTTTTCGCCAGGGAAATTGCGACGCTGATCGCCAAGTCCTCTAGATCATCAAACGGCGGTGATCAGCATCTCGCCGGAGCCCGAGTCATCAACGCGACATGCTCCACTTTATTATACGACAAATACCCTGGCTACGACTACTGCTTCGGTGTCCTCTCCTCCGACCCGGTGGCGGCCGCCGCTGCCAGGGACACGCGCGACCTCGCCATCGTCGCCACCAACGCCACCGCGCGCAGCATCACGTCCACGGTCAAGCTCATCCAAGGCCTGCTCTCCGACCTTGCTGAGTGCAAGCTTTCCTACGGTGACCGTATGGGCAAGACAGTGGACAGCGCTCTCGGCGACCTCATCGCCGGACGCAGCCTCGTCGGAGCGGCCAACAAGCTGGCTGATGCCTCGCGTGATGCTATCGAATGCGACGTGGTGATGTCTAGGAGGAGGGGCGCTACTAAGAATGTCCTGTACCAGCAGAACACGGAGAATTTCGTCTCCGCACACTTTGCCAGCAACGTGGCCATGTACTCTGGCCATTGATCGGTCAAGCACTCAAGCTACATGCTTTCGATTATATCTATTAGTAATAATAATAATAATAATAATAATAATAATAATAATAATAATAATAATAATAATAATAATAAAGCTAGCTAGATTGTATTTGCAAAACAAGATGGTTTGGTATCCCCTCAAAAAAAAACACGATGGTTGGTTTTTCATTTATTTTTCACGAGAGAAGATGGTTGATTATATTTAGTACTATATGCTACTAGGGAAAAGCTTATTGGTAGAGGCGTAGCAGTAGCGTGTGTCAGAGAAGCTCGCTACAGCTAATTACCAGTAGCAAGGGCCAGTTAACAGCGCTACTGTTGCATATTTACCAGTAGTGTGTGCCAGTGAAAAGGCGTCGCTGGTAAGTGGTCCCTGCAGTACCCACCAGTGTCGGTGGGCCACTGTTACAACTGTTCTTACACTGTGCCACATGGAGGGCCTCACTTAGCAGCAAGGCGTCTCTTTGTCCCTCGCTACTGCTACAACACTTACCAGTAGCGGCATCTTGGACCTGCGTTGCTGCTAAGGTACAACAGCCACCTTCTTCCCTTATCCCCCTCTCCCCCTCCCCACTCCCCCTTCCACTCTCCCTCACTTTCTCACTCACTATCTTCTCCTCCATTACTACTACCTAGCTTTCTTCTCTCTTCCTTCTCCTACCTCTCTTCTCTCTACTTTAATGCCCCCCCCCCCCCCGCCCGGGGCCGGTCCTCAGATTTTAGGGGCCCGAGGCGAAAATAAAACATGGGGCCCCTTGAATTTTTCTTCTAGCAACCACTGATGCAAAGTCATTTATGACAGTAATGGATCCATACTTATGTTGCTTCTGCAAAGGTGAACGTTACGACAACAAGGTTGTGCTGGTCACAGTCGCAAGGAGACACGAGGATGATTTTACGAAAGCATCAAGTGTCATATCAGATGGCATCCGGGACCCTCAGACAACGCTAGGAGGCACTTTCGACGGCGATGGATTTTCTCGTTCGTAAGGCAAGAATCATTAGCGTGGCATCTAGGTCATTAGTACACTCCATGATGGTTCATTGTGATTTTGTGGGCAGACCGAAGAGATTATTAAGCCAGACATTCGCATATATTGCCTTTGTATACGAGAGAAGATCTCCAAATAAAGAGGCGCACATGGTTGTGCGCTCTTCACTGGGAGATGAGGTTGATCGCCATATGTGAGCTCTTCACTGGGAGATGAGGTTGATCGCCGTGTGTGGCTAACAAGACCTAATGCCCATTGTATCCCAAAATCTCTTTACTTGAACAAAGCGGATATGATTCTCAATATACTAAAATTATGATAGTCTCATCCAACAATTAGAACTAAAGATTATATAATATAAAAACAAAAACATTAATATGCGGTCAATTTTAAGTAAGTACTAGATCTTATGATTTTACCATCCACTAGATGACCTGGTTGCGCCAATGGCGCAAAGAGCCAGTTAGAAGCAATGTTAGTAGTGAGTAAGTAAGAGATGTAGATGGAAAGATAATACAATGTGGATTGTATTGCAGATAGTAGAATGACTTAAATTGGTTTACAAATAGTAGAATGACTTAGAACAGTTTACAAAAATACACTTATATATAGGCCACCTTGCAACTAATTTAGGCATCTTCTTAGTCTGATCGTGGTCTTCAGAGGGTATGTACGAAAAAGCAGAGTGTCATCGTTGGATAATGCTTGCATGGTAGACTTCCACAGGTACTTGAAGGCCTATAAAAGGTGTTGGTTCCACTGTCATACCATTTGGAGTAGCCCATATAGTTATTATCTCTGGAATATCTTTGCTTTCATTGGTTCATATGTCACACTTGTAGAACCAAATATCAGGGAAATCACCAACGTGATAGTTTTTGTTCTCTAGCATGAAACAATGACTCAGGACGTCATCTATTATAGGTGGGCTGTTGGTAGCCCTGTAATCCTTATCTCATCTCTCCGAGAGAGAATAGGAGATATTGCACCAATATACATGATGAGAGGACAGCAAGCACCTGCGGTAGACAGAATAAATGGCTTAGGAGGGGGAAACAGAAATGAAAAGAGTGTAATAATCATACAACATAGAGGATAGGTTAAATATGCCTGCAATCACCATGAATAGACTTAGAAACAACTATGTATCCATTACTTGAATGGAACGCAGGTGAATGCAACTCCAATAAGAGAAGAATAGGTAGTGAGCACACAAGTTTGCACTTTACACAGGTAAGTAATTGGATCAGGTCATCAGGTTTGCCAATGAGGTTAGAACAAAAGTTTGGTATCAAAAATAACTTAACACAATTGCAAAGGAAAGGTTTTGTAAGAAACGTACTCTGTAAGTAATTGCTTCTGGTCAACATAGATGCAAAGCAAAGGTGTGAAAACATCTGTTTATCTTGGTTTTTAGGCCTATTAGCAAACATCTTGGTTTTAAGGCCTATTATCAAACAACCTGTGAGTATCACAAAAACAGGGAAGTAGGTAAAATCTGGGAGCTTTTCAACTAAGTTTGACAACACATATTTTATTTCCGGTGAAAAATACATCCTCTGGTTTTTAGGAAGATCCAACTTACAAATAACACCGAGCATACGTTCATAGGAAATACATAATGACCACCGGCAATGGCGCGGAACGTAGAACAGAATAGATGGTTTAATACACCTATCACAGATCCTTGCACCTAGAGCAGAGAAACAGCTTCAAGTAAAGAAAAGCGGGAACGATTGTTAAGGAGGTATTTCTATCGAGGATGTCAGCTGCAGTCTCCCAAAGCATAGGAACAATATAAATTAGGGGTTCACTAAGTGTATTATGTTAACAATTTGGTGTCACATGCATAGCCTAAGTATATACGCACAGGCATGTTCCTTAGTATATAGCTAATAACAAAGAGGAGTTGTCAATCAATTAAACCAAAGTTAATAGTGCAGCATGTTGTCTGTAAAGTCAAGTGACATTGAAGTTTTTTTTCTGGGATAAAAGATGGTGTAATCTTCTCCATGGTCTTTAGTTTTTATCTGTCGGCCTATGTATATGACGTTTTGGATGACCTGCAGTTCAATTCATAGTTTGGTAAAGCCTTGTACTAAAGATCAGAAAACAAATTGGTGGTTAGCATGTACTTCTCCAATAAACCTGGATCACCTCCTAACATAAGAAAATCTTTTGATCTAAGTGCTTTAAAAATAGTTGAAGTGTGTTTCTTCTAAGCCGGTCAGCAAATTTAACCCTCACAAAAGAGCTAATGTAGCAGAGATAAAAACTAATGAACTAAAGACAACCTCAATTAGGACCTATGAACCTCTCACATGTCATGGAGGAAAACTATCATATACAGATCATTGCCAACGTTCATCTTGAATGTAAGTAGGACATCCGTACCAACCCCAAGTCCTATTTTCAGGAGAAATGTCTTGCATCCATGCTTGAACAAGATGCAGACGTCATGTGATTGTTCGTCATACTCAGAAGCTCTTCTTGCCAAACTGTAGTCCCACCAGTCTGTGCTTGGATATTCGAATGACCAGCTACTTCCTTTCCTATTTTCTGGGTGACCATAGATCACACACAAAAAAGAGTGAGTGTTATGATCCCAATTACGAAAATGGCACAAGAGCAAAAGAGAACAACCGAGGAAAATAAATGCATCCTATAGGGCGAAATAGACCGAAAAAGTGTGTGCAACAAAATGCATGTAACTCTACCTAAGGTGACCAGATCACACATATTTAAATATGTGAAATTGAAGTAGGCACGGGAATGAGTGAGATACATGAAATACATACCCACTTGCCACTACATTAGTTTGGGTGTTACCTAATAATTGTGTTATTATTTTTTATATTTGGACAGGATAATTTATCAAAATGGCCAGAATTGTGCTGCTTAACATGTTGGTTATTAATTTCGCAATGTCCTGAGCCGAGTAGTGGGTGGGCACGGATTAACAGAAAACCAAAAGGTTTACTTAGCGTAATCTAGGAAAGGTCACAAATCATGGTAAACTCATACTTCCACAATCTAATCATGTTCTCACATAGAAATCACGACATGCATGGGTTTCAAATCTAACCTGGGTGAACTTTCTTGTGTCATGCACTGAAAATAGCCTATTCCTTTGCTGAATATAGCCAGGAGGGCTATTTGCTCAACTTTTTATTCGATGACTGCTTGTTGAATCAACCAAAAGAAGAGGACTATATAGAGCAGATACCAAGGCTCTTAGGCCTAGATACCAGCAGTCAGCTTGGTCCTTGTCTTTGCAGATCTGGGAAGACATGATTGTAAATAGATGTTAGAAAAGGCAGTTATACGAGGAACAAAGAGATTCTAAACTCAAGAATTCTAGACTTAGTAGGAAATACCAAGTCCAGTGAGCATTCACCATTCGTGTATATGACTGACAAGGAGTGATGTTCCTTTTCTGGCCAATGCAAGTGCAAAAGGTTTGCCTGCAAATACAGATATCCTAAGAATATGTATGTCTTCGTATACTTAAATCATAACAATAAGTGTTTGGGGAAGAAAACCACATACCGTTTTCTGTTCGAGAACCACACTCGACACATAACTCAAGCTCAGACTTTTTCCCCTCTCTTTGGAGTACCATATTACCAGGTTTTCATCCTGCAAACCGGAAAAAAGTTATGGGCTATTGTGATATGCCTTTTATTTTTTCTATACCTGAACCGTTTACAGTTAAAAGTTTCAGTACAACTATAAAATGCATTCTTGGTATGAAAACAGAGAATGCATGACCAATACTGAAAGCTACATTTGGATTTATCTATTCATAGCGCGGTTATAAATATGTTATGTACTGTAAGATATTTACATGTGGTTTGTTTGTCAGTAGTAATAAGGCGTGAAGGAGCATTGTAAGAAGACATGGACCATATGGACTGATGGAGACAAGTGGATAAATCAGAAGAAGTTACTAAATGGTGTTGATCATTGCTTTGGTAGGATGATATGGTGAAGAACTTGAAATCAAAAGCAACTTCTTGATTGTCGGTAATTTACCTTGGTATATGAGTTTCACATGGACTTATTTCTGTATCGGTTTGATAGTTTACTTTCAATTATTAATAGCAAAGCACCTAGATAATTTTAAAATATATTAACATGGGGGATACAAAACCATTTAGTAATATCCACTTGGACTATCAAACTACAAGATCGAATCAATGAAACATAATAACAATTGCAAAAACCAATTTACACCTTTTAGGTACTAATTAACCCTGGGGCATGTTGATGTAGCTCTGCTATGGCTTTAATGAAATCTCCCATTCTTTGCAGATGAGATATTATGTGTACATAATTAACATGCTCTAACTGAAGCCTTCTTCTGAATATATTAAGTTCAGAAGCATAGCAGGATATCATCTGTAGGTCTCTGTTTCTGCCGATAATCCATTTGGATGGCAAAATGTATAGGCAAAAACGCATCAAGATTGACAGTCTAAAGAAAGACTTTTGTGGCCTTAAGTAAAACTAAGCATCTGTTTTACTACAACCATGCACACACGTACGTGAAAAAAGATACTTACGAAAATAAATAACCCACCTGCAACATGAGCATTAGAGCATAGTAACCAAGAATCATAGAAAACTGAAGAGCAACAAATGGGAAAAGGAATAACAAAATCGCACCAAATCACTATACCACGAAGCAGGTTTGGCTTGCTCCTTACCACTCTCGCTGGCCTCCTCCCTATCCCCTACAGGTCCACCCAACCACGACGGGCCATTGTCCCCGCTGCTTCTTGAACACGCCGATGACCCCATCTCAGATTTGGCCTTGCTGCTCCTTACTCTCACTATGGTCCTTCCCTACTCTTAAATCTAAGTCGTGAAGACATCGCCCTGGTCCTGATCTGTAACAAGGCGTGTGCACTACCATTTAGAAGAATTTTAAACTGTTTACGAGTAAAGATGATTGTTGTAACTTGGAACGACATGTTCTAGTAATAATCCTAGATATACTAAGAGAGGGTTAGTTCAGCAAAATCAACACGATTACACAACAAACTATCAAACATTGCACTATATCTCAACAACAATTCAACAAGGGTTGACTAATTCATCACACTCCGGAACTCGTTAGTGGTTTGCATTGCATTACAATGTTATTGCATCAAACATATCGGAGGGTATTCTCAAGTGGCGCAAGACAAAGGCACGAAGTCCGCATCCTAATTTTCCCACCAAAATTCCTTGAGGCCGCAGATCACCATGTAGTATTAAACTGAGCATGAACCAAACTGTACAAACTGAGCACCAACCAAACCAATCCAAACCATAAGGGATGAAGAGAGCGAGATAGGGGAGAGAAGTTACCTCGACGTCGTACTAGATGGCGATGCCTGAAGGAAATATGCCCTAGAGGCAATAATAAAGTTATTATTTATTTCCTTATTTCATGATAAATGTTTATTATTCATGCTAGAATTGTCTTAGCCGGAAACATAATACATGTGTGAATACATAGACAAACATAGTGTCACTAGTATGCCTCTACTTGACTAGCTCGTTTATCAAAGATGGTTATGTTTCCTAGCCATGGAGAAAAAAGTTGTCATTTGATTAACGGGATCACATCATTAGGAGAATGATGTGATTGACTTGACCCATTCCGTTAGCTTAGCACTTGATCGTTTAGTATGTTGCTATTGCTTTCTTCATGACTTATACATGTTCCTGTAACTATGAGATTATGCAACTCCCGTTTACTGGAGGAGCACTTTGGGTGCTACCAAACGTCACAACGTAACTGGGTGATTATAAAGGAGTACTACAGGTGTCTCCAAAGGTACATGTTGGGTTGGCATATTTCGAGATTAGGTTTTGTCACTCCAATTGTCGGAGAGGTATCTCTGGGCCCTCTCGGTAATGCACATCACAATAAGCCTTGCAAGCAATATAGCTAATGAGTTAGTTACGGAATGATGCATTACATAACGAGTAAAGAGACTTGCTGGTAACGAGATTGAACTAGGTATTGAATACCGACGATCGAATCTCGGGCAAGTAACATACCGATGACAAAGGGAACAACGTATGTTGTTATGCGGTTTGACCGATAAAGATCTTCATAGAATATGTAGGAGCCAATATGAGCATCCAGGTTCCGCTATTGGTTATTGACCGAGAATAGTTCTAGGTCATGTCTACATAGTTCTCGAACCCGTAGGGTCCGCACGCTTAACGTTACAATGACAGTTATATTATGAGTTTATGAGTTTTGATGTACTGAAGGAGTTCAGAGTCCCGGATGAGATCGGGGACATGACGAGCAGTCTCAAAATGGTCGAGATGTAAAGATCGATATATTGGACGACTATATTTGGAGTTCGGAAAGGTTTCGAGTGATTCGGGTATTTTTCGGAGTACCGGAGAGTTACGGGAATTCGCGGGGGAGTATATGGGCCTTATTGGGCTTTAGGGGAAAGAGAGAGGAGAGGTTGGGCGCCCCCCCAAGGCCTAGTCCGAATTGGACTAGGGGGAGGGCTTGCGCCCCCTCCTTCCTTCTCTTCTCTTCCCCCTTTCCTTGACTCCTACTCTTACTACTTGGAAGGGGGGAATCCTACTCCCGGTGGGAGTAGGACTCCTCCTTGGTGCGCCTCCTCCTAGGCCGGCCACCACCTCCCTTGCTCCTTTATATACGGGGGCAGGGGGCACCCCAGGACACACAAGTTGATCTACGTGATCGTTCCTTAGCCGTGTGCGGTGCCCCCCTCCACCATATTCCACCTAGGTCATATCATCGCGGAGTTTAGGCGAAGCCCTGCGCCGGTAGAACATCATCATCATCACCATGCCGTCGTGCTGACGGAACTCATCCCCGACACTTTGTTGGATCAGAGTCCAGGGATCATCATCGAGCTGAACGTGTGCTGAACTCGTAGGTGCCGTACGTTCGGTACTTGGATCGGTCGGATCGTGAAGACGTACGACTACATCAACCACGTTGTCATAACGCTTCCGCTTATAGTCTACGAGGGTACGTAGACAATACTCTCCCCTCTCGTTGCTATGCATCACCATGATCTTGCGTGTGCGTAGGAAATTTTTTGAATTTACTACGTTCCCCAACAGTGGCATCCGAGCCTGGTTTTATGCGTAGATGTCATATGCACGAGTAGAACACAAGTGAGTTGTGGGCGATACAAGTCATACTGGTTACCAGCATGTCATACTTTGGCTCAGCGGTATTGTGAGATGAAGCGGCCCGGACCGACATTACGCGTACGCTTACGCGAGACTGGTTTCACCGTTACGAGCACTCGTGTTTAAAGGTGACTGGCGGGTGTCTGTCTCTCTCACTTTAGCTGAATCGAGTGTGGCTACGCCCGGTCCCTGCGAAGGTTAAAATAGCACTAACTTGATGAACTATCGTTGTGGTTTTGATGCGTAGGTAAGAACGGCTCTTGCTCAGCCCGTAGCAGCCACGTAAAATTTGCAACAACAAAGTAGAGGACGTCTAACTTGTTTTTGCGAGGCATGTTGTGATGTGATATGGTAAAGATGTGATGCTATATTTTATTGTATGAGATGATCATGTTTTGTAACCGAAGTTATCGGCAACTGGCAGGAGTCATATGGTTGTCGCTTTATTGTATGAAATGCAAACGCCCTGTAATTGCTTTACTTTATCATTAAGCGGTAGCGATAGTCGTAGAAGCAATAGATGGCATAACGACAACGATGCTACGATGGAGATCAAGGTGTTGCGCCGGTGACGATGGTGATCATGACTGTGCTTCGAAGATGGAGATCACAAGCACAAGATGATGATGGCCATATCATATCACTTATATTGATTGCATGTGATGTTTATCCTTTATGCATCTTATCTTGCTTTGATTGACGGTAGCATTTTAAGATGATCTCTCACTAAATTATCAAGAAGTGTTCTCCCGAGTATGCACCGCTATGAAAGTTCTTCGTACTGAGACACCACGTGATGATCGGGTGTGATAGGCTCTACGTTCAAATACAACGGGTGCAAAACAGTTGCACACGTGGAATACTCAGGTTAAACTTGACGAGCCTAGCATATAACAGATATGGCCTCGGAACACGGAGATCGAAAGGTCGAGCGTGAATCATATAGTAGATATGATCAACATATTGATGTTCACCGTTGAAACTACTCCATCTCACGTGACGATCGGACATGGTGTAGTTGATATGGATCACGTAATCACTTAGAGGATTAGAGGGATGTCTATCTAAGTGGGAGTTCTTAAGTAATATGATTAATTGAACTTAAATTTATCATGAACTTAGTCCTGGTAGTATTTTGCAAATTATGTTATAGATCAATAGCTCGCGTTGTTGCTTTCATATGTTTATTTTGATATGTTCCTAAAGAAAACTGTGTAGAAAGATGTTAGTAGCAATGATGCGGATTGGATCCGTGATCTGAGGTTTATCCTCATTGCTGCACAGAAGAATTATGTCCTTGATGCACCGCTAGGTGACAAACTTATTGCAGGAGCAGATGCAAACATTATGAACGTTTGGCTAGCTCAATATGATGAATACTTGATAGTTTAGTGCACCATGCTTAACGGCTTAGAATCAGGACTTCAAAGATGTTTTGAACGTCATGGACCATATGAGATGTTCCAGGAATTGAAGTTAATATTTCAAGCAAATACCCGAGCTGAGAGATATGAAGTCTCCAACAAGTTCTATAGCTAAAAGATGGAGGAGAATCGCTCAACTAGTGAGCATGTGCTCGATTGTGCAGGTACTTCAATCGCTTGAATCAAGTGGGAGTTAATCTTCCAGATAAGATAGTGATTGACATAATTCTCTAGTCACCATCACTAAGTTACTAGAACTTCGTGATGAACTATAGTATGCAAGGGATGACGAAAACGATTCCCGAGCTCTTCGTGATGTTGAAATCGACGAAGGTAGAAATCAGAAAGAGCATCAAGTGTTGATGATTGACAAGACCACTAGTTTCAAGAAAAGGGCAAAGGAAAAGAAAGGGAAACTTCAAGTAGAATGGCAAACAAGTTGTCACTCCCGTGAAGAAGACCAAAGCTGGACCAAAGCCTGAAACTGAGTGCTTACACTGCAAAGGAAATGGTCACTGGAAGCGGAAATGCCCTAAATATTTGGTGGATAAGAAGGATGGCAAAGTGAACAAAGGTATATTTGATATACATGTGTTTGATGTGTGCCTTACTAGTGTTTATAGTAGCCCCTGAGTATTTGATACTTGTTCGGTTGCTAAGATTAGTAACTCGAAATAGGAGTTACATAATAAACAGAGACTAGTTGAGGGGAAGTGACGATGAGTGTTGGAAATAGTTCCAAGATTGATATGATCATCATCACACACTCCCTATATTTTCGAGATTAGTGTTAAACCTAAATAAATGTTATTTAGCGTTTGCGTTGAGCATGAATATGATTTGATCATGTTTATTGCGATACGGTTATTCATTTGAAGTTAAAGAATAATTGTTATTATGTTTACATGAATAAGACCTTCGATGGTTATACACCCAATGAAAATAGTTTGTTGGATCTCGATCGTTGTGATACACATATTCATAATATTGATGCCAAAAGATGCAAACTTAATAATGATAGTGCACCTTATTTGTGGCACTGCCGTTTGGGTCATATCGGTGTAAAGCGCATGAAGAAACTCCATAAAGATGGATTTTCGGAATCACTTGGTTATGAATCATTTGATGCTTAAGAACCGTGCCTTTTGGGCAAGATGACTAAAACTCCATTCTCGGAACAATGGAACAAGCTCTTGACTTATTGGAAATAATACATACCGATGTATGCGATCCAATGAGTGTTGATGCTCGTGGCAAGTATCATTATTTTCTGACCTTCACAAGATGATTTGAGCAGATATGGGTATATCTACTTGATGAAACATAAGTCTGAAATAGTTGAAAGGTTCAAAGAATTTCAAAGTGAAGTGGAAAAATCATCGTAACAAGAAAATAAAGTTTTTGCGATCTGATCGCAGAGACGAATATTTGAGTTACGAGTTTGGTCTTCAATTAAAACAATGTGGAATAGTTTCACAGCTCACGCCACCTGGAACACCACAACGTTATGGTGTGTCCGAACGTCGTAACCGCACTTTATTGGATATGGTGCGATCTATGATGTCTCCTACTGATTTACCATTATCGTTTTGGGGTTATGCATTAGAGACAGCTGCATTCACGTTAAAAGGGCACCATCTAAATCCATTGAGACGACACCATATGAACTGTGGTTTAGCAAGAAACCCAAGTTGTCATTTCTTAAAATTTGGGGCTACGATGCTTATGTGAAAAAGTTTCATCCTGATAAGCTCAAAACCCAAATAGGAGAAGTGCGTCTTAATAGAATACCCGAAGGAAATTGTTGGGTACACCTTCTATCATAGATCCGAAGGCAAGTTATACGTTGCTAAAAATGGATCCTTTCTAGAGAAGGAGTTTCTCTCGAAAGAATTAAGTAGGAGGAAAGTAGAACTAGATGAGGTAACTGTACCTTCTCCCGAATTGGAAAATAGTTCATCACTGAAATCAGTTCTAGTGATTCCTACACCAATTAGTGAGGAAGCTAATGATGATGATCATGAAACTTCAGATCAAGTTACTACAGAACCTCGTAGGTCTTCCAGAGTACGGTCCGCACCAGTGTGGTACGGTAATCCTGTTCTGAAAGTCATGTTAATAGACCATGATAAACCTACGAACTATGAGGAAGCGATGATGAGCCCAGATTCCGCAAAATGGCTGGAGGCCATGAAATCTGAGATAGGATCCATGTATGAGAACAAAGTGTGGACTTTGGTGGACTTGCCCGATGATCAGCAAACCATAAGAAATAAACGGATCTTCAAGAGGAAGACGAACATTGATAGTAGTGTTACTATCTACAAAGCTCGAATTGTCGCAAAAAGGTTTTTGACAAGTCCAAGGTGTTGACTACAATGAGATTTTCTCAACTGTAGTGATACTTAAGTCTGTCCGAATCATGTTAGCAATTACCACATTTTATGAAATCTGGCAAATGGATGTCAAAACTGCATTCCTTAATGGTTTTCTTAAAGAAGAGTTGTATATGATGCAACCAGAAGGTTTTGTCAATCCTAAAGGTACTAACAAAATGTGCAATCTCCAGCGATCCATCTACGGACTGGTGCAAGCATCTCAGAGTTGGAATATACGCTTTGATAAGTTGATCAAAGCATATAGTTTTGTACAGACTTACGGTGAAGCCTGTATTTACAAGAAAGTGAGTGGGAGCACTACAACATTTCTGATAAGTATATGTGAATGACATATTGTTGATCGGAAATAATATAGAATTATTCTGCAAAGTATAAAGGAGTGTTTGAAAGGAGTTCTTTAAAAGAAAGACCTCAGTAAAGCTACTTACATATTGAGCATCAAGATCTATTGAGATAGATCAAGACGCTTGATAAGATTTTCAATGAGTACATACCTTGATAAATTTTTGAAATAGTTCAAAATGGAACAGTCAAAGAAGGAGTTCTTGCCTATGATGCAAAGGTGTGAAGTTGAGTAAGACTCAAGACCCGACCATGGCAGAAAATACAAAGAGAATGAAAAGTCATTCCCTATGCCTCAGTCATAGGTTATATAAAGTATGCTATGTTGTAAACCAGACCTATTGTATACCTTGCTCTGAGTTTGACAAAGGAATACAATTATGATCTAAGAGTAGATCACTGGACAGCGGTCAAGAATATCCTTAGTGAGGACTAAGGACATGTTTCTCGATTATGGAGGTGATAAAAGAGCATGTCGTAAAAAGTTACAACGATGCAAGCTTTTACACCAATCCAGATGACTCTAAGTCTCAATCTGGATACATATTGAAAGTGGGAGCAATTAGCTAGAGTAGCTTCGTGTAGAGCATTGTGGACATAGAATATTTGCAAAATACATACGGCTCTGAATGTGACAGACCCGTTGACTAAGCTTCTCTCACGAGCAAAACATGATCACACCTTAGTACTCTTTGGGTGTTAATCACATAACAATGTGAACTAGATTATTGACTCTAGTAAACCCTTTGGGTGTTGGTCACATGACGATGTGAACTATAGGTGTTAATCATATACAAATATCAATATTGGTGTTAAATCACATGGCGATGTGAACTAGATTATTGACTCTAGTGCAAGTGGGAGACTGAAGGAAATATGCCCTAGAGGCAATAATAAAGTTATTATTTATTTCCTTATTTCATGATAAATGTTTATTATTCATGCTAGAATTGTATTAACCGGAAACATAATACATGTGTGAATACATAGACAAACATAGTGTCACTAGTATGCCTCTACTTGACTAGCTCGTTTATCAAAGATGGTTATGTTTCCTAGCCATGGACAAAAGAGTTGTCATTTGATTAACGGGATCACATCATTAGGAGAATGATGTGATTGACTTGACCCATTCCGTTAGCTTAGCACTTGATCGTTTAGTATGTTGCTATTGCTTTCTTCATGACTTATACATGTTCCTGTAACTATGAGATTATGCAGCTCCCGTTTACTGGAGGAACACTTTGGGTGCTACCAAACGTCACAACGTAACTGGGTGATTATAAAGGAGTACTACAGGTGTCTCCAAAGGTACATGTTGGGTTAGCGTATTTCGAGATTAGGTTTTGTCACTCCGATTGTCGGAGAGGTATCTCCGGGCCCTCTCGGTAATGCACATCACAATAAGCCTTGCAAGCAATATAGCTAATGAGTTAGTTATGGAATGATGCATTACATAACGAGTAAAGAGACTTGCCGGTAACGAGATTGAACTAGGTATTGGATACCGACGATCGAATCTCGGGCAAGTAACATACCGATGACAAAGGGAACAACGTATGTTGTTATGTGGTTTGACCGATAAAGATCTTCATAGAATATGTAGGAGCCAATATGAGCATCCAGGTTCTGATATTGGTTATTGACCAAGAATAGTTCTAGGTCATGTCTACATAGTTCTCGAACCCGTAGGGTCTGCACGCTTAACGTTACGATGACAGTTATATTATGAGTTTATGAGTTTTGATGTACCGAAGGAGTTCAGAGTCCCGGATGAAATCGGGGACATGACGAGGAGCCTCGAAATGGTCGAGACATAAAGATCGATATATTGGACGACTATATTCGGAGTTCGGAAAGGTTCCGAGTGATTCGGTATTTTTTGAGTACCGGAGAATTACGGAATTCGCCGGGAGTATATGGGCCTTATTGGGCTTTAGGGAAAGAGAAAGGAGAGGTTACGCCCCAAGGCCTAGTCCGAATTGGACTAGGGGGAGGGGCTGCGCCCCCTCCTTCCTTCTCTTCTCTTCCCCCTTTCCTTGACTCCTACTCCTACTACTTGGAAGGGGGGGAACTCCTCCTTGGTGCGCCTCCTCCTAGGCCGGCCAACCCCTCCCTTGCACCCTTTATATACGGGGGCAGGGAGGCACCCCAGGACACACAAGTTGATCTACGTGATCGTTCCTTGGCCGTGTGCGGTGCCCCCCTCCATCATATTCCACCTCGGTCATATCGTCGCAGAGTTTAGGCGAAGCCCTGCACCGGTAGAACATCATCATCGTCACCACGCCGTCGTGCTGACGGAACTCATCCCCGACACTTTGCTGGATCGGAGTCCGGGGATCGTCATCGAGCTGAACGTGTGCTGAACTCGGAGGTGTCGTACGTTCGGTACTTGGATCGGTCGGATCGTGAAGACGTACGACTACATCAACCGCGTTGTCATATCGCTTCCGCTTACGGTCTACGACGGTACGTACACAATACTCTCCCCTCTCGTTGCTATGCATCACCATGATCTTGCGTGTGCGTAGGAAATTTTTTGAATTTACTACGTTCCCCAACAATGCCGGCAAGCGTGTCCATCCGGGACACCTCGTGCTGGAGGAAGTCATGGCCGTCCTCGGGCGAGCAAGAGGACGCGGGCGGCGGTGACGAGGACGGGGGCGTCCGCTCCGGCGACAGCAGCAGCGCGCTGCCCACCCGGCTCTGCGGGGCCCTCTGTAGAACTCGTCGGACAGCGGGTGCGAGATCCCCATACCACCTGCCACACAACCAACCAGAAAAAGTAACCCCTTCTCGTTGGCAGCTTCAAATCGCGCAAGGGAGGCAGATCCCGGCGGATGGGAGGTGCTCGTGGGGAGTGCAGAGGTGAGGGGAAGGGAGGCTGCAAGGGTGGGTGGCGGCGGCTAGGGAATCCAGCGCCGCCACCATCGTCGGGAAGCTCGCCTCCGCACCCGGGGCAGACGAGATGCAGGGAGGGAGGGGGGAGAGGCGACTGAGGTGGCAGGAGGAGGAGGTGGTGGGGGCTAGGGTTCGAGGTGGGACGCGGGCTCAGGAGGAAGGACGCGTTGCCCTTCCTTTTTTTTTTCTTTCGCCGCCCTTGTCGAACAGTACATGGATCGGATCGCTCGGGGCTTGGCCTGGGATCGCCCACTATTCACAAGTGACGTGGAGGCTGTGGTCGTGACTACCACCCTAGCAGGGTTTATATGTTCAATGGAGTAGCAATGCGCGCGCACACACATAAGTTATGCAGTGGTGAGAGGGAGAAAGAAGCAAGAATATGGTTGCTTGATGCGGCAGTTTATGACATGGGCCCACCTGTCTGCTGAACAGCAACAACAAGTCAACAGCCACGAATGCTGGATCATGGCAAGAATATTGTCATGATGAGTAAGCAACTAAGCATGTCCAAATTAGCTTTGATCTCCACAGAAACTAGTAACACAAATCAATTTACGATTGCCATCTCTGTGCACTGACCTTCCAACGAACCAAGAAGAAATAAGTAATTGCCACATGCTTTCAGACAAAATAATTGCCATTACCAAACCAACAATATGCTTTCTCCGTCCCAAATCAGTGTCTCAATTTTCTACTAGTACTATTTTTAGTACAAGTTATACTAAAGTTAAGAAATTAAATTTGGGACCGAGGGGGTATTATACTAGTTTCTGAGCATATATGCTTTCAGAGAGACCCAGGAGCAAAAAACATGCACGGCCGCATGCAAGTTGCAAGAGCACATCAGCTTACCACACAGCAGGCATGCATTAGTCAAAGGCAGGCATGTTCCAAGCAGCAGGTGGCTTTCAGTTGGGTCCTAAAGAGACCTGCAAATGGGGCTGCTTTGGAACCACTGCATGATTGCACCTGGAGACCAACATAATCACACCATCCTGCTTTGCAAAAGCAGCCACTTTCATCGTACAAAAATGGTTAAGCATGCAAGATAGAACACGTTGCTCTTATACAGATCCCTGAGAAGAATCTGGGAGAACTTTCCATGAAAGAAGCGGTGACAGATATACATGGGAAACCTTGTATACAATGTGTTTGAGAGAGAAGCCTCTAATAGAAACTACGACCCCCGATTTACTTAATCATACTATAAAAACCCAAAAATACCTTTATCTAGTTTTTTAATGTTTTTTTTAAGTTTTTGTTTATTTTAAAGTGGTGAACTTGGATACTGTGGACGTTTCAATGTTTATGCTAATGTTTTTATATTATTTGAAATGTTTATTTGGCTTTCATTGTGTAAAATTTGAAGTCAAAAAAATGGACTATTTGGGATGCAGCAGGCCGGTTGGGCGCACCGTTGGCCACACGACCGCATACGGACGGATGTGTCCGTTTTCTATCCCAAGCGGACGAAATTCGAACGAGTCGAATGTCTGTTTAGACGAAATTTGGATGAGCCGAAATTTGGACGAAATCTGTTCTGACCCATGATCCACCTCACTCCACAGTCCAGAAGCACCATGGCCCTCACCGTTCATAGGACAACTGGCTGCGGATGAAAGACAAGCAGGAGCAGGCTCATGCACGATGTACTGCTTCGTATTGAGTGGTCAGCTGAGGGCAACTCCAACGCATCATCCTAAGTGGACGTCTATTTTGTCCGGATTTCGTCCGTTTGGCAAAGAAAACGGACAATGAATGCCGGACGGAGGCCGGGCATAGTCATTGCCACTAACGCGTCGTCCCATCCCAAACGGACAACCACGTCCTCGCCCCCCGCACCAAGCCCGCGCTCTTCCTCTGCTGCCACAAGACCACGCCAGATCCACAAGACCTCGCCAAGACGAGCCAGCCAGCGCCCCCCTCCCGGCAGCTGTGCCCGTGACCGCACCGCCGTCGGCCGTCCCCAGCTCTCCCGCTCCACACCACGCCCGCTGCGGCCTCGCCAGCGCGCTGCCCGGTCCCGCCTCACTCAGTGCCAGCGCTCAAGCTTCGCCATGTATGGGCTGCTCCAATACCGACCTAGGCAGAGCCGCCGCGCTGCTGCCTAGGCAGCAAGCAAGCAGCACGATCACCCCGCCGCAGCTCCCGCGCTCGCCCTAGTCATGCAAGGCCATGGATGATTTGTCATTGTGTAGGGCCTTGAATGCTTTCGAAGATTGAAATGCCTACACGACCAACAACAATTGAACATGCAAACATATAGAAGGCTGAAGACTCGTGGTCGTAGCAACAAAAGAACTAGGATGAGGAGAGCATACCATGTCCCCAATGCCGAGGCCGCTCACGGGTCGTGCTTCAACGCTCTCAAGTGCGGCACAATACTTGTTGCATTCTTGTTGGATGAACAACCACCTCTTTTGAATCGAGGTGATGCCACGGTCGCTCGTAAATTGGTAGGGCGCAAACAACTTTCTTTCATGGAATATTTTGTGAACTCTTGTCCAAAAAGCAAGTCCTTTTTGTTTCCCACCGGTCCTCGGATCTTGGCTAATCTCTATTCAAATTTGGCAAATCAACTTGTCCTCTTCTTGGGTGTATGAATCCGTACGAATGCTCTTCTTCCTCTTTTGTGCTTCCGCTCTTTGGGTGAGCTGGTCGACGAACAATGGCTCACCCCCAATATTGATGCCTTCTTCTTCATCACCATCACCTTCGCAATAGATGTCATCATCTTCATGTCACGAATCACCATGATCGTAGTCAGCATGGTCGTGGGCCTCTTCATCGGCAACGTATTGCTCGCGGCCATCCTGACTTTGGGTCTCGTCGGGATCGTAGGCACGGCCATGCCCACCCTCAAAGATTACATTCTGCATGAACTGGCTGTAGAAGGGGTCGTCGACCATTGGCGTTGGGGTTGTCATTTCGTCGAACAGGACGCGGGGCGGCAGCATGGTGCCCGTATATGGAGGCCGTGCTTGCTTTCTTTGCATCTGGACAGACGACCGGCCGCCGCTGCTGGACTCTGGCGTGACGTTGAGGTCAATGACGGCCGAGGGACGCGGGATGGACGGCGCAATCACGCCAATGTCCAGCGACGCCAAAAAACGGGTCTGGCTATCGTGCCTCGGCGGAGGAAATGCAAGCGACAAAGGCGTGGTCCGCGACGGCGGCGAGGGGCAGTGCGGAGGCCTGGCGACCGACGAGCATGTGCTCGCCGGGCCGACGGCCGCTCCAGAGAAAACCGCCGGACGGCAAATCCCAAGCATGAGAAGGGTGTGCGCTTTATTGACGATGTCATCCTTCTCGTCAACCTCGGCCTTGCGCTGCGCGGCCTCCACCGCATCGCGCTCGGAGGCGAACTTGGCCGCGGCGGTCTTGCCCTTGCCGCCATCCGGTTTATCCTCTTTGTCGATTCCGTGTCGAAGTTTGCGAGCTCCGCCGGCGTGCATTCCGACCGCGGCTTCCTCGGAGCCTTTGCCGCCTTCTTCTTCACCTTTGCTAGCGCATCGACGGCCTGGCCGCCGGAATTCGGTGGGGCGTCGGCCATGGACGGGGAGGGTGGTGGGCGGGACGTGGGAGGGTTTGGGGGAAATGGCGCGAAATGAGGCGCCGGGGTGGTGCTTTGTGTCACCGACAGGCGGGTCAGGGGAGAACAAGCGTGTGTGTCCCGCATGTGTGCGCGTTGTCCGTTTCACCCCAAAAATGGTCCAAACTTGGATTGAGGATGGGTCGAAAGCGGACATAAAAAGACAAAAGTCTGTTTGCGTCCGCGCTGGGCCATCTGATTTGTCTGTTTTACACCAAACATACGCACTCGTATAAAATGGGATCGCGCCCTGGGGTTGGGCTGATTGTATCTAGTTTGGGTGGTCAGCTGAAGCACCCACGCCAAACGCATCAGGTTCCGTTTCGCCAATGCTGTCGTCCATGGAAGGAACAACGCGTACCAGCTGGGCTGACGACAAGAACGACATGGACGGGTCGAGAAGCATCGCCGTGCCGTCGGTGTTAGAATAAATCCGAGGCCACCGTCGATCATCCGAGGATCAAGCAATCACACGAGGCACAACACCGAGATTTGTTAACGAGGTTCACCGATATGGCTACATCCCCGGGGCTTGACTACGAGCGCTCCTCCCCGTGACACCGTCACAATACCGCACACCGGCCACCCGGGCGCCGGCACATGCCGCCGGCTCCCCCTTGCGCACCTGTGCTATTATGTTGGCATAGGTTACATCGTGTGTCTACCCCCGCTATATAAAAGAGGCATAGGATACAGGTGTCCTACTAGGACACAACTCCATATCCTATCTAAACACAATACAACTACAAGTCCAACTGTAACCTACCTTATACACTATATTCGACATAACTCCAACAAACTCCACCTTGGCGAATATATTCCACCACCCTGGATTTGTCCATGCGTCAAACTTCCATGTACATTGGACTTGAGCTTATCCCATGAGTACCGCTGCTACTCCAAAGACTCCATGCGACTCCACCTGCAACTTGTAGTCCCTTCTTTTCTTGACCACAGTCAACACTCGAGCAAAATTAAGTTCCTTGTTACTCTAGTTTGCGCTCCCAACTTCCAGAGTATCCGTCAACGCCATCACACACCGATCACTGACCTGCGTGAAACTGAACAACTCACATATTGGGTGTCACACATAAGAGTTACCTGAACTCAACATCACCGCTCATTTCTCGACCGCCTGTCTGAAACTTGAAGGAATTTCACCATTGCTTATAGTCACCCTGAGTCAAATTCACAGTTGTCTCACCACATGTATGACCACCAGAGCCCTGGCCCGTCTCCATGTCCCGTGCGTACCACACGCATCGCCGTTATTGCCGCGTCGAGCCTCCGCTGTCCCGGTCGAGTCCCAAGGGTCACGAAACCACACCACTCAACCCCCACTGCAGAGTACCACCGATCATCACCGACCGATGACGAGATCCATGCTTCCATCAGACCACTGGGCTCCAGTCCGAACTACGTGTCACTCGCTTTTCCCGCTGAATAGGCTTCGACTCTCTGTCGACTTACGCCGTAACCCCTCAATCAGCATTGAGTGAAGTCTTCCAGACTCCAACTCCACCTTCAACATGACTCCATGGTAGATGATCAGTCCACCCTTGCGCCCCATCGACTTCAAGCTCCGTGTGTACATCACCTTGAATCAAACCCGCGCCATAGTCTTGTCGAAGCCACACAAGCCCTCGGGGCCTGCGCCACGTGTTTCCACGCCCAGAAGTCGGTCACCATCAGCTTCACGCTCCTATGTCGCCGCCGATCTCACCACCGTCTTCTGTACCAACCGACTCGCGTCGATCCATCAGACTGTCCAGTCCGACCCAGCCGAACTTGTTCGACTGCAACTACACGCTTCAGACTCCTCAAGCCTTCACCGTAACCAACGCCATCCATACACAGAAGTGTACCAGCAAAGAAAACCCAAAGCACAATCCTTCATAGCCTTCCCGTGTGAACACAAAAGAAGATTAACAAAACAAGCCAAGCTCCTAATTGACCACACGTTAGTCTGGCATTGGTTGGGTTTGATCACCGGTTCGCCTGGCCTTGTGCCACGGTCTGATGAGAAGCTAAGTGCTTCGTGCCTTCGGCAGGACTCGGTTGGGCACAACAAGAAAGCAATGAGGGCAAAGTGCTTGTTGGTCATGTGGATGATATGGAAACATAGGAATGACGTGGTGTTTAATGAAGCCTCTCCCTCCCTTTCGACCGTGCGACAGAGAATTAGGGAGGAGGCCACGTTATGGGAGAAGGCTGGCCTGCTCAAAGATGGCAACGGTGGAGTGCAAGATGGAGTAGAGGTAGTATTGTGGGAGGAGGAGACGTAGGGTGTAGCCTGACTTGAGTGTGTGGGTGGTGTCGGAGAATCTGGCATGTAAATAACTCTTGTAATTATGAGTTCGGGAGTCTTTCCCCCTTTTTCTCTAATGAATGATACGCATGCTTGTGCGTATTCGAGAAAAAAAAACAGAGATCCAGTGCATAAAAAGGAAGAAGCAGAGCTGATTCTTTATGTATTTCCTACAACTTTCGGTTGACTGTCAATGATTCCCTCCCAACAAAATTCGAACGAGACCACCGATCCCCCTAAAAAAAGCTTTGTGCATCCAGCTGACCGAAGCATCTATCTGAAAATCAATCCGTAGACGTCGTCTGTGGCAGACAGCACGTTTTCTGTTGTGTTTCGTGTACATCAACCATACTACATTATTATATTTTAAAATTTTAAGAAGGTAAGTAGTTTTCTCGCTTGCTTCCTGCTTGATACAACCATTTTTCTGCTCGACCACTTTTTTTAGAAAAGGAGGATGACACCCGGCCTCTGTATCTATCCAGTTGATGAAGGGGCGCAGATAGCCTCGGCCTAATACCAAACAGACATCGCAGCCAAGCCTAACATCTAAGACCTGAGACCCCAACCTTGCCACTTGCCAGGTCTGGAGCACACACTGGTCCGGCGTGCTCTCAGAGGCCGCCGCCGCCAACTGCCACCGCTCTATCTTCAGAACTGTACTGATGCATCAACCTTGCTCGGTCCAGCTATCGTCGACGCCATCATGGCGCCAACGGCAGCTCCGCCTTGCGCGCAAACAGGTGAACACGTCGCGGTCGCCACTGATACACCTCAGCGCCATGCTGTCAAGTACCACCAGCCGACAAGCTTGAAGCCCTTGAAGGATCTGTCGTGCGTAGTACATGTCGGTCAGGCATGACTTGACATCTCCACCGAAGCTTCGTGCAAGACGAAGCCGCTCTACCTCCTGCCTCTGACTTCCAGTGCTGCTCCACAAAACAATGCTCCCAAAAGAGAAACGACACCGCAGTGCCGCCATCGTCCGGTCTGAAACACCAGATCCTAGGGTTCCCCCGGAGCAATACGAATGGGTCGACGGTAGTCACATGACGATCTCTTCATCAAGGTAACGACGTGGAAGACCACCTGAGTTTTATTGGTTCATAGAAGTGGATATGATCGGACATGACGAGTGACGGTAGAAAGAGGATGCCTCGTCATGTCTGAAGCAGATCATGTCAGGTTATCTGCTCGATCAGACGCGAGTTTCAGGCCAACCGCCATCTTAAATTTTTCTCTTCATCCATTCATTCATGCCTTGGTTCATGCAGCCAATCAACAGTCAACGCCCAACCACACAGACTCTGTTTACAAATGCTTGCAATCTTATTGCATAATATGTTTTAAAAAAAGAGAATCAATATGTAGTTCACATCATGTGACGTGGTGTGCTTTCTGCGTCAGAGCATCGGAGATTAATTAGACAGCGCTAGGTTCTTTTTCCCTCTCACACAAGCCACGGACGAAGAAAATGATACTCCCTCCATTCCTAAATATAAGTATTTGAAGACATTTCACTATGGACCACAGATGGAATAAAATGAATGAACTACACTCTAAAATGCATTTATATACATTCGTATGTGGTCCATAGTGAAATTTCTACAAAGACTTATATTTAGAAACGGAGGGAGTAGTACACAAGAAGAGAAGAAGAAAATGTGAATTTAGTTGTACGCCGCGAATGAAATGTGCAATGGCCCCACTTGTTCTGCCAAACACGGATAGCAAGTCAATAGCCAGAAATTAAGCTTGGATCACAATGAGAATTTGAGAATAGTATTGTGGTGAGTAAGTATGTCCAAACAGAGCTGTAGTTTTCAGATAGCTCCACGAATATACCACTCAGACAGGGGTGGGGGTGGTCCAACTCACTGGATTGATCAGTCCAGAAGCATCACACCGATGCACAAGTACTCCCTCCGTTCCTAAATATAAGTTTTTGTAGAGATTCCCTAGGTGAACTACATACGAAAAAAAATGAATGAATATACTCTTAATATGCATTTATATACATCCGCATGTGGTTCATAGTGGAAACGGAGAGAGTATATTTTAAAGTTGTGTGCACACACGACCGACGATCCTCGCATGCACAAGCCGGTGAAAACGCCTACTCGGATACGATCATGTCAGGTTATCTATGTATGTCAGATTAGTTTTCCACTTGTGAAGTCAAGACAATTCACACATTCGAACGGTGTCACTGAGAAAAACGAAAACTCTGCTAGCGGAAGCAGCTATCTATAACTAAAAGCCAATCTCTACCCCCACGTCATCTATGTTATGCTTTCAGCATCACCGCACTACAAATATACCACAAACACGCCACTGTTTGTGCCATTGTAATGCCACTACATTTTCTTCACCATTTATTACTCCGTCCCTAAATTCTTGTCTTAGACTTGTCTAGATACGGATGTATCTAATACTAAAACGTGACTTGATACATCCGTATTTAGACAAATATAAGACAAGAATTTCGGGACGGAGGGAGTATAAGACTTTATAGGTATTCTCTTGAGAAAAAAAAATCAGGAAGTTTTTTTTTTTTTGAAACGAGGCAAAAGACTTGCCATTTCATTGATTAAGAAGAAGAGAATTGCCCCGTTAATTAACGGAAAACCGGGCTAAAACCGATACAACTCAACCCATAGGACATGGGCACCACCGCCAACTCGCCACCGACATGAAACTCGGGGCTACAAAGAAGAAAGACATCCGCCGAGGAGTCGCAAGCGCCATCGTCATCACGGTTGCCTCGAACGGGCGACTCCGACTTCACCGTAGAGCTCCACCATCGGTCAACTCAAAACAACCGCCCGCGAAGCCACGACGGCACATGCCAACAGATGGCCACACGCGCAAGCAACCGTCGGCTCCGACTTTGACGACGAAGCCGAAAGGAAAAATGCAGACTTGCGCCGGCGTGCTCGAAGGGCACCTTGACACGCCGGAAGAACCGACCACGAAGTCCATGCTGCGACCGAGCTCCTCTCAACGCCATCATCGTTGCCAAACAGCGAAACCAACGCCCGCCAAAGAAGCCACGCAGCGAAGATGCCGCCATCCACCGCCTCGGTCAGAATCGGCTCGAGACGATGCCCCAAGGAGGAGAAAGACGCGAAGACGCCCCATCGCCCGATCCACCGATCCGAGGTTTCTCCGGAGCCAATGCCGTGGAGAGGAGGAGCACAGCTCAAAACGACGCTTTCAAGAAAGGTCACGACACCGCGGCGCCGCCGTCGCGGTTCCGGCGAAGATCGGAACAAGGATTTCTCCCGAGTTGTGCCACCATCAATCGCCACCGACCGCCGCCCACGATCCACCATCCCACCGAGGTCGACCTCGCTCGACCGCGGGATCCCACGATCCACCGTGCCCAGACGCGCACCACCCCGGCCGTAGCCGCCAACCACCACCGCAAAGACCGTCGCGCCACCACCATCAAGCAGAACCACCGCATCGCAAGGAGCAAAGAACGAACGGAGCACGGACGCGCAGATCGGATCGAACCGCTCGAGCGAAGCATCCGAGCAGAGCCAGCACTCCACACGCAAAGACACCTCGCCTTCTGAGGACGCCAAGCCCGCCATGCCCAGCGGCCGCGCCCGCGCCGTCCGCGCTTCACGCGCGCATCCGGTCGCCAAGACACGCGCCGCCGCCGCAAGACGCTGCCCACGCCAGCCGCGCCAGAGCTCGGACGAAGCCGCCGCCAGCAAAGACTCGCCTTCGCCCGCGGCCTTACGCGGAGCTCGCGCGTCGGCCGCCATCCGCCGCCGCCGCGCGCTCCTCGCGAGCGCCAGAAGCAGCGGGGAGAGAGCCCCGCCGCCGCGGATCCAGCGCGCTTTCGCCGCGGAGCCCACCGGCGACGGCGAGGGAGCGAGTGGAAGGAGGCGCGCGGTGGGCGGGCTGAGCGCCGCTTCGTGTCGCCTCAGCAGGAAGCGACGCGAGGGCTGACGATTGTGTCGTGCATAAAAACCCAGGAAGGTTGCTTTCTCGCTTGCTTTCTGCGAGGAATAACCGGTTTCCGACTTGTTTTCCGACCTGAGAGAAGCGGATATGATCGGGCATGACGTGTCGTCCCGTCTTCTGTGCGCATTCGTATCGTGCATGAGGGCATGTACAATGGTGGCATATGGATACATATGCCCCATGACAAAAAATAATTTGAGGCACCTACATTTATTTTTTCTCCCCAATGCAAGCTACCACTAGTGGGCCTCATTAAGAAATAGAAAATAAAGACCTTAGTACACATGCACCTCTACTTTTCACTTCAACCTTTTCAGCTTTTGTCATCGGACCACACTTTTTTTCTTCAAGCACCCGCCTCCTAAAGAGGATCCCGCTTCCCTATCCGAACCTACTTTACGTCATATCCAATCCTACGCAGATGGCGATCACTCGGCGCTATTTGTCGTTGTACATGCCCTGAACAAGCAGGTGAGAAAGAAAATGGGCCCGTGTCGTCATAAACATGCATGCACCGACGCACGCAGCCGACAGCAACATTCTCAGGAGAAAAGAAGGTTATCTGTCCAGACGAGAGTTTCAGACCAGTCCATTTTTCCTTTTCTAAAAACAAAAGTTCCAGGTTGTAGGTCAACGGTCAACGTCCATACCAAAACTCACCAGAGGTTCTATCTTGCAAAGATTCATTCTAAAAAGAAAAGGAAAAAAACTTGCGGATTACTGGTGTACTTTCAGCATTCAGAGCGTTAGAAATCGATGCTGACATCATTAGTTTTCTTCGCCCCCCTCGTGCAAGCCACGGACAAAAACGTTTGCTATCCGGAGTAAAATTTAGATACACAAGAGGAGAAAAAGGACGAATTTGGTTGTTTGGTGCGGCTGTCGTATGGCATGGGCCCACCTGACTGCTGCATGCTGAACAGCGATAGCAACAAGTCAATGGCCACAAATTTAGGTTTGGATCATGCTGAGAATAGTATTGTGATGAGCAAGTGGAGTGTGTCCAAACTAGCTATTACCCCATCCCATAATATAAAAATATTTTTGACTTTAATGTAGGTTTTTTTATAGAAAAGGAGGTTGACTTCTACTCTGATCAGGAGATCATACTGCCACTTTATCGATTATTCTCGGCGACCTTACAAAGTATTACAACAATATCTCGAATCCGCCGTCTTAGAACATATGCCACTACTCCTATCCATATGATGAAGGGTGCTACACGGGCCACATACCCGGTCTACTCACCTAAGCCTATCATCAAAGCCGAAGCCCCACCGAGCCACATACCGGTGCAGGGCATAAACCTGTCCGACGACTCACATGTGTCGTCGCCGCCATCTTTCCTAGGTCCGTCTTGAGCAGATATTGAGGCTTCTACCTTGTCGAGCCACTCACATCGACGCCACCTTGACGCCAGACAACAACCTCCACTCGCGAGTCCATCCTCGCAGACGGACGCCGAGTCTCCATCGCACCACGCCGCCGAGATTCGCCGTCATCAATGTGAAGGATGAAGTACCGCCCACCAATAAGGCACCCGCTGGTCCTCGATCCTGTACGCCTCAAGAATGACGCCTCAAGGAGGAAACGACACCAACGCGTCGCCGTCATCCGAACAACCGATCTAGGGTTTCCCGAAGGTAGCGGATAGAGGTCTAGAGCTTCCACGGCGATGCCTTCAAGAAGGTAATGACACCACAGGTGCCACCAACGCCGGTCTTGGCAACAAGCCGAGCACAAGGTTTTCACCGGATCCGCCAAGAACCTCCATCACGACAGCGCGCACGGTCGCCGCCGATCCGAGCCGCCGCGCATCGAAAGCAAGCCGCGACGGGCGATCGGATCTGTCCGGAGGGCAAACCACGCATGGCGCCGACCCAACCACCGTGCCTCCATGCCGCCACCTCCGATCCGAGGATGATGGTCCGTCGCTGCAGATCCGGCCGCCACCGCCGAACGCAGCCAAGGCCGCCGCCGACGCAGGCCGCCGCCGCAATCGCCACCACCGGCGCCCTAGGACGAGGCCGCGCGCAAGAAGCCCACCACGCCACGGAGGCCGATCGGCCGTGCCGCCTCACGCCATGAGCTCCGCACCGCCCCCATGGCGCGAGAGAGAAAAACCCGCCACCGCCGTCGACCTCCGGCAAGACCGCGGCGTCCTTCGGCGGCGGAGGAGGGTGGGATGGAAGGACGGGGAGCCCCCGGCGGCTAGGGTTGGGATCCCGCCCGAGTCGCCCGAGGCGGGGGCGACCCCGGGGGCGACGCGTGGGGCGTGGGGACTTTAATGTAGTGTCAAGAACGTTCTTATATTATGGGACGGAGGGAGTAGTTTTCAGCTCCAAAAAATGCTACTAATGTGAATCAATCAAATCGATTTATCTGTATCATCTCTGTACACTGACCTTCCAACGGCCATGAAGAAATTACGATAGCTATGATGTCGCTGTAATCATACCGTATCTCTCTCACAAAAAATGGCTGTGATCACGGAACCAAAAAGGTGTTCATATGTCGCCTCCATGGCCCTTTTCACATGTTGGACTTGTATCATCGCGATGCCCATTCAATGGTGCTTTCTTATTTTCAAATTATTTGAAGTTTTAATCAATTTTATTAGATTCTCCGTGAGATATATTTGATACTGTATTATCGATATAACACACGTTTTCTATCGGCTAGACTTTATTAAATGCAGATGAGTTTGACTAAATATGTCATCTGTCTACACCGGCCTTCCAACGACCAAGAAGGAACTGTTAAGTTGATCTCTATCCCGTTCGGACCCAACGCGTCGAACGGCCCCTGACTCGCGCCCTGATCGGGGGCGCCCAACCAAACCATGGTTGGTGGGCCCCTGTGACCCGCGCTATATACAGAGGTGGGGGCCGGGGCACGACTCACGAGGTTGAACGCTGCCACAAACCCCACCGAACACTCCCTACCGATCTAGGGTAAGCACGGTGCTCACAGGAAGCACATCACCGCCGCCATCTCGCTGTCCACATCGCCGCCGTCACCACATCACCATGGCCGGCGCTGGATCGAGCTCATCCGCACCTTGAGAAGCTAGGTTCATCGGATCTACTAGCCTACTCCGATCTAAGGCCTATCAGGAACAGGTGGTATAGCTTTGACGCCATTTTCATTTCACACTATATATCTCACCAAAATAATCTTCTCATTCCAATTACTCCCTCCGTCGGAAAATACTTGTTCAAGAATGGATGTATCTAGATATATTTTAGTTTTAGATACACCCATTTGTATCCATTTCCATGACAAGTATTTTCGGACGGAGGGAGTATTTAACTAGAGTTTTGACTCATTCCAATTATTTGACTACCACCTTTTTCACGCATTGAGCCAGCATGCATATGCATGCATGGATCATGGCGATGAGCAGTTTACTCCACAGCGCTGCAGACTCCACAAGGATCCACATGGATCGTGGTTGCATTGCGTGCGTACATCCACAACAGTACAGAACTATAGATACATAGCCCTCTGCAATTTTCTCTGTACGTATTCAGCGATTGTGACTCCGGCCAGTCGAAAAATCTGCAGCGCTCGAGCCCGGGCACGCCCCTGAGGTCAAATGCGCACCTACGTACGTACGGTGCACCTCGTGTTGCACAGTTGCATGGTGATGCATGCTGGCGTGCTTCCATATTTAACAAAATGTAGTATGGATCATTTCCACAGATATGTTACTGCAGCTATACAATCTAACCGGAACAGTAGCAAATCGACTGGCATGACAATACCAACATATCTGATGTCATATATGGATAACTCGACCGACTTGTTTTCGAACAACTATTATCTTGTACATATTTGTGGTTACATTATACATATGGGTAAAATGGCCTTTTCACGTGTACAAAATGCACTAGAGTGTCATATTGGGAAAAAAATTAAGACTAGAGATCATATAGGGAAGAAAATTTTGTCCAGTGTCAAATAAGGAACACAATTTTAAGAGAGTGTCAAATAAGGAATTCTCTCCACAAGTTATGCAGTGGGGAGAGGGAGAAAGAGGCCAGAATTTGGTTGCTTGATGCGGCATTTATATGACCTGGGCCCACCGGTCGGCTGAACAGCGACAACAAGTCAACAGCCACCAATGCTGGATCACGGCAAGCATGTCCAAATTAGCTTTCAGCTCCACAAATACCACCAACACATCAGATCAATTTATGATTGTCATCTCTGTACACCGACCTCCCAACGAACCAAGAAGAAACAAGCAATTGCCACATGCTTTCAGACAAAATAATTGCCATTACCAAACCAAAATACAGTATATTATAGTTCCTGAGCATATGAGCTTTCAGACTAATCCAGGAACAACATGCACGGCCGCATGCAAGTTGCAACAGCACATCAGCTTACCACACAGCACGGGCGTCCATTAGTCAAAGGCAGGCATGTTCCAAGCAGCAGGTGGCTTTCAGTTAGGTCCTAAAGAGACCTGCAAATGGCGCTGCTTTGGAACCACTGCATGCATGATTGCACCTGGAGACCCAACGTAATCACACCATCCTAATTTGGCTTTGCAAAAGCCACCACTTTCATCATACTCCCTCGGGTCCTTTTTACTCTGCATATTAGGTTTATCCGAAGTCAATCTCATCCAACTTTGATTAAGTTTATATAAAAAATTATAGACATTCACATAACAACACCAATATCATTAGATTCATCTTGAAATATATTTTCATATTATATTTATTAAATATTATAGATGCTAATAATTTCTAATATAAATTTGGTCAAACTTAGCAAAGTTTGACTTTCGGTAAATCCAATGTGCAGAGTAAAAAGGACCGGAGGGAGTACAAAAATAGTCAAGCATGCAAGATGGAACAAGTTACTGTACTAAGGTGTTCATGTGATGGTTTAGACGAAATTCGGCAAATCCACCGCACACGGTCGACTTTAAAACTTTTCTTTGATCACAAGCTTTATCTTGTTTGTCCACATAACTTATTTGTTGTACTTTTTTTGTTATGACTCGCGTAAACGAATAGAGCTATACCTATTTACCCTACTGTAACTTCGTGTGCCATGTGTAGCTAACTTTTAAACGGGTTCAACCAAACGCCGTGTAGTGTATCATCCCAGTCCAACACATGCCACCAAACGCTAGGAAAAAATTGCCTTCCTGATGCAGTCAGCCTATCTGCAGCCTACCAAACAATATGCAAAACATAGTTTTTGTCTGTATTTTACTCGGTCCGGCCCAACTCGTGTCACAGATGTAACAAAGACTACGGAAATGATGAAACCAAACAGGCCCTTGTTGACAATTTTACTTTACTTTCGAATGTTTTGTTTGAGACATTTGTGACCCATGATCCACCTCACACAGTCCAGAAGCACCATGACCCATGATCTAGTTTGAGTGGTCAGCTGAAGCACCCACGCCAAACGCATCAGATTCCGTTTCGCCAACGCTGTCGTCCAAGGAAGGAACAATGCGTACCAGGGCTGATGACAGGAACGACATGGACGGTCGAGAAGTATCGCCGTGCCGTCGGTGCACCTGAGGGCATGCAGACGTGTATGTTTTACACTGCTAGTGCTGTGCACACTCCTCTGACGGTCTATGTCTGACCAGATGATTAAGTTTCACTACCATTTCATTTCAAGGAGCAGCCCGCACTCATTCTCGGTTCGTTCGGTCAACGATTTTGTCATCTGCTGGCAAAGTTAATTGTTTTTTCTTCTATTTTCTTTTCTTGAGCTTTCGGGTGCCTACAAGATGCTGCTGCTTTGCTTCCTTTTTTTTTTCAAAAAAAGACTCCAGGCCTCTGCATCAGAACGATGCATATGGTCATTTTATTAAACAAATAAATAGGTTCCAACAAGGTCTTAAAGTCTCAAAATGAAAATAAAGAAGAGCTCACACAGAGCCAAAAGGGCTAAAAGACAAACTAGCCAAATAAAGAACGCCACAACCGACTGGCAAAAGAAAGATAGGTAAACTAATTGTCTATCTATTACATGACCGCCATCCAAACTGGTTGAAGATATCCCGTGCTACAATCTCCTAGCGGATAGATTCAGTAACCAAACACTCCCTGGCCTCCATCGGAGTGAGTAGTGACCACAAACGGATCAACGCCGTGGCTCGGAAAATAACCTGCAAAAAATGAATGTGTGTTGTCCTGTTAAAAACCAAATCATTTTTCTAGACTGCCCACAATAAAGCACAGACTCCTACGCGAATATATCTCGCTGTTTCGGGCTCTATCCCGTTAAGCCACGTTCCAAATAACGTGTTGACAGAACTCGGTGGAGTAATATTAAAAGCAATATGGACTGTCCGTCATTAAACTTTGGCTAGCGGGCAATTAAGAAAAAGGTGTTTGATCGTTTCATCCCGTTCACAGAAACTGCACCTAGTAGGTCCTGTCCAATTACGCTTTGTCAAATTGTCATTGGTTAAAATAACTTGTTTATGGACAAACCACACAAACACTTTGATTTTCAAAGGGACTTTGACATCCCAAACATGTTTGGAACTAGGAATCGAGCTTGAATTTATAACATCAACATACATTGATTTAACTGTAAATACTTCAGACCTAGTAAGCTTCCAGCGTAATTCATCAGGTTGTTGAGAAAGGTGAACCTCCACCAGTCTACTTACTAGATGGAGCCATTCTTCTCAACGATTGCCCACTAGCGTCCTTCTGAGCTGAATATTAAGGGGGATAGATTGAAGTACCGTTGCAACGAACACCTCACGTCGTTGAACAATACGATACAGAGATGGGTATTGAATGGCTAGGGGTGTCTCTCCGAGCCAAGTATCATCCCAGAATCGCGTACTAGCACCGCTACCAATAATAAACTTTGTCCTATTAAACAAGGTTAGTTTGACTTTCATAAGCCATTTCCAAAAAGGTGAGTCAGTCAGCCGTACTGTCACCTGAGATAAAGTTTTGGTGTGAAGATACTTGCTATGGAGGATTTGCGCCCAAGTGGCATCAGTCTCACTCGATAACTTCCACAGCTACTTGCTGAGAAGACATATGTTCTTGACCTCGAGATTCTCAATACCAAGACCCACTTGGTCTTTCGGTCTACAGATGATATCCCATTTGGTGAGACGGTATTTTCTTTTTAGTTCATCACCCTGCCAGAAAAAACATGATCGTTAGAAGTCCAGTCTTTTCCTAACTCCAACTGGGACTTCGAAGAACGATAAAAGAAACATAGGCATACTCGTGAAAACCGAGTTTATCAGAATTAATCGGCCTCCGTATGACATGAGCTTGCCCTTCCAGCAACTCAGTTTCTTTTCAAATCGGTCCTCGATGCACTTCCATTCTCTGTTTGTCAGCTTACGATGGTGGATTGGTATTCCTAAGTATGTGAAAGGTAAAGCCCCCAAATCGCACCGAAAAAATTGCCTATATGCCTCTTGTTCGTCATTGGCTCTACCAAAGCAGAACAGCTCCCTTTTGTGAAAGTTGATCTTCAACCCGGTCAATTGTTCAAAGAGGCATAACACCAGCTTCATATTTCTCGCTTTGGCCAAGTCATACTCCATAAAGATGATTGTATCATCGGCGTACTGAAGGATGGACACACCTCCGTCAATGAGATGAGGTACCAGGCCACCCACTTGACCAGCCTCCTTAGCCCTTCTTATCATAATTGCCAACATATCAACTACAATGTTGAACTGGATAGGGGACATCGGATCCCCTTGTCTCAGGCCCTTATGTGTCTGGAAATAATGACCTATTTCGTCATTCACTTTAATTCCAACACTCCTTTTTGATATTTATTCAACTTTGGCGCCAAAGCTTCATCAAAACCTGTTGAAGGAATGGCCATTTGACTTTATCGTACGCTTTCTCGAAATCCACCTTAAAAACAACTCCATCCAATTTTTTCGAGTGAATGTCATGGAGCGTTTCATGAAGGACCACCACCCCTTCAAGGATGTTTCTGTCCGGCATGAAAGCAGTTTGGGAATGCTGCACCATAGAATGTGCAATCTGTGTGAGCCGATTAGTCGCAACCTTGGTGAAAATTTTGAAACTAACATTGAGAAGGCAGATCGGCCTGAACTGCTCGATTCTCACAGCATCCGTTTTCTTAGGAAGCAGTGTTATTTTTCCAAAATTTAAGTGAAATAACTGAAGCTGCCCAGAGAATAGAACATGGAACATTGGTAACAAATCCCCCTTAATAATATGCCAACACTTCTTATAGAACTCCGCCGGGAATCCATCTGGCCCGGGAGCCTTATTGTTTTTCATCTGCGCTATAGCATCAAACACCTCCTTCTCCGAGAACGGGGCAACCAAAATGTCATTATCATTAGCAGTTAGTTGAGGCACATCCTCAATCCTGGATTCATCGAGGGACACACAACTATCCTCCGGAGGCCCAAATAACTGCTTATAATACTCGGTTATATAAAGTTTTAGGTTGTCCTGTCCTAAAATAGTTCCTTCATCTTATTCAAGCTGAAAGATTCTCTTCTTTCTGTGCTTGCCATTAGCAATCAAGTGAAAGAATTGAGTGTTCGCGTCCCCCTGGACAACTTTGCGGACCTTAGCTCGCAACGCCCACTTCAATTCCTCTTCACGGAGAGGTTCTTTCAACCTCATCTCCGCATCTAGTTTATCCTGAAGCTCTGTGGCCTGTAAAATCTTGGATTCGGCTTTTAAATCTAGGGACTGAATAAGTGAAAGGAGCCTTTCCTTTTCAACCTTATAAATCCCACTAAGGTGCTTAGCCCACCCCCGTAGGAAACTTCTCAAATGCCTAATCTTATTCTGCCAACGCTCAACAGAAGTCCTACCTCCTGCATCCTTAGCCCATTCCCTGGCAATCAGATCCAAGAATCCTTCACGTTCAAACCATGCCAGCTCGACAGAAAAGGTGTTTTTGTTTCCCACGTGGTTTGGCTCACCTGAGTCCACGAATAAAGGTGTGTGATCCGAGATTCCGCGCGAGTGTGCCTGAACCGTTACCAAAAGGAACTTCTGTTCCCACTCGACACTCATGAGGACTCGATGAAGCTTCTCAAACGTCGGGTTTGGAAAAGCATTAGCCCAAGTAAATTTTCTACCGAAAAGCTCTATCTCTCTCAGATCCAAGCTTTCAATAATGGTATTAAACATGAATGACCATCTGCCATCAAAATTATCATTATTCTTTTCCTCTCTCCTCCTGATGATGTTGAAGTCACCCCCAACTAAAATTGGGAGATGCTTGGATCCACAGGTTCGAACAAGGTCCGCCAAAAACTCCATTTTAAGCTCGGGCTGCGCTGCACCATAAACCGCCACCAGAGCCCAGTTAAACCCATCAGCTTTGGACCTGACCCGAAACTTAACCGCGAAGTCACCCATCACTACACGTCGGACTTCCAGCGAATCGCATCTCACTCCAAGCAAGATCCCATCCGATCTTCCTCGCGGGGGAAGGCAATGACAATCAAAATCGACACTGCCCGATAAAGTGTTGAGAAACTGGGAAGGAAAATTATCTCTACCAGTTTCCGAGAGAGCAATAAAATCTAATCTATGATCGAGAGACGCCTTTGCAAGAAACCTTCTTCTAGCCAAGTCTTTCAGACCTCTGCTATTCCAAAAGATTCCTTTCATATTTCATCATGAAATTTTTTGGTAGTCCGAATCCTAGCACTCCTACGAACCGCTGAAGCGGGATAAATCTTCCGCTTCCACTTGCGTTTGGGTTTACTTTGGTCCTCCATCCGGTCCTCATAACCGGGCTCAGTGGATCTAGGTACTACATCCTCTAGAGTTACATCCTCATCCTCAGACTCAGGAGTGGATGGTGCAAGACCCGCACAAATATTATCGAGCACCCTCCCTTCCTTCCCTTCCTTTTTCCTTCCCTTCCATTGGATTCAAGAAAAGGGGAACCTTATTGATAGACTCAATCCGCCTCCTCCCTTTGGCCGGCCCTTTTTTCCTTTACCATAAAGGGGACTTAAGGAATTATGGGCCAGGGATTCCAGGTCCCGCTTTGGTTTGCCGGTGCGGTTGTCCTACCATATTCCAACCCTGGGTCCGCACGAAGGTTTTATGAAGCCTTTATTAGAAATTTATGTACCAAGGGTTCGGGCCCGGAGAATCACCCTCGAATTTTGTGGTCGAGCGTGGATCGAAATTCGCTAACGGTTCAAAGGTTCCGAGCGGTTCTTGATTTTCGGGGTCCGGGAAGCAGAATACAAAAAGCAAATGGGCCCATGGGCCAAGGGTAAGAAGGGACAGGGTTCCCCCCCTAGCCAAACCGATTGGCAGGGGGTTTTTTTTTCCTCCTTCCTTCTTTTTTTTTTCCCTTTTATTGGCTAGGAAAAATTAGGGTAATTCTTTCCCTTGGGTTGTCCTTTTTAAGGGGGGAACCCTTGACAACGTTTAATGTTATCCTTTTTTTTGGTAATGCAGGAGTTTAGGGCCCGCGTGGTGAAATATAAGTTCCCCGTAGGGAGAATCATTTTTGTTGGAAGTTCCGGGAAATCGGCGAAGGTCTAAGGGGTTGCCACCTTTGGTGCTTAATTAAGTGAAAAAGTTTTACATCCTAAGCGTCAAAGTTGCCAAGGCAATAGTTGGCAACCACTGTCCCCCATTGTATGTCAAATAAAGATCTTGGTGCGCGGTGGGAATTTTGAAATTATGAACAAGGATTTCCGAGTGGTTTTAAAGGCTGATGATATGGCCATAAACACAATATTTATTGGGCAATAAGTTTACCGTTATCAAAATTCTCTTTGGTTTCGCGGTATTTTGGATGAACCCCCAACTAATTAACCAAGAATGGTTTTCCCGGTTTTGCACCGTTGAAAGGGTTCTTGTTCCCCAACTTTGGTTGAAGGCTTCACGCCCTCCAAATTAAAACGGGCAAAACAAACACGCCTTGGGAATCCGGGTTAAAACCTTGCCAGCCCTAGCAAACGAAAATTTCAACAACGAGAGGAAGGCCAACGTTTTGAACATTTGTAGGATATGGTCAAAAGTGATGAATTAAATTCCTTGGATGGATGGACATGGTTTTGTTGAATTAACGGAATCCTTAAGCCTAGGTTGTTTTGTTCTTAATATTTTAAGTAAATAATTGTTTTAACTTTAAATTTATCAAATTGAAACTTAGTTCCCGTAGATTTTGGAAAATTTGTTTAGATCAAAATAAGTCATGGTTGTTGGTTTTTAATTTTAAATTTTGGAATGGTTCCAAAGGGAAAATTATTTGAAAATTTTATTGCAAGATGGTTTATCCGTTATCCAATTTATTCCTTTGTTCGACAGAATTTTTTGATGACCCTATAAAAACCAAGAAGGTTTGAGGTATGCACCGATGAAAGTTTTTGGTCAAAAGATGATCGGGTGTTTAGGCCCTCTTAAACGGCTTAAATCAACTTCAAAAACGTTTTGAACGCCATGGAAACCTTGAGAGCCAGATAATATTTCCAACAAAACCCGAAGGGAAATTGAATTCCAAAAGTTTATAACTAATGATGGAAGAAATCCCAACTAGTGAGATGGAATGGATTGTCCGGGTACCAATGCTTGGAATTTTCGGGAGTTTCTTAAGTAAATATTAATTGAATTAAATTTATCAGCTTACCCCTAAGTTTTTGGAAATTTGTTGAACAATAGTTGCGGGTTTCATAAGTTTATTTTGTATGTTTGAAAAAAAGGTTGAAAAAGAAAGAGCAAAGTGGGTTGGACCGGATTGAAAACCCTTGTTTCCAAGAAAAGGGCAAAGGGAAAAAAAGGAAAACTTTAAGTAGGAAAATGGCACAAGTTTGTCACCTCCCTTGAAGAAAAGACCAAAGCTGGACCTAAAGCCCAAATGAAGTTTAACCCGCAAAAAGGAAATGGTTCCAACGGAAAAGGGGAAATCCCCAATATTTGGTGGATAAGAAGGATCAAAGTGAACAAGGGGATTAATTTGTATAAGATTATTGATGTTTTGTGCCTTTACTAGTTTGTTTATAGTAGCCCGGAGTAAAGATCCTTTGTTTCGGGTTAAACAAAATTAGAAATCAAAAAACAAGGTTACGTTAACAAAACAGAAGAAACAAAGGAAAGGAAAGGAAATTTAAGTGTTGGAAACTTGTTCCCAAGAAGAAGACCAAAGCACAAACCCCTAAACCTTTCCCGGGAAATGGTTAAACCAAAAAATGTTTATTTGGGGATTTAAAGGTGGCAAAGGAAAATATATTTGATATGTTTATTGATTGTTTTCATTTTAAAAGCCCGAGTAAATTTGTTATTTTGGTTCAAAATTAAGAACCTTCAAAAGGTTCAAACAAAACCCAATTGAAAATATTTTTGTTGGAACTGTTCCGATTGATAACATATTCCAAAATATTTGGAATGCCAAAAAATGTTAATTTGGATTTGGTGGCAAAATTATTTGTTGGTTTAATGGCCCGGTTATTCTTTAAAAGCCGAGAAAAAACTCCATAAAAGATTATGGAATCACCCAATGAAAATATTTGTTGGCTTGAGGAACCTTTTTTTGGGCGAAAATGATAAAATTTTGGGTTCCCTTTGGTTAATGGGAAAGAGAAAAACTTGTTGGAAATTTAATCACCGGTTATGGCCATTTAATGAGAAGGCCTTTGGGCGGGTATAAAATTTTCCCCTTTTAAAATGGAAGAGCAAAAATTGGGAAATAATCTACTTGATGGAAACCAATAAGTTAAATGTTGAAAGGTTCAAAGAATTTAGAGTAAGGGTAAAATCATTGTGAAAATAAGGAAAATTAAAGGCCAAAGAATTTCGAGTGAAGTGAAAATTTGAATTAAGAAATTTGGTTTCCAATTAAAAAATTTTAGTTTACAAATTTGGCCAAAAAACAATGTAATGGTTTCCAAATGGAAAACCCGTAATTTTCCGAATGGTAATCCTTTATGAATGGTCTCTTATGGTTTTACCCTTTCCTTTTTGGGGTTATGCATTAGAGATGATGCATTCACATTTAATAGGGCACCATCTAAACTGCTGAGAGGACATCGATGAACTATGATTTAGTAGTAAACCTAAGCTGTCATTTCTTAAAGTTTGAGTTGCGATGCTTATATGAAAAATGTTTTCAACCCGATAAGCTCGAACCCAAATCGGAAGGCGCTTTCATAGAACACCCAAAGAAAATGTTGGGTACACCTTCTATCACAGATCCAAGGCAAAACATTCTGCTAAGAATGGATCCTTTCTAGAGAAGGAGTTTCTCTCAAAACAAGTGAGGAGGAAAGTAGAGCTTGATAAGGTATTTGTACCTTCTCCGAATTGGAAAGTAGTTCATCACGTAAATCAGTTCCAAGTGACCACTACGCCAATTAGTGAGGAAGCTAATGATATTGATCATGAAACTTCGCATCAAGTTATTACGAACCTCAGAGGTCAACCAGATAAGATCCGCACTGAGTGGTACGTAATCCTGCTCGAAGTCATGTAACTAGACCATGATGAACCTACGTAACTATGAGGAAGTGATGATGAGCCCAGATTCGCAAAATGGCGGAGGCCATGAAATCTAAGATGGGATCCATGTATAAAACAAAGTATGGACTTTGATTGATCGCTCATGAACGGCAAGCCATAGAAAATAAGTGGATCTTCAAGAGGAGACGGACACCGTAGTAGTGTTACTATCTACAAAGCTCGACTTGTTATGAAAGGTTTTTCAACAAGTTCAAGGTGTTGAATACAATGAGGTTTTCACCAGATCGATGCTTAAGTCTGTCCGAATCATGTTAGCAATTGCCACATTTTATGAAATCGCAAAAGGATGTCAAAACTGCATTCCTTAATGAATTTATTAAAGAAGAGTTGTATATGATGCAACCGTAGGTTTTGTCAATCCTAAAGGTGCTAACAAAGTGTGCAAGCTCCAATGATCCATTTATGGACTAGTGCAAGCTCTCGAGTTGAATATACGCTGATGAGTCGATCAAAGATATGGTTTTATATGACTTTTTGAGAAGCCCAGATTTACAAGAAAGTGAGGGAGCTCAGAGCATTTCTAATATTATATGTGGGTGACATATTGTTATTGGAAATGATATAGAAATTCGGATAGCATGAAAGGATATTTGAAAAGAGTTTTTCAAAGCAAGACTCGCTAAGTGTTATTAATATTGAGCATCAAGATCTATATAGATAGATCAAGACGCTTGATAAGATTTTTCAATGAGTACATACCTTGAGAAATTTTTGAATAGTTCAAAATGGAACATAAAGAAGGAGTTCTTCCTGTGATGCAAAGGTGTGAAGTTGAGTAAGACTCAAGACCCACCATGGCAAAATAAAAGAGAATGAAAAGTCATTCCCTATGCTTCAATCATAGGTTCTAAAGT